>JAZDUH010000152.1:265000-642500 GCA_036419115.1 Scarus forsteni
AGTTTTTTAACACTGTATTAAAGAGTGCATTCCAGTGTATATGTAAAGCTGTTTATATAGAGTTTCGTGACCCAATAGATGAAATACACCCTTAAATGTGAGAGGGACTCAAATTGTGCCATTTTCATGGAATGACTCATTAATAATAATTAATGTTTTACTTTTGTTTTACCCATAACCAAATTGATGGATCCGAGCACAGCCAAAAATAACTATAAAGTTCATAGTCCAGATGCACACAACGCTGCCTGTTTTAAACATAATCATAGTAAATTAGTCTCAGACAAAACGGAAAACGGGGTTTCCTGGCAACCCCTGTTGCCGGGCAGGATTCAGATTTTGAACTGTCCAGTTTATGAAATGTTTTAAGTGTTTTACACATTTTTTAGCATCTTACCTTGGAATGTTCACATATGCAATAACATTTTATTTTGTGTTGTTTTCATAACACATCCAATCTGAGAGTGAACCAAGCACTGTAACTATATTAATATTTTGTTTTTTAAATCTGGTACAGTCCACATCACAACTATAATGAAGATAGTGCTCAATAATATAGAAGGTAGTTCTTTATGTGGATGATCCTTGGTATTAATAATAATTAATGTTTTACTTTTTTATTTTACCCATAACCAAATTGATGGATCCGAGCACAGCCAAAAATAACTATAAAGTTCATATTACAGATGCACACAACGCTGCCTGTTTTATACATAATCATAGTAAATAAGTCTCAGACAACACTGCACCGATCTGGGTCGTCCGGGGGCTCGCCAGCAAAACGGCTCCGTCTAATTAGTGGCGTTTCTAACCTGTTTGTGCGCGGACTCTCCCGCCCCACTCTCTTTCGGAATGGAACTTTAATTTTAGCACTTGAAGTCCATCAGACACCCAGGGCACACAGTAACTGCCAAGATTAAAATTAAAAAACGCGCACACGTGAAGGCAACCGAAGCTGCGGTCGTTTTAGACCACCGCAAATATAACCGGCTCCGTCTAATTACTGGTGTTTACCAACCGCTCATCCTCAGTCCCCGCCCGACACCGCATCATTTCCATCCCCGTACAGAAGACAAAAAGACAAATCCTCGGTATTCACGCAGTTCACTCTTTCAATCCGGACACTTTGATAAATCAATAGAAATCCCCTGTTAATCAGATATTAAGCAGGAAAGCTAAAACATCCTGACTCACTCACACTGCCTCTCCGTTGCTCAGTAACTACAGAAATGACGGTTTTATACAAAACACTTTAAGTGCATTTAACACGACCCATTTTCACCCAGATTTATCGCCACTTCGACATCGAGACACTGTGCGACTGTAATGTCCGAAATGTAGCTTCACTTTCTTAATTCTGGTAGAAAATTGTCAATATTTAAGTTAATGTGAGGTTTACTTTACATTTATGAGGGCTGGCATTAGTTAACACTGTTAGCTGTGGTGTTCAGGTTCACATAACTGTTAACTTGGTCTAAACACAAAAAAAATCAATTATATTTAAGAGAAACAACAACTTTGATATCCTTTGACATTTTATCTTAATTTCCCCAAAATTAGACGGTAATTTTACTTACCAAAGGGTGGAAAAGCAGGGCACTTTGCGATTCAGCCTCCATCCTCTGCCTGTTTCTTTATGAAAGATCGTACACTCCTGGGAAACCTGGCAACCCCTGTTGCCGGGCAGGATTCAGATTTTGAACTGTCCAGTTTATGAAATGTTTTAAGTGTTTTACACATTTTTTAGCATCTTACCTTGGAATGTTCACATATGCAATAACATTTTATTTTGTGTTGTTTTCATAACACATCCAATCTGAGAGTGAACCAAGCACTGTAACTATATTAATATTTCGTTTTTTAAATCTGGTACAGTCCACATCGCAACTATAATGAAGATAGTGCTCAATAATATAGAAGGTAGTTCTTTATGTGGATGATCCTTGGTATTAATAATAATTAATGTTTTACTTTTTTATTTTACCCATAACCAAATTGATGGATCCGAGCACAGCCAAAAATAACTATAAAGTTCATAGTCCAGATGCACAGAACACTGCCTGTTTTATACATAATCATAGTAAATAAGTCTCAGACAACACTGCACCGATCTAGGTCGTCCGGGGGCTCGCCAGCAAAACGGCTCCGTCTAATTAGTGGCGTTTCTAACCTGTTTGTGTGCGGACTCTCCCGCCCCACTCTCTTTCGGAATGGCAGCACTTTAATTTTAGCACTTGAAGTCCATCAGACACCCAGGGCACACAGTAACTGCCAAGATTAAAATTAAAAAGCAGCGCTGCGTGAAGGCAACGAAGCTGCGGTCGTTTTACACCACCGCAAATATAACCGCTCCGTCTAATTACTGGTGTTTACCAACCGCTCATCCTCAGTCCCCGCCCGACACCGCATCATTTCCATCCCCGTACAGAAGACAAAAAGACAAATCCTCGGTATTCACGCAGTTCACTCTTTCAATCCGGACACTTTGATAAATCAATAGAAATCCCCTGTTAATCAGATATTAAGCAGGAAAGCTAAAACATCCTGACTCACTCACACTGCCTCTCCGTTGCTCAGTAACTACAGAAATGACGGTTTTATACAAAACACTTTAAGTGCATTTAACACGACCCATTTTCACCCAGATTTATCGCCACTTCGACAATACGAGACACTGTGCGACTGTAATGTCCGAAATGTAGCTTCACTTTCTTAATTCTGGTAGAAAATTGTCAATATTTAAGTTAATGTGAGGTTTACTTTACATTTATGAGGGCTGGCATTAGTTAACACTGTTAGCTGTGGTGTTCAGGTTCACATAACTGTTAACTTGGTCTAAACACAAAAAAAATCAATTATATTTAAGAGAAACAACAACTTTGATATCCTTTGACATTTTATCTTAATTTCCGCAAAATTAGACGGTAATTTTACTTACCAAAGGGTGGAAAAGCAGGGCACTTTGCGATTCAGCCTCCATCCTCTGCCTGTTTCTTTATGAAAGATCGTGACCGCGAAAACGGGGTTTCCTGGCAACCCCTGTTGCCGGGCAGGATTCAGATTTTGAACTGTCCAGTTTATGAAATGTTTTAAGTGTTTTACACATTTTTTAGCATCTTACCTTGGAATGTTCACATATGCAATAACATTTTATTTTGTGTTGTTTTCATAACACATCCAATCTGAGAGTGAACCAAGCACTGTAACTATATTAATATTTTGTTTTTTAAATCTGGTACAGTCCACATCGCAACTATAATGAAGATAGTGCTCAATAATATAGAAGGTAGTTCTTTATGTGGATTACCCTTGGTATTAATAATAATTAATGTTTTACTTTTTTATTTTACCCATAACCAAATTGATGGATCCGAGCACAGCCAAAAATAACTATAAAGTTCATAGTCCAGATGCACACAACGCTGCCTGTTTTATACATAATCATAGTAAATAAGTCTCAGACAACACTGCACCGATCTAGGTCGTCCGGGGGCTAGCCAGCAAAACGGCTCCGTCTAATTAGTGGCGTTTCTAACCTGTTTGTGCGCGGACTCTCCCGCCCCGCTCTCTTTCGGAATGGCAGCACTTTAATTTTAGCACTTGAAGTCCATCAGACACCCAGGGCACACAGTAACTGCCAAGATTAAAATTAAAAACGCGCACACGTGAAGGCAACCGAAGCTGCGGTCGTTTTAGACCACCGCAAATATAACCGGCTCCGTCTAATTACTGGTGTTTACCAACCGCTCATCCTCAGTCCCCGCCCGACACCGCATCATTTCCATCCCCGTACAGAAGACAAAAAGACAAATCCTCGGTATTCACGCAGTTCACTCTTTCAATCCGGACACTTTGATAAATCAATAGAAATCCCCTGTTAATCAGATATTAAGCAGGAAAGCTAAAACATCCTGACTCACTCACACTGCCTCTCCGTTGCTCAGTAACTACAGAAATGACGGTTTTATACAAAACACTTTAAGTGCATTTAACACGACCCATTTTCACCCAGATTTATCGCCACTTCGACAATACGAGACACTGTGCGACTGTAATGTCCGAAATGTAGCTTCACTTTCTTAATTCTGGTAGAAAATTGTCAATATTTAAGTTAATGTGAGGTTTACTTTACATTTATGAGGGCTGGCATTAGTTAACACTGTTAGCTGTGGTGTTCAGGTTCACATAACTGTTAACTTGGTCTAAACACAAAAAAAATCAATTATATTTAAGAGAAACAACAACTTTGATATCCTTTGACATTTTATCTTAATTTCCCCAAAATTAGACGGTAATTTTACTTACCAAAGGGTGGAAAAGCAGGGCACTTTGCGATTCAGCCTCCATCCTCTGCCTGTTTCTTTATGAAAGATCGTGACCGCGAAAACGGGGTTTCCTGGCAACCCCTGTTGCCGGGCAGGATTCAGATTTTGAACTGTCCAGTTTATGAAATGTTTTAAGTGTTTTACACATTTTTTAGCATCTTACCTTGGAATGTTCACATATGCAATAACATTTTATTTTGTGTTGTTTTCATAACACATCCAATCTGAGAGTGAACCAAGCACTGTAACTATATTAATATTTTGTTTTTTAAATCTGGTACAGTCCACATCGCAACTATAATGAAGATAGTGCTCAATAATATAGAAGGTAGTTCTTTATGTGGATTACCCTTTCCAGAGCCGGTGTTCTGTCAGATTTTGCTGCCTTGTCAGATTTTGCTACCGGAGCCGTTTCTGATAGACTCCTCTATCGATTTTTGCTGCCTTGTCAAGTTTTGCTTCCGCTGCTTTTTTTCCTACAGCTGCTAACGTTATTGTTGTGTTTATGTAATCGTGCTAACATAACCATGAAGCAAGAGACATTTTACCGTTTTCCTCTGATTTTTAATCAAAATTGAAGTAGAGGGGGGAGGGCATGGTCTAAATGTTCGATTGCATCCCATCAAAAAATGCTCCCTGTACTCAGTGCATCAACAAATCATTAATAATCATCTCTTTAGCCCTCTGTCATTAATCCCAGCTAGTTTTTATATGTTTTAATCTGTTATTTAGGCTGGGAGCATATTCTAATAGTTCAATAGGCCTATTACCCCATCAGAAAATGCTACCTGTACACAAAGTGTCAATAAATCATTAATAATCATCTCTTTAGCCCTCTGTCATTAATCCCAGCTAGTTTTTTTATGTTTTAATCTGTTATTTAGGCTGGGAGCATATTGTAATAGTTCAATATTACCAAATCAGAAAATGCTACCTGTACTCAAAGTGTCAATAAATCATTAATAATCATCTCTTTAGCTCTCTTTCATTAATCCCAGCTAGTTTTATATGTTTTTAATCGGTACTTTAGTCTTGAGTAAGAATTTCTGTCAATAAGGGTAAAACGTTTACATTCATTTTCATATTGACCCCTTTAGAAACCAAAGCATGTTTCTTTGAATGAAAATATTTTTCTTTAATTATAGCCAGTGGATGACAGTTTACAGAATAGCTTAATATATGATATTCTTCATGATATAAGAGCAATCATGGAAGGATCAAGCTTCAAATACAATCTACTAGTGCAGTGGTTCTCAACCTGTGGGTGGAGGCCCATAAGTAGGTCTCAGAGCTGTTTTTAGTGGACAGTGTATAAATGAGGCAAAAATGTCTTCAGTGTGTGGAGGCCTAAGTGCACAATATCCAACAGTGTTTAACAACTAGAATAAAAGAAAAATTACACCACTGGTCATTTCCCCACTTTCTATCAAGTTGTCCACCAAAAATCCCCACTGTAAACCCAAGTAAAAGTTTTCCAAATGTATAGTTATGTTTTCTGACTGCACAGAACAAGCCAAGTCAAGTTTTATAAATACTTTATTTGACAATTTTAATTATTGAAAGATTTCAACCCCCATTTCAACTCCCCAGCCACCCTCGGTAAATAAGGTCTTTATCACTTGACTTGTTAAACAAGCTTACTGACAACATTTCAACATTTCACATTAATGCAGCATGGTATTTGAACTAAAAAGCAGGGAGTTATTTGTTAAAATAAAACAAAAATTCCACTGTAAATAGCACAGCTGTTAATTTTGGTTTGCAATGAATCTGTGTACTGCCTGCTGTGAAAGTCAGAGGGTCTGACATCCTCACCCTCTCATTTATGACACGAATATTACTCTGTTTTAGATTTCTCAAGATGTATAAATTCATTTATGTAGGGTATTTTTACTTTGAGTTTGAAATTTTATAAAGATGTACTGATTTGAAAATAATGACTCGAACAAATCCAGTTTATAATCACATTCTGAAGGTTAATTTTCACTCCTTGTTGTCCTCCAATTAAAATCACTACATAGGTTTTCAAGATTTATACTGGATGGTTCATAATGGTGTAGATTTATAGCATACACATTGTTTACAATGTGTTTCATTTACTAGGAAAATTAAATCTTGGCTGATTGTATATTCAATTGCATTTCATAATTTAACCCTTTAAAGCATGAAAGCACAAATAATAGCAAGAAAAATCATTTTTTTGGATCTGAAATGTTCATTTCACTTTCTACTGAAATTCAACAAAATCTCAAAATCTCAAAATTTACCATATTTATTTTTTTGTATCTCATTTGATAGAATTAGCTGTTGGCAACTGATTAGCCACAAAACAAACGTTTTTACCATTTTTCTGAATTAATTTTCTGTTTTTTGGGGGTACTTGTTGTTCATATTGATTTGGCAAAGGTATCACAAAAATATATATCAAATATGGTATAAAAGGCTTTGATGGGTTAATCGTGTAAAGGTTGTGTATTAAGATTTGTGATATGTTCAGATTATTTTGTGTAAAGTTTGATTAAAAAAATATCTTCAAGAATAGTTGAGTTTTAGATATTGTTTTGAGATTTTAATTCTTGTAAAGCTGCTGTAGTGGTGATCAGACCGGTGTTTTTGGAGAGCAAAACACTGGTTTTGAAATTACTGGTTGTGCATGAACACAAACCTGTATACAGGTAGGAAATAGACTTATGAGGAACAATGACAGAATTACAGGTATGGCTTAAATATCACTATATAGGCAATTTGAGGATCAGACAACACAGCAAAAATATAGCATTTGTTTTAATTTTATTTTTTTGCCTTTACCTAAGTTGATTGCACTTGTACCATTTTGTTACTTCTGAGTGTTGCAAACTCTGATTAAACCCACACAAAATGAGGCATTTTGTGTTGAATGTTGCCCTGATGTGCTGAAAATTTGAATTGGCTTCACCAAATCTCACTTCAAGATTTTTTGAAAAGTTGGCAGCCCTGATTCATATATTGTCAAATGTACGTTCATGTACAAAAAAGACGTTATAATGTTAACAGAGTGTAGTTTCCTCTCTCTCTTAGAGCATCTAGCCGTGCAGTGTGCACTGCGCATCCAAGGGCCTAGGTGCAGGTTACACATTATGTCGCAAAAAAGGACATACAAACGATCTGACATCTAGTTTTACAGGTGTATTCATAATGACAGAGTAGAACATGAAATGAGTTATAGTAGGTATATGAATGATCAATATTGGCAGAAATAGAGGGCCCCAAAATCAAATTTTGCTTAGGGCCCCATGGAGGCTTGGGCCGGCCCTGTTTCTATGTCTCAGCCTTCTTCAAGGTGCAGATGTTAGCAAGGCTGCAGCTCTTACATTTGACTCCACTTAACCACTATATACGATAATTACTGTCATTGAAATATGTTTGGATGGTGTAATTCAGCGTAAAAGGTGTCAACTTTCACATTTATCTGACTGTGTTGAAACTTTTTGTTGTATTATTTTATGAATGCATTGCAAACCACCTTCTAACTTCTAACCCAGAAAAGGGCTTTTTTATTTAGTGCTGGCCTGGACAATACATGGTTTAGGATATTTAGATATTTTTTCAATCAGAATACAGTATAATGAAATATTGTATCAACATAGAGGGAATTAAAGTTGCTTGAAAAACATGTGGCAGACTTTGTGCTCAGATCCAAGTTTGTTTACTCTTATATCTAATTGCTGTGATATTCTTCTTTACCACACAATAATCTACATCAAATGTTTGTCGAAATAGGAATTTTTCATGACATAATCTTGTTTATTTTAGATCCAATTCTGTTTATTTTTGTCATAGTTTGGATATTGAGTTTTTTGTCATTTTATTTGGTTGTAGTTCCTTCTGTTGAACTCTTGGGTTTATTTCAAATAAAATAAAAAACGCAAATATTTTTCACTTGAGCTGTTTTAAGCAAAGATACATGGGGATGATTTAGACTCTTCAAGGTTGCATTTAAAACTTTATTATTTTTACACACAGAACTCTAAAGGCAAGGCAAGTTTTTTGACAGAGCACAACTCATACACAAGGTAATTCAAAGTGCTTTACAGAGCAAGAAAAATGCATTAAAATGACAAGGGAGTATAAAAACAAAGTAATCATTATAAAAAGACATCTACTCAAAATTAGAATTGAACATCCAAAACATAATGTAAAAGACGTCAATTAAATTCAACAATTAAATTCCAAACATGACAGAAAGACTTGAATCTAACATGACAATTAAACATCCAAAACATGACAAAAAAAGATGTCTCTCTGACATTACAATTAAACATCCAAAACATGAAGTAAAAGACGTTAATCCAACATTTTTAGTTTAGCGTCCAAAACATAACAAAAAATACATCTCTCCGATGTTACTATTAAATGTCGAAAACATGAAGTAAAAGACGTCAATCTGAAGTAACAATTACATGTCAAAAACATGATGGAAAAAAAATGTGACAATTAAACATCCGAGACATGAAGTAAAGGATGTCAGTCTGAAGTTAAAAATAAATGTCCAAAACATGACAAACAAAGACATTACAATTTACTGTCAAAAACAGGAAGTAATAGGTCAATCCGAATAATCCAACGTTACAATTAAACATCCAAAGTATGACAGTAAAGACGTCTGTCCAACATTAAAATTAAACATCCAAAACATGACAAACAAAGACGTCTTTCAGACGTTACAATTAGATGTCAAAAACATCAAGTAAAAGATGTATTCAATGTCAATCTGACGTCAATCCAACGCCCATCCATACGTTACAATTAAATGTCCAAAATATGACAGTAAAAGACGTCTATCTAATGTTACAGTTAAATGTGGAAAACATGAAGTAAAAAATCTGACAAAATTAAACATCCAAAACATGACAAAAACATCTTTTAGACATTACAATTAAATGTGGAAAACATGAAGTAAAAGACGTCAATCTGATTAATCCAACGTTACAATGAAACACCCAAAATGACAGAAAAAGACATCTATTTGACATTACAATGGAACCACCAATGCATGAAGTAAAAGGTCAATCCGAATGATCTGATGTTGCAATTAAACGTCCAAAATATGACAACATCCAAGTAGGCTCATTGGTTTACTTTCATGTTACTTAGGTCCACAAAAGGAGCAACACTTAGTGGTAGATATTGGTCTTGTTAGTGCTTTATCACGAGGAGAAAACAAATCCTGCCGCTAAAGCTTCTCTCTGAAGGATTTTATTGAACAACAAGTTCCATCTGGAGGTGCACATCTCCTGCTCAGACAGAAACTTCACTTTGTAGCTCTTGTTAAAGTTCTTCTAAAGGGGCTTTTGGTGAGCAAATGTCTCTCTTCTGCTGTGATTGTGCATTTATGATCTTGCACTCACTGGGTGATGATTTTTGAAGTGATCAGAAAGAAACAAAGCTCTTATTGGCCTTATTCTGTTCAAAGCTGCTTTAATAATCAAGTATTAACTGCATTTGGGTTGAATAATGTAGAATTAGTTTTCTGAACTCTTAAAAACTTTATAAATAATGTTTCTTTTTTACGCAGTGTCTACTTAATAATGTGCAGTTACAGTAAAATGAATGAGGTCCTCTTGGTGAGCAGAGTTTCTTCCCTCCACTGTAAATTATGACAGATGTGTGTTTGTGTCTCTTTGTTGAAACTGTGCGTCAGGGTTGTGAGGACTTGATGAAAATCTGTCTGATAAATGTGCTGATGTTGTGTTGAGTTGTTGAGCCCTACATCCTGACACGTTTGTTTTGTTTGTGTCTGTAGATCCCAGATCCAGCTCTCCAGCTCTAGAGGACAAAGACCTCCGCGCCTACGCAGCTGTCCAGGTGGCCAAACAGCCGTCCTTGTGGCCGCCAAGGTAAGTGTCCTTCACTGGTAAAGATGGAGGACCTTTCTCATTTATTGTACCCTTTTCTCCCTTATCCTGCTCCCCCACTTCCTTACTCCTCTGACAATGCTCTGGACCAAGACTCCCTCCTTGACGTCTTTGGCTAAGACTCCAACTGCGACTATCCCCCCCCTTCTCCCACTTTTCCGTCCTATGATTTACGCCAGTCCCCCCCCTCCTCAGACTCCTCCACCCTATGGTTTAAGCCAGTCCTCCACCCCTCAATCTCCTCAGACTCCTCCACCCTATATGGTTTAAGCCAGTCCTCCCCCTCTCAATCTCCTCAGACTCCCCCCACACCTCTGAGTCTCACTTTGACTCCTCTGCTGTCCTCTCTGGCTCTTACTTGGACGGGGACAATGGGAATCCTTCTTGGACTCCCTGTGATTTTGTTGGGTTGGACCCACCACAGTCTCCTTGTGGTCTCCAGGGTTCTCCCTTCATATCAGAGTCGTCTTGGTCTTCTATCTCCTCTTTAGACTCTTAAACTGACTCGGACTCTTCCTCCTCTCAGATGTCTCTTCCAGCCTTTTCGCTGATCCAGTCCTCTCCTCCTCGACCCCCCCAGGCTCCTCCAAGCACCTCTGATTCTTTTCTCCCCTCCTTTACCTCCTCCTTTGACTTTGACTCCTCCTCCCCTCCTCAGACTCCTCCAGTCCCTTCTTCAAGCTCGTTCTGTCCCTCTTATTCTCCCCAGACTGCCCCCGACTTGTCTGACACTGCCCTTGACTCCTCTATCTCCTCTTCAGACCCTCATACCTCTGACTTTCCTCTTTGCCCCTCCCTTTATATCTCAGACTCCTTCTCTGACACCTCCATCCCTCCTCTGACTCCCTCACCCCCTCTTCTGAACCAGCCATCCCCTCCTGGATCTCCTCACCCTCCTCCCTTTACCCCTGATTCGCCTTCCTCTTCCTTTATCCCCATCTGCTCCTCCTCTTCTCCTCCTCCTCTTCCTTCTGTTTTGCTGCCTGGGGCTTCAAATCCTGAGCCATTAAACACTGCACTTGTTCATGTACAGACTGCACAGGTTTTGGTCCTGGAGAGGAACCAGCAGCTTTCTAGGTCTCAGAAGAGATGTGCTGAAGAGCCTGATGGTGCCCCTCCAAGGAAGCGCCCCGCAAACCTTTAACCCCTGTAATCTGTAAATGAGCGTAGAATGGACAACGCACAACTAACATCAGTCTGAAAAGAGACTTCTGTGCAAAGATCCATTGGTTTAATGTTCAACCGTTATCTTTGAGCTCTTGATGCATTTCATGTTGATGATTTTAAATTTTCTCAAAATGGCCGCTTGTACAGATGCAGTGGCTCGAGGCTCACTATTACCACTTTCACACTTAATAAAGGTGCTATGAGGAGAATCTATTTGCGGCGAAATAAAGACTCTGCTACCCATGAGCACGCGCGGCAACTGTCGTAATGCTGCATTCCAGTAACCTCAGATCTGGGAGTGACATCATGTCCGACTTATCGATGTTCCAGTTGAAGTCATAAAAAAACATGCCGATATACCAGGCTATTGTTAGCTGTTGTTAGCACGCCTTGCATAGTTGTTCACAAATATCACATGAAGAATGTGATTATCGCTATGGCAGCATTTTTGTAAATATAAGTCTAACAATACTATGTATACAGCTGATCTGGAGCGACACACCCCAGTCAGAAGTGCAAATAAAATGATTATTACAGGAGCTAAATAACTGTTCACTCTGGGGGCATCCATCTTTGATTGTCAACTCGGGGGTGGCAAGGTTTCACCGAATTCCCAGTAGGAAATTCTGACTTCGGGGAACGTTCCATTTGCAGTTTCCTACTCGGAACCCAGAAATTCCTACTTCTGACTACAACTGGAATGCACCAAAGACGTAACCCAAGCCAAAGCGTGTTTGTTGTGATGCTAATGAATGCAGTTTGAACCTTCCTCAGAACTCTGCATTGCTTTACAACTTCTTTTTCAACAACTTACAGGATGCAAAGCGACGAGGTAATGTGTCTCTTTCTAGTTACGTAGCGGTAGTTTTTGATGTGTGACAACAGGCAATTTTTGGAAAACTTAGAATCATAGTTTTGTAGCCGGCTATATATCGCTACTTACAGCCCGGTGCTCTAAGATGTGTAATATAAATAATAAAATAATATAAATTTGCTCTAGTTTTAATTGTCTTGTTCCCGAAGTTGTGTATCCAGGCCAGACCAGCCCTGTCCGACCCGACCGGAAGGCTAAGGAGTAGTATTTATAGATAAGCTATTTTGATGCTATAAAACTCATCTTAAAGTGTGTATATCAATCAGGCATATATCTAAAAGTCAGCCTTTTTTGTAATTACTTAGAAACTCCTCACAGTCCCTTTAACTTAGCAGGTCAATGCAAGTTTTTTCAATGCTGGTTAACCTGCTAACAATTGGCAAGTGACTCATTCCCCTCTGCCAATCGACCTGGGTCTAATTGGCACAAACAGTTGAGCGCTGAATGGCAGAATACAAATGCGGATGGATTTGTTGATGAGAGCCAAAAGTCACGTAAGTACAGACAGAGGGAATGGGCGCCATGTTATGCCATCAGCACGTCACGGTGAAGTCATGACGTAAATTAGCAGGTTGACTCGGATGTGATGTTCCCACTGAAGCGGATCAGAGGCGATAAAAAGGCTTAGTTGACCTGGATTGAAATGCTGATTAGACTCTTTCAAACTGCTGACTGGAGCTGATTGTTACCAGGCTTAAACAGATTTTTTTGCCCGTCTGAAAGGGGTAAATGACTGCTTTCTCTTCTTTTCTAATTGATGTTTCAGTTTATTAGAGTTTATTTATTTTTAGGTTATTTATTAGTCTTCGGTGTGTGATGTCTTCTGATGTGTGTTTGTCTTTATGTACAAAAAACCCCCAAAAAACACCAAAAAAATACATTATATGTTGTTTTGTGTAGTCATGTGCTGTGTCTTAATGTTAAAAAAATAGAAAAACACCAAAAAAATACATGTTACATGTTATGTGAAGTGACGTGCTGTGTCTTTATGTCCAAAAACCCCCAAAAAACACCAAAAAAATACATGTTATATGTTGTTTTGTGAAGTGATGTGCTGTCTTTATGTCCAAAAAAACACAAAAAAAATACATGTTATATGTTGTTATGTGAAGTGACGTGCTGTGTCTTTATGTCCAAAAAAACAAAAAACATCAAAAAAGTACATGTTATATGTTGTTTTGTGAAGTGATGTGCTGTCTTTATGTCCAAAAAACACCAAAAAAATACATGTTATATGTTGTTTTGTGTAGTGATGTGCTGTGTCTTTCTGTCCAGAAAAACCAAAAAAAAAAAAAAAAAAAAATACATGTTATATGTTGTTTTGTGTAGCCATGTGCTGTGTCTTTCTGTCCAAAAAAACCCCCCCAAAAAACACCAAAAAAAAAATACATGTTATATGTTGTTTTGTGTTGTGTTTAAAAAATGTCATATACCGCTCTGTCATGTTTTTTGTCCAACTGTGTCATGTTTTGTCATGCCTTGATTTATGGTAATGTGTTGTTTTGTCTTGTGTTTTTTCCCCATGTTGAAAAAAAAGAAACTTACAAAAAGATGCGATTTGTTTGGTTGTGCTGCAATGTGTTGTCTTGATGAGGACATGATCTGTCCTGCGTATTTATGTGCAAACAAACCATACACACACATATATACTGTGTTAGTACATGAATGTGTGTGTATTTAGTGTAAATGATTGGGTGAATATGTGTGAATGTGTGTATGAAATTGTTTAAGTGCTGATTAAATGTTTGAGTGAACAGATTGGAGCAGGATTGAGTGCTAAAATGTGGACATCAGTTAGCATTTAGCACTTCCTGGTTCCTTGATCTAAAACTAGTTTAATAGATGAATACCTCAATTAAGGGTCATGATGGACACATGCTAACTATATTTAAAATTCAGTCTGAAATAGTAAAATAAATCTGGTCATTTCTACTTTTGATTTTTTTAAGCATTGTTTGTGTTGAAAAGGACACTTGCAAACAGACTGCGAGCATTTCTGTTCTTTTTTATTAATGATTTATTCATACACGATTGCCACAGCCTTTAAGAATATTCTGATCACGCCATTTGATAAAGAGGTCACAAGACATTATACGCTAGAAATATTGTAACTGCTTCTAAGTCGAACTGTACGGAGCCCCTTAGGTGCACAGAGGACAAAATATATAACTCGTGCGCACGACATACTTGTTCGTCGCCGCGATATATTAAACGTCGCCGCGACATAATAAAGCGTGCGCTCGAAATACTTATTCGTGCGCACGTTTTAGCTAAAGCCTGCGCACGACATACTAAAATGTGCGCACGAGATACTAAAACGTGTGCACGATATAGTTATTCGAGCGCACGTTTAGCTAAAACGTGCGCTCGAAATAAAGTTATTCATCGCGTTTTGACTTGTCCTTATTCTTGTCCGCTACGGCTTCCCGTAGAGAAGCCGGACGTTCACAAACACACACAATGGAGAGAAGAAGCGAGCCTGTTAACTTTCACTTTCACCTCGGACTGTCATATAATGACATTCTTGTTGATCTTATTATGAGAGATGGAATAATCTGAAGTAGAACTTTGCTGCTTATACTAAAACACAACAGGCTCCGCCGGTGTACCGTATGAAGTGAACTGGTGACCGTCCAGGCAGAAGTGAGGGGGGCGTGTCTGAAGGACCCTTTTGTTTACTATCTGAACACCTCCCGAATCAATTGTATACACAAAAAGGAGCTCTTTACACCCATTTACTTAGTGGTGGAAGTGACTTCACAACATTGAGCGTGACGACGAAAGGTTTTGAAGGATTACAGACTTATTTGACAGCGTAAAGAAACGTAAGGTAATATATAGGTAAATATCTTAGATGTCTGATCAAAATGACAAATTTCCGACTGTGTCAACTGGTGATGGCCCCGAAACCCGCATTTTACCGTCACTTCGGCGTATCAACAAACTATTTGTTCATGTTCAACGTATAACGGAGTCGGGAGGACTTGAAAATAGGTACAGAGGAGTAGGTTTTTACAATGTGGAGGAAATTTTCGCTTCATCTTGTGATCAAGCTGATGGCACATGTGTCTGCATTAAGTGTAAGCACAAGAGTGCATTTCTGTAAGCATGCTGAATTTGAGGGATATATTCTACTGTAGTTAGTGGTTTTGTTGACCACAAAATGACTCGTCCTTGTAACCCATAGTAGAAAATTAATCCCTGTTAAGATCTTCATAATGTGATGGTCGAATGATACTTTGTAAACTTTGCAGCCTTTTAACAGTTTGACGATCACTGACTTTTGACATCAGATCGGGGCACGTGGCGTTGTTGATGCTGTTTGAATCAAATGTTGATCTCAATAAATGTTTTAACTGTTAAACATTGGTGTGTTGTCTTTAATTTGCTGTCCTGTTGAAAATATATGTAATTACCTTTTTCTTACTGACATTGATAAACAGCAGATAAGTTGTGAATGTGATAGAGGAAATACAACTTTATTATAGTTTTGTGACCATGAAGGTTTTTGTGATATGTCAACATTTACAACTGCGTTCACGTCAGCCGTCTCTCGATTTCACGCGGTCAAGCCAGCCTCTCCAACATTTCAAGTGAGCTCTTATTACAGACTTTATGGCAAGCGCACAAAAATAAGTGGAAAAGTCAGCACTAACTTACTTATAATAGTGTGTGTTGAATTCCAGTTTACAAAATAAAAAGTGGTTGTGAAATACAATAAGATTTTCTAAAAAATATGAGAACTACATTAAAATGTCATTTTATTCATATTTACAGTATGGAATACATTAAAATTTATTAAAACTATTAAATGTGTCCAAATGCAATAAAAAGAGGTGTGTGTCATAGAGCAGGCTTAAGTCTACTGTCCAACACTGATTTTGAACCAACAGATCACATGACCTGGGAATTATTGAACTATAATGCCCATATTTACTTTATAAAAGACATACAAATTCATACAAATATGAAACATGTCCAAATGCAAAAATAAGTGGTGTTTCTCATCGAGCAGGCTTAAATCTACCGTCCTACATGATTCTGAGCCAACAGGTCACGTGACCTGGGAGGTATTTGGGCTCTAATGCTCATATTTACATTAAAAGATAAATTAAAAATTCATAAAAAATATAAAGTGTGTCCAAATGCAATTAAAAAAATTATGTGTCTCATAGAACAGGCTTAGATCTACCATTCTGGGTTGATTCTGAGCCAACAAGTCACATGACCTGGGACTTACTGAGCTATAATGCTCATATTTACAGTATTAAATATATTAAAAATTCATAGAATGTTTTGCGTTCAACTGCAATAAAAAGTGGTGTGTGTCAAGGAGCAGCATTAGATCTACCATTCTGTCTTAATTTTTTAGCAATCAAATCTCATGGCCTGGACTTATCCATGGACTTATTGAGCTAAAATACTCATATTTACAGTATAAAATACATTAAAAATTCATAGCTCAATAAGTCTCAGGCTGTGTGACCTATTAGCTCAGAATCAGTGTAGGACAGTAAGCATGCTCAATGACACAATCCACTTTTTATTCCATTTGGGCATATTTCAAATTGTTTTTTTTAATGAATTTTAATGTATTTTATAATGCAAATCTGAGCATTATAGGTCAATGAGTCGCAGGTCATGTGATCTTTTGGCTCAAAATTAATAATACTGACTCTATGACACAAACCACTTTTTATTGCATTTGGACACACAAATTTCATATTTTTTTGGAATTTGTAATGTCTTTTATAAAGTAAATATGGGCATTATAGCTCAATAATTCCCAGGTCATGTGATCTGTTGGTTCAAAATCAGTGTTGGAAGAAATGCCTGCACACTTACTCCATTTTGACTGCAGTTTATTAGGACAACGTTTCGATCATGTGTTGATCTTCCTCAGGCCATGATCTAAGATATTTACCTATATATTACCTTACGTTTCTTTACGCTGTCAAATAAGTCTGTAATCCTTCAAAACCTTTCGTCGTCACGCTCAATGTTGTGAAGTCACTTCCACCACTAAGTAAATGGGTGTAAAGAGCTCCTTTTTGTGTATACAATTGATTCGGGAGGTGTTCAGATAGTAAACAAAAGGGTCCTTCAGACACGCCCCCCTCACTTCTGCCTGGACGGTCACCAGTTCACTTCATACGGTACACCGGCGGAGCCTGTTGTGTTTTAGTATAAGCAGCAAAGTTCTACTTCAGATTATTCCATCTCTCATAATAAGATCAACAAGAATGTCATTATATGACAGTCCGAGGTGAAAGTGAAAGTTAACAGGCTCGCTTCTTCTCTCCATTGTGTGTGTTTGTGAACGTCCGGCTTCTCTACGGGAAGCCGTAGCGGACAAGAATAAGGACAAGTCAAAACGCGATGAATAACTTTATTTCGAGCGCACGTTTTAGCTAAAACGTGCGCTCGAATAACTATATCGTGCACACGTTTTAGTATCTCGTGCGCACGTTTTAGTATGTCGTGCGCACGCTTTAGCTAAAACGTGCGCACGAATAAGTATTTCGAGCGCACGTTTTATTATGTCGTGCGCACGTTTTAATATATCGTGCGCACGAACAAGTATGTCGTGCGCACGAGTTATATATTTTGTCCTCTGTGCACCTAAGGGGCTCCATAGAACTGCCATAAGTCCATAGTAATTAATAATAGCTTTTTGCTCACTGATTAAAAAACTGGGGGTGCTGGTTTGGCGTAGTGGTTAGCACCCCATGTACATGCTTCTGCCGGTCCAGGTTCAGGTCCCGCCTATGACCAGTTTGCAGAGTGTCTTCCCCTACCCTCTCACCCCCTTTCACAAGCCTATCCACTGTCTCTCTCCTATCAATAAAGGCACAAAATGCCCAAAAAATATACTTGAAAAAAAAATAAAAAAAATAAAATAACATTGTTCATAAAGATTATCACAAAGAACAGAACTTAGCAGTTTCATAATTTCTTGTTTGCTGCAGAGCTTATTATCAGTAATGATCCAAACACAGTAAATTATGGAATAGACTTTTCACTAGGAGAACCAGCATTATGCTAACGTCCACATTGGCCCATCACATCATCCTCGCTCCACTCTGTTTGGACTGATTGTGAGTAAATGTGCGTGAATGTGAGCACAAATGTGAGAGCGAATTAGGGATGGGACGATACACTTTAAACTCACTGCACCCCGATATGCCCGGGTCATGATACGATATGTCACGATACAATATTGAAAAAGTAAAAAACAAAAAATATTACTGTGTAGTTAAAACTTATTTACTTTTGTTTGAGCTGCACACAGGAAAACACAAGGCCTAACAGGCCAAACACAAACAATAACACTCTCTCTAACCCTAGAGAGGTTAGAGAGAGTGTATGCTAACGAGCGGTAGGCTCGTTTTCACCGTCTTCGTCTTTTTTAATGAGAAAGCCAAAATACTGAAAGACAGATGACTTGTATCCAGGCGGAGCGTCCTCAATTTCGACCTCATTCGACTTCATCATTCAGCTTTTTGGAGACAGTTGTTGGTGCTAATGTTTGTTGTCGTCATTCTAGTTGCTATTGCCAGAAGTGGCGTCTTTATTTTGCAATCCATTTTTTTCAACGTTGATGCGTTTCGTCACGTACTGTATTGCGATATATTGCCAAACGATATTTCATCCCATCCCTAGAGTGAATGAGTGTGAATGGGGTGTGAATGGGGTGTGTGGGTGTGCATGCACACAGGGTGTGTGGAGAGTCTGGTGCAGCGGTTTGTGCCGTAGTGACCTGGTGGTTTGTGCTGCTGCCTCAGTGTTTTGTACTTCCTGCCGGTCACTGCGCTCACTGCTGCTTCTCTGTCTTCTAACAGGGTGAACAAAGGAGGAGATGGTTCACATCTTCTCCATCAGTCCACAGCCTCTCCACCACCAAGACCCCTGCAGTGCCTCCTCGTGGCCAGACACGGAAACTGGGTCTGTCACATTCCCAGGCTAAACTGAAGGGGATCTCAGAGCAGCAGTGGTCCCCAGAGATGCAGTGTTCAGAGCGTCCGGCAAAGGGACAGGCCCTGGCACCATCAACCACTGCCCCAGCTATGGGAAAATAGGCTTCAGAATACCTGTCAGAAAATTCATAACATCACTGTCTGTGTACTTTTGATAATCATGCCTAAAAATAAAAATCACAACCCATATCTCACATTATTTCAGTCTTTCTTTGTTTTCTGTACAAACTTACTTAAGAAATAAGAGCTCATTTGACAAACATACAAAATTAGATCACAGATCCGGTTTTCCAACAGCCATGCTCTAAGGGGTTTGGAAAAGGCAGTCAGAACTGAAAGCTCTGTCGCCAAGGGTCCGTTTTGTGTTTGTGGGTACTGAGAGGAGCCCGAGGTCTGCAGATCTCAGGTTCCGCCCCGGGGAGTAGTCCTCGAGGAGATCTGATAGGTACTGTGGGGCTAGGGCATGGAGAGCTTTATAGGTGAGGATGAGCAGTTTGTATTTAATGCGGATATTCTTCAGCTTGATATTCCATTTTGACGGAGTGGTCATGTTAAGCTTAAAAATAGCCCTTTTTAACACAATAAAACTAAATCAGTGATGACAGGAAATGTTGAACTAGGGTGATATCAGCTAAATTGGGGCACTTTTTGGTAAATAGCTTCAGGCACTTACAAAATACAACGTATTCTATTAAAATGTGGTTTTATGGCTAATAATGGTTCTTTTCTTTACATATTGTGTTGGAATTGTGCAGTAAATATATTTTTATAGGCCCTACAGGTCTTGATAGGTCAGCTGTGCCAACTTTTTTACACAAGCAGAGTTCAGGTAAAATGGGCCAGCCGATCAGGTAAAATGGGACGCTTATCAGGTCAGTTGGGTCAGTCCAGCTGCAAAGGGATAGTCATGAATTTTTATTGTAAAACAACTGTCAATATGGCAACATACTTTGTTAGAACAATTTCATATTATCAGGACAATTAATTACATAGTAAATGATGAATGAATAAATGAACACCAACTGATTTGCTCATCAGGCCACATACAGGCCCCATTCCCTCCGAACATGTGCATGTGTGCGTTTGTTGCTGATAAAAAGGGTGGCCCATTTTAGCTGAAACCGGGGGCCCAACTTACCTGAATAGGTTAAGCTAAAATGGGCCACTAACAAAAGCATCAATATTCCAAAAAATATGTCCAAATACCACACTTTAAGCATTATTTCTAATAGGTGTTATCAAGACAGATATTATGCATCAAACATTTTATATAAACACGTTTTTTAAATTGAGTTATCATCCTTATCATTTTTATCAGAAATCCCTATACCAGTCAACTCACCATGCAGTTTTCTGATGCAGTGTGGATTTGAATCTTAGATCCTCCCACAATAACAACTACAGACCAAACAAATCTGTTGTTTCTTGTCAAGTACAGATGTGTCAACCATTTTAAACCATTTGCTGTCATTGGCTCTTAAAATCAGAGGGGCTGGGACATCTAAAGCTTAAATGGCCCATTTTACCTGATGGCCCAATTTACCTGATGTCACCCTACATTTGGAAAACTTTTACTTGGGTTTACAGTGGGGATTTCTGGTGGACAACTTAATAGAAGGTGGGGAAATGACCAGTGGTGTAATTTTTCTTTTATTCTAGTTGTTAAACACTGTTGGATATTGTGCACTTAGGCCTCCACACACTGAAGACATTTTTGCCTCATTTATACACTGTCCACTAAAAACAGCTCTGAGACCTACTTATGGGCCTCCACCCACAGGTTGAGAACCACTGCACTAGTAGATTGTATTTGAAGGCTTCCATGATTGCTCTTGTATCATGAATAATATGAGACCCGGGAAACCTCAGGATGAAGCAATCAGTTAGGAAACAGTGAGTAAGTGAAAGAGAGGCTCAGAGCTGGACTGATGAAGAATGTCACGTTTTGATTCATCAAAAGGTGGACCCGTTATTTTTTAAGTCTCTGTGTTCAAATTAAAATGTGCGCATGAGCTATCAAGACACAGTTTGAATCACAGAATCACACAAAGTGACTCCCACTTTCAGTGATCTCTCACTGTCTGCTGGGATGCGCGTCTGCGCCTTTACGCACACCGGCACACAGAGGATCGCACGTACACGGAAAGTGAAAGTTAAAGTCACATAACCATCCTATAAGTATGCTTGCACATTTTCTTGTAGTTATATTGTATTTCTTTCTGGTGTGTAAACTCTGTTTACCTGTGTATCTGGTTTACTACACCACTGGACACGACCCCTGCGTCCCCCCTGCGGTTTTTGCGTCTGACTTCAGGGTGAGAAATCGGACGTGTGGCGTGAGAGCGTGTGAAACCAGTCAAATGCGTGTCTCACGGCCAATTCGTGAGAGTTGTCAGCCCTGTTATGAATCATCATCACTCACACACGGAAAAAATAATTAATTACTTTTTTCTTTTTTTAAGTTAATTGCTCTTGGGGCCCCCAAGTGGTCACGGGGCCCTAAGCAGGTGCTTAGTTCGCTTATGCCTTGGGCCGGCTCTGGTAAAGTATGTAGATAGAAACTAGACAACTAGGCGTTTCAACTTTGTGCTCCATGTGCTCCCTTTTTTACTTTGAGCACCTACCCCTCTCAAAGTCTTTGCATGTCCCTGAGGGTTAGGGTAGGGCAGTGGTTCCCAAAGTTTTCACAGCCTGTACCCCTTCAGACACTTGTACCCCCAACTTTCATGCACTTATAACACAGAGAAAAATAAATGTTTTAGCCTGCTGTACTCCGACCTCCCACATTTGACATGCATAACACACAAATAAAACCGTTAAAGTTAATTATTTCTCACTAAACAGATTTAGTTACCAGCAATGTCAGTGGGCAACACCAGTCCACTTTTGAAAAAGAAATGTACATTTCTGAAACAGTTTCATTAATGAACATGAAGCTTTGATGAGAAGGCTGTCTGACTGAACTTACTGTATGTTATTTTAAGAATCTTTGATAATTTAGGACAGATTTCCTTCTCCGAGATGCCTCAGCCTCTCTTCCAACACTTAAGGCATTTATCAAAGCTCACAATACAAACAATTATCAGTTTGAACTTGAACTGCTGAAACAACTGTTTAGACCTGACATCACTACATCGATACCCCTGGGGGTACACGTACCCCAGTTTCGGAACCACTGGGGTAGGGTAACCCTTACCCTAAAATGCACCAAGCATATGAAATCACTTTTCAGACAGTAGGTGTCTCCAAATGACCGTAAGACACACGTCAAGGAGAGAATTAAGCACAGAAACACTAGTGTCAGGAAAAAGATATCAGTTTTTATGAATACATCAAATAATTTTTTCATCAGTAAACAGATATCTGTCAAGCAGCAACATTTTGACATGTTTTACTCTGAAATGCATCAAGCTTATGAAATCTATTTAAAGGATGGTATATGTCTCCAAATGAGTCTTAAACACTTCAAGAAGTGTTTCAGCTTCGGACCTTTGCTGCCTCACACTTACATGGTTTTCCCCTATACTCTTCAACACCCTTGTTAGACTCAAATTTTAAGCCAAGAACAGACTTGAAGCAGGTGATAGGTAACATAACCTTCTTAATCTTCATTATCCAGCAAATTTAATTTAACTTAAGAACAAGTGGGAGGGGGGCTTAAATGAGCGGATCTCAGAGGATAGTTGGACAAAAATTATACAAAGAATTTACACATCCTCCATTTGCCAAAGACATATTGTTGTTCAAATTAAAAGAATTAGGGTTAGGGACTCCATTGGTCAAAGGTCAGACTGGCTAAAATCAGGCCAGACCTGGACCCTACATGTGACAGGTGCAGACAAGCCCCTGCAGACAAACTCCATATGCTTTTAGCCTGTCCAATAATACACACATTTTGGGAATCTGTTTTTGATACTCTTTCCAAAATATTAGAAGTGCCAGTAGATCCATCCCCTCTCACTGCCTTATTTGGTATTATGCCGCAGGTTGTACATCTAGATAACTGTAAAAGAAACATGCTAGCCTTCTGTACTTTGCTGGCCAGGTGCTGTATACTTTTCAGTTGGAAAAAGCCTCTTCCTCCTAAATATTCTCACTGGATTAAAGAGAACATGCAATACGTCAAGTTTGAGAAGATGAGATATTCTCTTAGTGGCTCTGTTTTCAGATTTTATGAAACCTGGAACCCTTTCTTGGTGTTTGTTGAGAAGTTAGGAGTGGAAAGTATAATCCCATCATGTTTTACACTTGTTTCTGTGCTGGCTAGTGGCAATGTGAGATGACTGATTAATATGATATATTATCTGTCCAGTGGGTTAATGGGTGGGACTTTTTCTTTAGCCTGTTGTTGTTTTTGTTTTTAATTTTGACAGTTTGTATTTGCATTTCTTCTATACACTTTGTAATTATTTTTTATTTTGTAAATTGAAAACTTTCAAAAACGAGACCTTGATGAAAAAAAAGAGAGAATTAAGCACAGAAACACAATTCAGGACTAAAGATGTTTTATGAATCTTAACATTAATCTGAATCCGAACATTATTCTATCAAAAATAAGCAGATATCTCTGAAAATGAAACATTTTGACATGGTTTAGTCTAAAATGCAGCAAGCATATATTATCTATTTAAAGGATGGCATATGTCTCAAAAAGAGCCTTAAAAGGTGCAAGAAGAAAGTTAAGCACTGTCAAGCCAAGACATCACTTATTTGAATACATAACATTATTTATGCAACTAATGAATTCTTCCTAAAAGTTGTGTTGCTCTGCTTAACTCTGTTCCTGCAGTGTTTTTTGCTCATTTGGGAGAAAAATCTCTTTTTTACTGCAAGTTTTACTGAAACATGCCAAAATGTGTTGTTTCTCACTAATCTGCTTATTTTTGGCAAGAAAGTCCCTTATTTATGAAACTGATGTATTTGTATTTCTGTCTAACTCTGTTGAGTGTTTTTTGCTCATTTGAAGACTAATCCCATCCTTTAAATAGATGTTATATGCTTGGTCCAATTTAGGGTAAAACAAATACATCAGGTTCAAACAAAAAAAAGACTTTTTTGCCAAACATTTTCATATTCATGTGAAACAAGACATTGTGTCAGGTACGACATGCGATAAAATAAAGATTTTCCTCCCAAATGAGCGAAAAACACACATTTTTGCATGTTTCAGTATGACATGAAGTAAATTATAGATTTTCCAAGCGAAAGAGCCAAAAACACTGCAGGAACAGAGTTAAGAAGAAAAACACAACTTTTAATAAGAATTTATCAGTTTCATAAATATAACAGACTTTCTTGACAAAAATAAGCACTTTAAGTGAAATAACACATTTTGGCGTCTTTCAGTATAACATGAAGTAAAATGTACATTTTCCACCGTAAAGAGCCAAAAACACTGCAGAAACAGAGTTAAGAAGAAAAACAAAAATTTTAATAAGAATTCATCAGTTTCATAAACATAACAGACTTTCTTGACAGAACTAAGCAGCTTAGAGTGAAACAACACATTTTGGCGTCTTTCAGTATAAGATGAAGTAAAATATAGATTATCCTCCCAAATGAGCCAAAAACACTGCAGGAACAGAGTTAAGCAGAAAAACACAATTTTCAGTAAAAATTCATCAGTTTTATTAAAATATAACAGACTTTCTTGAAAGAACTAAGCAGCTTATATTGAAACAACACATTTTGGCGTCTTTCAGTATAACATGAAGTAAATTATAGATTTTCCTCCCAAATGTGCCAAAAACACTGCAGGAACAGAGTTAAGAAGAAAAACACAACTTTCAGTAAGAATTCATCTGTTTCCTAAATATAACAGACTTTCCTGACAAAAATAATCAGATACGTGTGGAACAACACATTTTGGCATGTTTCAGTATAACATGCAGTAAAACAGAGATTATCCTCCCAAATGAGCAAAAAACACTGCAGGAACAGAGTTAAGCAAAAAAACACAACTTTCAGGAAGAATTCATCAGTTTCATAAATATAACAGACTTTCTTGACAAAAATAATCAGATATGTGTGGAACATTACATTTTGGATTGTTTCAGTATAACATGCAGTTAAACAGAGATTATCCTCCCAAATGAGCAAAAAACACTGTAGGAACAGAGTTAAGCAGAAAAACACAACTTTCAATAAGAATTCATCAGTTTCCTAAATATAACAGACTTTCTTGCCCAAAATAAGCAGATACGTGTGGAACAATACATTTTATCACGTTTCAGTATAAGATGAAGTAAAATATAGATTTTCCTATCAGATCAGCAAAAAACACTGCAGAACCAGAGTTAAGAAGAGAAACAAAACTTTTAATAAGAATCCATCAGTTTCATAAATATAACAGACTTTCTTGCCAGAACTAAGCAGCTTATAGTGAAACAACACATTTTGGTGTCTTTCAGTATAACATGAAGTAAATTATAGACTTTCCTCCCAAATGAGCAAAAACACTGCAGGAATAGAATTAAGCAGAAAAACACAACTTTCAGGAAGAATTCATCAGTTTCATAAATATAACAGACTTTCTTGCCAAAAATAAGCATATAACTGTGGAACAACACATTTTGGCATGTTTCAGTATTACATGCAGTAAAACAGAGATTATCCTCCCAAATGAGCAACAAACACTGCAGAGAACAGAGTTAAGCAGAAAAACACAACTTTCAGGAAGAATTAATGTTTCATAAATATAACAGACTTTCTTGCCCAAAAACAGAGATTATCCTCCCAAGTGAGCAAAAAACACTGCAGGAACAGAGTTAAGCAGAAAAACACAATTTTCAGTAAAAATTCATCAGTTTCATAAATATAACAGACTTTCTTGCCAGAACTAAGCAGCTTATAGTGAAACAACACATTCTGGTATGTTTCAGTATAACATGAAGTAAATTATAGATTTTCCTCCCAAATGAGCAAAAAACACTGCAGGAACAGAGTTAAGAAGAAAAACACAACTTTTAATAAGAATTCATCAGTTTCATAAATATAACAGACTTTCTTGCCAAAACTAAGCAGCTTAGTGAAACAACACATTCTGGTATGTTTCAGTATAACATGAGTAAATTATAGATTTTCCTCCCAAATGAGCAAAAACACTGCAGGAACAGAGTTAAGCAGAAAAACACAACTTTCAGTAAGAATTCATCAGTTTCATAAATATAACAGACTTTCTTGCTAAAAATAAGCAGATAACTGTGGAACAACACATTTTGGCATGTTTCAGTATAACCTGCAGTAAAACAGAGATTTTCCTCAAAAATGAGCAGAAAACACTGCAGAGAACAGAATTAAGCAGAAAAACCCAACTTGCAGGAAGAATTAATGTTTGCTTAATGTAACAGATTTTCTTGCCCAAAATAATCAGATATGTGTGAAACCACACATTTTGCCATGTTTCAGTATATTATGCAGTAAAACAGAGATTATCCTCCCAAATGTGCAAAAACACTGCAGAAACAGAGTTAATAAGAAAAACACAACTTTTGATAAGAATTCATCAGTTTCATAAATATAACAGCCGTTCTTGCCCAAAATAAGCAGCTTATAGTGAAACAACACATTTTAGCATGTTTCAGTATAACATGCAGTAAAACAGAGATTATCCTCCCAAATGTGCAAAAAACACTGCAGGAACAGAGTTAAGCAGAAAAACACAACTTTCAGGAAGAATTCATCAGTTTCATAAATATAACAGACTTTCTTGCCCAAAATAAGCAGATAAGTGTGGAACAACACATTTTATCACGTTTCAGCTTAACATGTAGTAAAATATAGATTTTCCTCCCAAATGAGCAAAAAACACTGCAGGAACAGAGTTAAGCAGAAAAACAGAATTTTCAGTAAGAATTCATCAGTTTCAAAAATATAACAGACTTTCTTGCCAGAACTAAGCAGCTTAGAGTGAAACAACACATTTTGGCATGTTTCAGTATAACATGAAGTAAAATATAGATTATCCTCCCAAATGAGCAACAAACACTCCGGCAGCAGGGTTAAGCAGAAAAACACAACTTTCAGGAAGAATTAATGTTTCATAAATATAACAGACTTTCTTGCCCAAAATAAGCAGATACGTGTGGAACAACACTATCATGTTTCAGTATAACATGAAGTAAAATATAGATTTTCCTCCCAAATGTGCAAAAAACACTGCAGAAACAGAGTTAAGAAGAAAAACACAACTTTTAATAAGAATTCATCAGTTTCATAAATATAACAGACTTTCTTGCCCAAAATAAGCAGCTTATAGTGAAACAACACATTTTATCACGTTTCAGTATAACATGAAGTAAAACATAGATTATCCTCCCAAATGAGCAACAAACACTCCGGCAGCAGAGTTAAGCAGAAAAACACAACTTTCAGGAAGAATTAATGTTTCATAAATATAACAGACTTTCTTCCCCAAAATAAGCAGATACGTGTGGAACAACACATTATCATGTTTCAGTATAACATGAAGTAAAATATAGATTTTCCTCCCAAATGTGCAAAAAACACTGCAGAAACAGAGTTAAGAAGAAAAACACAACTTTCAGGAAGAATTCATGTTTGCTAAATATAACAGACTTTCTTGCCCAAAATAATCAGATACGTGTGGAACAACACATTTTGGCATGTTTCAGTATAACATGCAGTTAAACAGAGATTATCCTCCCAAATGTGCAAAAAACACTGCAGGAACAGAGTTAAGCAGAAAAACACAACTTTCAGGAAGAATTCATCAGTTTCCTAAATATAACAGACTTTCTCGCCCAAAATAAGCAGAGAAGTGTGGAACAACACATTCTGGCATGTTTCAGTATAAATGAAGTAAAATATAGATTTTCCTCCCAAATGTGCAAAAAACACTGCAGGAACAGAGTTCAGCCAAAAAACACAACTTTCAAATATAACAGACTTTCTTGCCAGAACTAAGCAGCTTATAGTGAAACAACACATTCTGGCATGTTTCAGTATAACATGAGTAAATCATAGATTTTCCTCCCAAATGAGCAAAAACCCTGCAGAGAACAGAGTTAAGAAGAAAAACACAACTTTCAGGAAGACTTCATGTTTACTTCAAATATAACAGACTTTCTTGCCCAAAATAATCGAATCGTTATTGGAACAACACATTTTGGCATGTTTCAATACATCAACATGCAGACCTTCAAATGCAGACCCGATTATCCTCCCAGGTGTAATGGCTTTTAAAAAACTACCGAGGTGCAGGAACAGATGTTAAGCGCTGAAAAAACCACACGGATTGGTTGCGTGCCTGTCACGGGCTAAGAACTTCATCAGCCTGTTAGCCGTAATCATTAGCACTGTAAGCTGAGCTGGGGGAGGACAGGCTGAAAAGATTAATCCTCCCCCACACTCGCTCTGCTCTGGCGGCTTGACCGCGTACCGCGGTCAGCGATGAAATAGCTACTGCTGTGGAACAACACATGTCGTGGCATGTTTCAGTATAAATGTTTTTGATTGAGTAAAATATAGATTATGCTGATGGCTCCCAAATGTGCTTATATGAGCCGACACAGCGAGCTGCAGGAGGCAGAGTTCAGCCAAAACACAACTTTCAGGGAAGGAGGGGCATCAGGCATAAATATAACTTGGGTGTTCCGTTCTTATTTGAAAAAGTAGATTTTCCTACCGACACTTGTGTTGTTTTATTGCACAACATGTGTACTGCAGCACTACGCAGACTCATTCAGGAGACATATGCAGCTTTTAACTAGATAAGCGTTGAAGAAGTCCAAAAGCGTGTTGTTGAGAAATCTGCTTTATTTTTTTGTAAGATAGTTATGTTACATTCAAGAGATTGATATATTCATTTGTCTGACACTTGTGTTGTACTTTTTTGAAAACTAATATGATTTTCCTGACACGTGTTGTTTGTGCTTAACTCTGTACTCGCACTGTTTTCAGACTCATTCAGAGACATATGCAGCTTTTTAACTTGATAAGCGTTGAAGAAGTCAAAACGTGTTGTTTGAGGGAAATCTGCTTATTCTTGCCAAGACAATTTGTTACATTCAAGAGATTGATATATTCATTTGTCTGACACTTGTGTTGTACTTATTTGAAAAAAGTATAGATTTTCCTGACACTTGTGTTGTTTGTGCACTGTTTTCAGACTCAGACTTCTTTTTACTTGATAAGCATTGAAGAAGTCAAAACGTGTTGTTTGAGGGAAATCTGCGGTAGCACTTTAGATTACAGCCCGTGTCTTACAGTGTAGTTTCCCGTCTCTTACAGTGTAGTTTCCTCAACTGTTGGGGTAACTCTCACACATGTAACATGACATTTTGCGGTATCCATGGGATAGTTACGCCCGCGACTTACAGTGTAAGTCCTGGAGTCTTACAGTGTAGTTTCCCGTGTCTTACTGTAGCATGGCAGATTGGTTTTATTTTGTGTTTTTATTCTGCATGTTTTTATATTTTGCGTGATTGTTTTAATTGTTTTTAGTTTATTTATAGCATTTTTCTAGTATTTTTTTTAATTACTTCCTGCCGGGACACTCTTAATCTTGATAGCCTGCACCTGTAGAGCACTTTATTACCCCAAGAGACTCCCAATGGGGCCGGAGAACGGAACTGGTCTGTGGCCAATCAGAGTAGAGAGGGGACAATTTAACCTGTGGCACACACACACAATAATACAAATTTGCTCTAGTTTTAATTGTCTTGTTCCCGAAGTTGTGTATGCAGGCCAGTCCAGCCCTGTCCGACCCGACCGGAAGGCTAAGGAGTAGCATTTATAGATAACCTATTTTGATGCTATAAAACTCATCTTAAAGTGTGTATATCGATCAGGCATATATCTAAAAGTGAGCCTTTTTTGTAATTACTTAGAAACTCCTCACAGTCCCTTTAACTTAGCAGGTCAACGCAAGTTTTTTCAATGCTGGTTAACCTGCTAACAAGTGACTCATTCCCCCCTGTCAATAGACCTGGGTCTAATCGGCACAAACAGTTGAGCGCTGAATGGCAGAATACAAATGCGGATGGATTTGTTGATGAGAGCCAAAAGTCACGTAAGTACAGACAGAGGGAATGGGCGCCATGTTATGCCACCAGCACATCACGCCGAAGTCATGACGTAAATTAGCAGGTTGACTCGGATGTGATGTTCCCACTGAAGCGGATCAGAGGCGATAAAAGCCCGCGTCCCTTGCAGGCTTAGTTGACCTGGACTGAAATGCTGATTAGACTCTTTCAAACTGCTGACAGGAGCTGATTGTTACCAGGCTAAAACAGATTTTTTTGCTAGTCTGAAAGGGGTAAATGACTGCTTTCTCTTCTTTTCTAATTGATGTTTCATTTTATTAGATATTGTCTTTGGTTTGTGATGTCTTCTGATGTGTGTTTGTCTTTCTGTACAAAAAGCCCAAAAAAACACAAAAAAAATACGTTATTTGTTGTTTTGTGAAGTGATGTGCTGTCTTTATGTCCAAAAAAACAAAAAAAACAACAAAAAAATACATGTTATATGTTGTTATGTTAAGTGACGTGCTGTGTCTTTATGTCCAAAAAACAAAAAAAACCCCACCAAAAATACATTTTATATGTTGTTTTGTGAAGTGATGTGCTGTCTTTATGTCCAAAAAAACAAAAAAACACCAAAAAAAACATGTTATATGTTGTTTTGTGTAGTCATGTGATGTGTCTTAATGTTAAAAAAAATAGAAAAACACCAAAAAAATACATGTTATATGTTGTTATGTGAGGTGACGTGCTGTGTCTTTATGTCCAAAAAAAACCAAAAAAACATGTTATATGTTGTTTTGTGTAGTGATGTTCTGTGTCTTTCTGTCCAGAAAAACCAAAAAAAACCCGCCATAAAATACATGTTATATGTTGTTTTGTATTGTGTTTAAAAAATGGCATATACCACTCTGTCATGTTTTTTGTCCAACTGTGTCATGTTTTGTCATGCCTTGATTAATGGTAATGTGTTGTTTTGTCTTGTGTTTTTTCCCCATGTTAAAAAAAAAAAAACTTACAAAAAGATGCGATTTGTTTGGTTGTGCTGCAATGTGTTGTCTTGATGAGGACATGATCTGTCCTGCGTATTTATGTGCAAAGAAACAAACCATACACACACATATATACCGTGTTAGTACATGAATGTGTGTGTATTTAGTGGAAATGATTGGGTGAATGTGTGTGAATGTGTGTATGAAATTGTTTAAGTGCTGATTAAATGTTTGAGTGAACAGAATGGTGCAGGATTGAGTGCTAAAATGTGGACATCAGTTTGCATTTAGCACTTCCTGGTTCCTTGATCTAAAACTAGTTTAATAGATGAATACCTCAATTAAGGGTCATGATGGACACATGCTAACTATATTTAAAATTCAGTTTGAAATAGTAAAATAAATCTGATCATTTCTACTTTTGATTTTTGTAAGCATTGTTTGTGTTGAAAAGGACACTTGCGAACAGACTGTTCTTTTTTATTAATGATTTATTCATACGCGATTGCCACAGCCTTTAAGAATATTCTGATCATGCCATTTGATAAAGAAGTCACAAGACATTATACACTAGAAATATTGTAACTGCTTCTAAGTAGAACTGCTATAAGTCCATAGTAATTAATAATAGCTTTTTGCTCACTGATTAAAAAACTAGGGGTGCTGGTTTGGCGTAGTGGTTAGCACCCCATGTACATGCTTCTGCCGGTCCAGGTTCAGGTCCCGCCTATGACCAGTTTGCAGAGTGTCTTCCCCTACTCTCTCACCCCCTTTCACAAGCCTATCCACTGTCTCTCTCCTATCAATACAGGCACAAAATGCCCCAAAAATATACTTGAAAAAAAAAAAAAAATAAATAAAATAACTTTGTTCATAAAGATTATCACAAAGAACAGAACTTAGCAGTTTCATAATTTCTTGTTTGCTGCAGAGCTTATTATCAGTAATGATCCAAACACAGTAAATTATGCAATAGACTTTTCGCTAGGAGAACCAGCATTATGCTAACGTCCACATTGGCCCATCACATCATCCTCGCTCCGCTCTGTTTGGACTGATTGTGAGTGAATGTGTGTGAATGTGAGCATAAATGTGTGTGAATGTGAGAGCGAATTAGGGATGGGACGATACACTTAACTCACTGCACCTCGATATGCCCGGGTCACGATACGATATGTCACGATACAATATTGAAAAAGTAAAAAACAAAAAATATTACTGTGTAGTTAAAACTTATTTACTTTTGTTTGAGCTGCACACAGGAAAACACAAGGCCTAACAGGCCAAACACAAACAATAACACTCTGTCTAACCCTAGAGAGGTTAGAGAGAGTGTATGCTAACGAGCGGTAGGCTCGTTTTCGCCGTCTTCTTCTTTTTTAATGAGAAAGCCAAAATACTGAAAGACAGATGACTTGTATCCAGGCGGAGCGTCCTCAATTTCGACCTCATTCGACTTCATCATTCAGCTTTTTGGAGACAGTTGTTGGTGCTAATGTTTGTTGTCGTCACTTCTAGTCACATGCGCTATTACCAGAAGTGGCGTCTTTATTTTGCAATCCATTTTTTTCAACGTTGATGCGTTTAAATCGCGTACTGTATTGCGATATATTGCCAAACGATATTTCATCCCATCCCTAGAGTGAATGCGTGTGAATGGGGTGTGAATGGGGTGTGTGGGTGTGCATGCACACAGGGTGTGTGGAGAGTCTGGTGCAGCGGTTTGTGCCGTAGTGACCTGGTGGTTTGTGCTGCTGCCTCAGTGTTTTGTACTTCCTGCCGGTCACTGCGCTCACTGCTGCTTCTCTGTCTTCTAACAGGGTGAACAAAGGAGGAGATGGCTCACATCTTCTCCATCAGTCCACAGCCTCTCCACCACCAAGACCCCTGCAGTGCCTCCTCGTGGCCACACATGGAAACTGGGTCTGTCACATTCCCAGGCTAAACTGAAGGGGATCTCGGAGCAGCAGTGGTCCCCAGAGATGCAGTGTTCAGGGCGTCCTGCAAAGGGACAGGCCCTGGCACCATCAACCACTGCCCCAGCTATGGGAAAATAGACTTCAGAATACCTGTCAGAAAATTCATAACATCACTGTCTGTGTACTTTTGATAATCATGCCTAAAAATAAAAATCACAACCCATATCTCACATTATTTCAGTCTTTCTTTGTTTTCTGTACAAACTTACTTAAGAAATAAGAGCTCATTTGACAAACATACAAAATTAGATCACAGATCCGGTTTTCCAACAGCCATGCTCTAAGGGGTTTGGAAAAGGCAGTCAGAACTGAAAGCTCTGTCGCCAAGGGTCCGTTTATGTTTGTGGGTACTGAGAGGAGCCCGAGGTCTGCAGATCTCAGGTTCCGCTCCGGGGAGTAGTCCTCGAGGAGATCTGACAGGTACTGTGGGGCTAGGGCATGGAGAACTTTATAGGTGAGGATGAGCAGTTTGTATTTAATGCGGATATTCTTCAGCCGATATTCCATTTTGACAGAGTGGTCATGTTAAGCTTAAAAATAGCCCTTTTTAACACAATAAAACTAAATCAGTGATGACAGGAAATGTTGAACTAGGCTATATTACAATTCATACTCGGGAAATACCATCTTATTTAACTCAATAGGCTTTTTTAATGGCATCAGAGCCCACACTAGTAATTGCATGATGAAAAAGATTTTGTCATGGTGTTTCTGGGCTCTGCAACATGGATAAACTTCATCATCTGTTCCTGTGACAGATAAATTCACAACAACTGAAGCAGAGACAGAGTGTGAACTGGTTCAATGTCTGCTGCCATGTAGTGGTTAAAGGCTGAACTACAACATGTAAAAAATGTCTCCAACTTCTACATGCTGCCCACTAACAAAATAAGATATATTGAAGCAAAAGGTTACAATAACCTAAACCAAAATGTATTTTAAAAGACTTTTTAACAATAAAGTTATAGCTGCTTAGTTTAACTCAAAAATAAGACAACACATAGTTTGATCAAAGTGCATTTTAATTTTTTTTTCCAGAGACTGCTCATTCTTTCACTAATTTAAGATAAAAAATTAAAAGGAAATTTGAGACGTAATCTTTAAAAGTTTTTCCCCAGCAAAAAGTTACCAAAATTCAATTTTAAATTAAAGATTTAGAAATGGAAAGGCATCAGCCTAAGATTAGATTAGATTTTATAGAACTTTCTTAAGCCCTTTGGAAAACTCCCTCAGGGAAATTAGGATCAGTAACAGTTCAGTACACACAGAAAAATAATGGTTCTTAAATGGTTCTTTAAAGGGCTACATGGTTCTACGAAGAACCATCACCCACTAAAGAACCATTTTATTGAGTGAATGGTTCTTCAGGTTCCTCATATGGTTCTTTGGTATTTTAAAAGGTTCTTCAGTCTTATTTTCATTATTGAATGATGGGTGGGCTACATTACACAGTATGTTGTCCAACTGTAAATTTTAGCATATAGAAAGGGTCAGGGCCAGCCCAAGCCTCCATGGGGCCCTAAGCAAAATTTGATTTTGGGGCTCTCTATTTCTGCCAATATTGATCATTCACATACCTACTATAACTCATTTTATGTTCTACTCTGTCATTATGAATACACCTGTAAAACTAGATGTCAGATCGTTTGTATGTCCTTTTTTGCGACATAATGTGTAACCTGCACCTAGGCCCTTGGATGCGCAGTGCACACTGCACGGCTAGATGCTCTGAGAGAGAGAGGAAACTACACTCTGTTAACATTATAACGTCTTTTTTGTACATGAACGTACATTTGACAATATATGAATCAGGGCTGCCAACTTTTCAAAAAATCTTGGAGTGAGATTTGGTGAAGCCAATTCAAATTTTCAGCACGTCAGGGCAACATTCAACACAAAATGCCTCATTTTGTGTGGGTTTAATCAGAGTTTGCAACACTCAGAAGTAACAAAATGGTACAAGTGCAATCAACTTAGGTAAAGGCAAAAAAATAAAATTAAAACAAATGCTATATTTTTGCTGTGTTGTCTGATCCTCAAATTGCCTATATAGTGATATTTAAGCCATACCTGTAATTCTGTCATTGTTCCTCATAAGTCTATTTCCTACCTGTATACAGGTTTGTGTTCATGCACAACCAGTAATTTCAAAACCAGTGTTTTGCTCTCCAAAAACACCGGTCTGATCACCACTACAGCAGCTTTACAAGAATTAAAATCTCAAAACAATATCTAAAACTCAACTATTCTTGAAGATATTTTTAATCAAACTTTACACAAAATAATCTGAACATATCACAAATCTTAATACACAACCTTTACACGATTAACCCATCAAAGCCTTTTATACCATATTTGATATATATTTTTGTGATACCTTTGCCAATTCAATGTGAACAACAAATACCCCCAAAAAACATCAGAGTAATTCAGAAAAATGGTAAAAACGTTTGTTTTGTGGCTAATCAGTTGCCAACAGCTAATTCTATCAAATGAGATACAAAAAAAATAAATATGGTAAATTTTGAGATTTTTTAATTTTGTTGAATTTCAGTAGAAAGTGAAATGAACTTTTCAGATCCAAAAAAATGATTTTTCTTGCTATTATTTGTGCTTTCATGCTTTAAAGGGTTAAATTATGAAATGCAATTGAATATACAATCAGCCAAGATTTAATTTTCCTAGTAAATGAAACACATTGGCATCAATGTGTATGCTATAAATCTACACCATTATGAACCATCCAGTATAAATGTTGAAAACCTATGTCGTGATTTTAATTGGAGGACAACAAGGAGTGAAAATTAACCTTCAGAATGTGATTATAAACTGGATTTGTTCAAGTCATTATTTTCAAATCAGTACATCTCTATAAAATTCCAAACTCAAAGTAATAATACCTTACATAAATGAATTTATACATCTTGAGAAATCTAAAACAGAGTAATATTCGTGTCATAAATGAGAGGGTGAGGATGTCAGACCCTCTGACTTTCACAGCAGGCAGTACACAGATTCATTGCAAACCAAGATGAACAGCTGTGCTATTTACAGTGGAATTTTTGTTTTATTTCAACAACTAACTCCCTGCTTTTTAGTTCAAATACCATGCTGCATTAATGTGAAATGTTGAAATGTTGTCAGTAAGCTTGTTTAACAAGTCAAGTGATAAAGACCTTATTAACCGAGGGTGGCTGGGGGGTTGAAATGAGGGTTGAAATCTTTCAATAATTAAAATTGTCAAATAAAGTATTTATAAAACTTGACTTGGCTTGTTCTGTGCAGTCAGAAAACATAACTATACATTTGGAAAACTTTTATTTGGGTTTACAGTGGGGATTTTTGGTGGACAACTTAATAGAAGGTGGGGAAATGACCAGTGGTGTAATTTTTCTTAGTTGTTAAACACTGTTGGATATTGTGCACTTAGGCCTCCACACACTGAAGACATTTTTGCCTCATTTATACACTGTCCACTAAAAACAGCTCTGAGACCTACTTATGGGCCTCCACCCACAGGTTGAGAACCACTGCACTAGTAGATTTTTGAAGCTTGATCCTTCCATGATTGCTCTTATATCATGAATAATATGAGACCCGGGAAACCTCAGGATGAAGTAATCATTTAGGAAACAGTGAGTAAGTGAAAGAGAGGCTCAGAGCTGGACTGATGAAGAATGTCACGTTTTGATTCATCAAAAGGTGGACCCGTTATTTTTTAAGTCTCTGTGTTCAACTTAAAATGTGCGCATGAGCTGTCAAGACACAGTTTGTATCATAGAATCACACAAAGTGACTCCCACTCTCAGTGATCTCTCACTGTCTGCTGGGATGCGCGTCTGCGCCTTTACGCACACCGGCACACAGAGGATCGCGCGTACACGGAAAGTGAAAGTTAAAGTCACATAACCATCCTATAAGTATGCTTGCACATTTTCCTGTAGTTATATTGTATTTCTTTCTGGTGTGTAAACTCTGTTTACCTGCGTATCTGGTTTACTACACCACTGGACACGACCCCTGCATCCCCCCTGTGGTTTTTGCTTCTGACTTCAGGGTGAGAAATCGGACGTGTGGCGTGAGAGCGTGTGAAACCAGTCAAATGCGTGAGTCTCACGGCCAATTCGTGAGAGTTGTCAGCCCTGTTATGAATCATCATCACTCACACACGGAAAAAATAATTAATTACTTTTTTTCTTTTTTTAAGTTAATTGCTCTTGGGGGCCCCCAAGTGGTCACGGGGCCCTAAGCAGGTGCTTAGTTCGCTTATGCCTTGGGCCGGTGTTCTGTCAGATTTTGCTTCCGCTGCTTTTTTCCTACAGCTGCTTACGTTATTGTTGTGTTTATCTAATCGTGCTAACATAGCCATGAAGCAAGAGACATTCTACCGTTTTCCTCTGATTTTTAATCAGAATTGAAGTAGAGGGGGGAGGGCATGGTCGATTGCATCCCATCAAAAAATGCTCCCTGTACTCAGTGCATCAACAAATCATTAATAATCATCTCTTTAGCCCTCAGTCATTAATCCCAGCTAGTTTTTATATGTTTTAATCTGTAAATTAGGATGGGAGCATATTCTGATTGTTCAATATTACCCCATCAGAAAATGCTACCTGTACACAAAGTGTCACTAAATTATGAATAATCATCTCTTTAGCCCTCTGTCATTAATCCCAGCTAGTTTTTATATGTTTTAATCTGTTATTTAGGCTGGGAGCATATTCTAATAGTTCAATATTACCCCATCAGAAAATGCTACCTGTACACAAAGTGTCAATAAATCATTAATAATCATCTCTTTAGCCCTCTGTCATTAATCCCAGCTAGTTTTTTTTTTATGTTTTAATCTGTTATTTAGGATGGGAGCATATTCTAACGTTCAATATTACCCCATCAGAAAATGCTACCTGTACTCAAAGTGTCAATAAATCATTAATAATCATCTCTTTAGCTCTCTGTCATTAATCCCAGCTAGTTTTATATGTTTTTAATCGGTACTTTAGTCTTGAGTAAGAATTTCTTTCAATAAGGGTAAAACGTTTACATTCATTTTCATATTGACCCATTTAGAAACCAAAGCATGTTTCTTTGAATGAAAATATTTTTCTTTAATTAAAGCCAATGGATGACAGTTTACAGAATAGCTTAATATATGATATAAACACAGAAATCAAAAAACAAATGGTAGCATTTGATCATATATAAAATATAAACATATATTTACATACACACATATCTCCCTCTCTCTCTTTCTATACATCTCTCTCTCTCTCTCTCTCTCTCTAAATATACATATCTATCTATCTATCTATCTATCTATCTATCTATCTATCTATCTATCTATCTATCTATCTATCTATCTATCTATCTATCTATATATATATATATATATATATATATATATATATATATTCACACAATTATATACATATATATGTATATATACGTGCTGAGACGATTAAAAAAATTTATCTAATTAATTACCAGATTTATAATTAATTAATCTAATTAATCACATTTTAATCTCATATCTGCTTAAAGTACCCAAATAAAGAATTTGAATTCTAGGATATTATAAATAGGTAGTGTATGACTAATCAAATGAATACACTAAGAAGTGAAGATTTGTAAATCCACATTTTTATTGGTGACTAAATGAAACCAAAGTCAGGGCAACTTGTCCAGAAAAATTTTAAGCTCAATCAGGCAACTCAAATTACACTTTAAGTGTGTTTCATAAATCAAATTCAGAATAAGAAAAAGGTCGAGGACATCCAGCAAAACAATTAGGCCTGATGCATTATTAAAGAATGTAGTACAAATATAGATAAATAAATTCAAAAATAAAATAAGTCTTAAATATGCCATTCCTGTTGTCACCTGGGCTTTGTTTGGTGTGACTAGAGACGCATGTGTGAAGTGAAGTGCCACTGCCATGTACGGGTCCTCCAGCTGGACAATATCAAAATGTTTGTGAGCTAATATTAATCTCGCAATTAATTTTTTTAACGCATTAATTTCACGAAGGGCATCAACTGTCTGAACTGATGGCCATTTTTATAAACTTCCCTTGCCATCCATCCCCAAATGTTCTCTATGGGATTTAAATCAGGGGAACATGCTGGATGGTCCAAAAGAGTGATGTTATTCTCCCTGAAGAAGTCCTTGGTCAAGCAAACATTGTGAACTGCAGCGTTGTACTGTTGAAAAACCCAGCTGTTACCACACAGACGAGGGCCCTCAGTCATGAGGGATGCCTGCTGCAACACCTGCACGTAACCAGCCGCCGTTTGACGACCCTGCACCACCTGAAGCTCCAGTGTTCCACTGAATGAAAAAGCAAATTACACATTACACACTAAAGCACCAATAAAACCATATAAAACTAGCTGGGATTAATGACAGAGGGCTAAAGAGATGATTATTAATGATTTATTGACACTTTGAGTACTGGGAGCATTTTCTGATGGGGTAATATTGAACTATCAGAATATGCTCCCAGCCTAAATAACAGATTAAAACATATAAAAACTAGCTGGGATTAATGACAGAGGGTTAAAGAGATGATTATTAATGATTTATTGACACTTTGAGTACAGGGAGCATTTTCTGATGGGGTAATATTGAACTATTAGAATATGCTCCCAGCCTAAATAACAGATTAAAACATATGAAAACTAGCTGGGATTAATGACAGAGGGTTAAAGAGATGATTATTAATGATTTATTGACACTTTGAGTACTGGGAGCATTTTCTGATGGGGTAATATTGAACTATTAGAATATGTTCCCAGCCTAAATAACAGATTAAAACATATAAAAACTAGCTGGGATTAATGACAGAGGGCTAAAGAGATGATTATTAATGATTTATTGACACTTTGTGTACAGGTAGCATTTTCTGATGGGGTAATATTGAACTATCAGAATATGCTCCCATCCTAATTTACAGATTAAAACATATAAAAACTAGCTGGGATTAATGACGGAGGGGTATTGCTTTAAATAATGATGATTAAGTAAACTAAAATAAACATAAAAACACATCATAACTTTCTGGGATATAGGGATAGGGAGTTAAGTATTGTGACTTTATTCTTAAACCTCAAAGTGTAGCTTTGATGCAGGAAATTTCTATGACAAATAAAAATTCCAGTTTTACAACACAAAGAACTAACTCCTCCAATTTATGCGCTTAGAATACAGTGTACGCACGCAATACTAGAACATAAAATACTTATTACTTCTTCAAGTTTAACACTTAGAACACAGTTAGCTGATAGTTTTATTTAACAGCAAAGAAAATATGCAACCTTACCTCGCGATGCTGTAGCCTCCTACTGCCTCCGGCGTGGACCAACACCTCACAAACTGGATTACAGACTACCTCACAAACCGCCCACAGTGCGTGAGGACCCAGAACAGAACTGTCCTCTGCAGCGTAGGGGCCCCACGGGGAACGGTGCTGGCACCCTTCCTCTTCACCCTCTACACGGCAGACTTCTCCCACCGGTCCCCCACCTGCCATCTGCAGAAGTTCTCTGACGACTCTGCCATTGTCAGCCTCATCACAAACGGGGACGACAGGTCGTACAGAGTACTCATCCAGGACTTTGTGGACTGGTGCCAGTGGAACCACTTGCAGATTAACCCTGAAAAGACCAAGGAGCTGGTCGTGGACTTCCGCAGGCGCCCCCACTCCCCCCCATCACCCGTGAACATCCAGGGAAGAGACATCGAGATGGTGACATCCTACAGGTACCTGGGTGTTCACCTGAACCATAAACTGGACTGGACTGTAAACACTGCTGCACTTTACAAGAAGGGTCAGAGCAGACTCTATCTGCTGAGGAGGCTGAGGTCTTTTGGGGTGCAGGGGGCACTCCTGAGGACCTTCTACGACTCTGTTGTGGCCTCTGCCATCTTTTATGGAGTGGTCTGCTGGGGCAGCAGCATCACAGCAGCTGACAGGAGGAGGCTGGACAAACTCATAAAGAAGGCCAGCTCGGTCCTGGGATGCCCTCTTGAGCCTGTGGAGGAGGTGGTGGAGAGGAGGACTATAGCCAAACTGTCCGCGATCATGGACAGAGACCCTCACCCCCTCCAACACACACTCACTGCACTGAGGAGCTCTGTCAGTGACAGGATGCTCCACCCGAAGTGTGTGACAGAGAGGTATCGTAGGTCCTTCCTTCCTGCAGCTGTTAGACTCTACAACAAAAACCTCTCCAGTGTGCAATAATCTGGGTAAATAAACTGGATCTAGTTTCTTCAAATTCTCTGTTTGTCCTCTATGACATACAGTCATGGAAAAAATTATTAGACCACCCTTGTTTTCTTCAATTTCTTGTTCATTCTAATATCTGGTACCACTAAACGTATAATACAATGAACACAACAAAAAATGCAGCTGGTCACATAATACTTTATGTCCTATTTGACATTCTTAAGCTTAATTGATTCCCAGGGTATATAAGAGGCCATTTCATGTCACAAGCAGCACTGCACATGCAAAGGCCTAGAGTGGTTTCCTGCTTACATTCAAGCCGTAGCACAACTCAGAAGTTGTCAGCTCTCAAATAATGCCTAAAACAAAAGAATTATGTGAAGCCACAAAGGCAGCCATCTTGCACTGCTGGAAATTGGCATGAGTGAGAGACAGGTAGCGAAAAAACTGAAGATCTCCAAGACAGCCGTTCATTACAACAAAAAAAAACAAGCTGAACATGGCACTACCAAATTGCTACCTGGCCGTGGCAGGAAACGTCTTTCTACCCCACGAGATGACCGTGCACTCATCCGTTCCTGAGTCAGGAATCGTCGTCAGACCTCCAGGGACCTTAAAAATGAGTGGGCACTGTCGAGAAATGTGACTTGTTCAGCAAGGACAGTTCGAAACCGACTTGTTGAAGCTGGTTTGAAGTCACACAGCAAGAAGCCCTTCATCAATGAAAGGCAGAGGAAGGCCCAGTTACTCTTTGCTCGAGACCACAAGGATTGGACTGTTGATGATTGGGCTAAGGTTCTCTTCAGTGATGAATCCAATTTACTGGTTAGGAGGAAGCCTGGAGAAGCTTACAACCCAGACTGTCTTGCCCCTACAGTAAAACATGGGGGTGGATCAGTCATGATCTGGGGTTGTTTCAGTCTGAGTGGAACAGGGCAAATGCAATTGTGTGAAGGCCGAATGAACCAGGTCATGTACAGGACTACCCTTGAAAACAGTCTTCTTCCATCAGCTGGAAAACTCTTTCCTGCCTCGAATGACTGGATTTTCCAACAAGACAATGCCCCTTGCCACACGGCAAGGTCAGTTAAAGCCTGGATGGAGAACCACAACATTCGCACCGTGCCTTGGCCTGCTCAATCACCAGATCTTAATCCAATTGAAAACCTGTGGAAAATCACAAACTCAAAATGGAGAACCACAAGCCCAAAAACAAAGAAAATTTGTTTGAATTTGTCCAACAGGAATGGGCTGCTGTGACAGCAGAACAATGTCAGAAGCTGGTGGAGAGCATGCCAAGACGCATGGCTGCAGTCAGCAAAAACAATGGTTATGCAATCAAGTATTAACTCTTGTGTGTATCATGTGTTTAAAGCAAACAGAAAAGAAAACATGGAATGCTTAAAAGTAGTGTTTTTGGCGGTACAATGCCATAGCTAATTGATGTAAGAATTTAAGTAATTTTGGTTATTATCAAGAAAACCATGGAAAATGAATAGTTCTTAGTTCTTAAATTAAACTCTCATGAGCTATTTTTGTTGTTATCATTATAATTGTCCAAACAAATGTACCTTTAGTTGAGCCAGGTATTAAAATTAACAAAAAATTGAAGAAATCAAGGGTGGTCTAATAATTTTTTCCATGACTGTATAGTGCAGTATATAATATTGTTTAGTGTATTACTGAATATACACTGACTTTCTTATATATTGTAAATACTGTAAATATTGCGGAAAGGCGAATGCTCTTTTATTATTTTTATTTTTATTGTTATTTTCAATCCACTTATTCTCATCCCGATCTGTATATATATTGTTAATATTGTTAATATTGCTGGAAGGCTCATGCCATTTCATTTATTTCATTTTCATTTCACTTATTCTCATTCAGATTTTTTATATATTGTTAATATGGTTAATATTCCTGAAAGACTCATGCTCTGTCATTTAGTTTCATTGAATTGTATTTATGCTATTGTCTACTTTATTCTAATTACCTAGTTTCATTTGTAAAACTTTCTAATGTTTCTCTTGTATTCTGCTGCTGCTGTAAAGCTGAAATTTCCCCCTGTGGGACTAATAAAGGTATATCTTATCTTATCTCTTCAGATTTCTCAAGATGTATAAATTCATTTATGTAGGGTATTATTACTTTGAGTTTGAAATTTTATAAAGGTGTACTGATTTGAAAATAATGACTTGAACAAATCCAGTTTATAATCACATTCTGAAGGTTAATTTTCACTCCTTGTTGTCCTCCAATTAAAATCACTACATAGGTTTTCAAGATTTATACTGGATGGTTCATAATGGTGTAGATTTATAGCATACACATTGATGCCAATGTGTTTCATTTACTAGGAAAATTAAATCTTGGCTGATTGTATATTCAATTGCATTTCATAATTGAACCCTTTAAAACATGAAAGCACAAATAATAGCAAGGAAAATCTTTTTTTTGGATCTGAAAAGTTCATTTCACTTTCTACTGAAATTCAACAAAATTAAAAAATCTCAAAATGTACCATATTTATTTTTTTGTATCTCATTTGATAGAATTAGCTGTTGGCAACTGATTAGCCACAAAACAAACGTTTTTACCATTTTTCTGAATTACTCTGATGTTTTTTGGGGGTATTTGTTGTTCACATTGAATTGGCAAAGGTATCACAAAAATATATATCAAATATGGTATAAAAGGCTTTGATGGGTTAATTGTGTAAAGGTTGTGTATTAAGATTTGTGATATGTTCAGATTATTTTGTGTAAAGTTTGATTAAAAAAATATCTTCAAGAATAGTTGAGTTTTAGATATTGTTTTGAGATTTTAATTCTTGTAAAGCTGCTGTAGTGGTGATCAGACCGGTGTTTTTGGAGAGCAAAACACTGGTTTTGAAATTACTGGTTGTGCATGAACACAAACCTGTATACAGGTAGGAAATAGACTTATGAGGAACAATGACAGAATTACAGGTATGGCTTAAATATCACTATATAGGCAATTTGAGGATCAGACAACAAAGCAAAAATATAGCATTTGTTTTAATTTTATTTTTTTGTTTACCTAAGTTGATTGCACTTGTACCATTTTGTTACTTCTGAGTGTTGCAAACTCTGATTAAACCCACACAAAATGAGGCATTTTGTGTTGAATGTTGCCCTGACGTGCTGAAAATTTGAATTGGCTTCACCAAATCTCACTCCAAGATTTTTTGAAAAGTTGGCAGCCCTGATTCATATATTGTCAAATGTACGTTCATGTACAAAAAAGACGTTATAATGTTAACAGAGTGTAGTTTCCTCTCTCTCTCAGAGCATCTAGCCGTGCAGTGTGCACTGCGCATCCAAGGGCCTAGGTGCAGGTTACACATTATGTCGCAAAAAAGGACATACAAACGATCTGACATCTAGTTTTACAGGTGTATTCATAATGACAGAGTAGAACATAAAATGAGTTATAGTAGGTATGTGAATGATCAATATTGGCAGAAATAGAGGGCCCCAAAATCAAATTTTGCTTAGGGCCCCATGGAGGCTTGGGCTGGCCCTGACCCTCTCTATATGCTAAAATTTACAGTTGGACAACATACTGTGTAATGTAGCCCACCCATCATTCAATAATGAAAATAAGACTGAAGAACCTTTTAAAATACCAAAGAACCAAATGAGGAACCTGAAGAACCATTCACTCAATAAAATGGTTCTTTAGTGGGTAATGGTTCTTCGTAGAACCATGTAGCCCTTTAAAGAACCATTTAAGAACCATTATTTTTCTGTGTGTACTGAACTGTTACTGATCCTAATTTCCCTGAGGGAGTTTTCCAAAGGGCTTAAGAAAGTTCTATAAAATCTAATCTAATCTTAGGCTGATGCCTTTCCATTTCTAAATCTTTAATTTAAAATTGAATTTTGGTAACTTTTTGCTGGGGAAAAACTTTTAAAGATTACGTCTCAAATTTCCTTTTAATTTTTTATCTTAAATTAGTGAAAGAATGAGCAGTCTCTGGAAAAAAAAATTAAAATGCACTTTGATCCAACTATGGGTTGTCTTATTTTTGAGTTAAACTAAGCAGCTATAACTTTATTGTTAAAAAGTCTTTTAAAATACATTTTGGTTTAAGTTATTGTAACCTTTTGCTTCAATATATCTTATTTTGTTAGTGGGCAGCATGTCGAAGTTGGAGACATTTTTTACATGTTGTAGTTCAGCCTTTAACCACTACATGGCAGCAGACATTGAGTCAGTTCACACTCTGTCTCTGCTTCAGTTGTTGTGAATTTATCTGTCACTGGAACAGATGATGAAGATTATCCATGTCGCAGAGCCCAGAAACACCATGACAAAATCTTTTTCATCATGCAATTACTAGTGTGGGCTCTGATGCCATTAAAAAAAAGCCTATTGAGTTAAATAAGATGGTATTTCCCGAGTATAAATTGTAATATAGCCTAGTTCAGCATTTCCTGTCATCACTGATTTAGTTTTATTGTGTTAAAAAGGGCTATTTTTAAGCTTAACATGACCACTCTGTCAAAATGGAATATCAAGCTGAAGAATATCCGCATTAAATACAAACTGCTCATCCTCACCTATAAAGCTCTCCATGCCCTAGCCCCACAGTACCTATCAGATCTCCTCGAGGACTACTCCCCGGGGTGGAACCTGAGATCTGCAGACCTCGGGCTCCTCTCAGTACCCACAAACATAAACGGACCCTTGGCGACAGAGCTTTCAGTTCTGACTGCCTTTTCCAAACCCCTTAGAGCATGGCTGTTGGAAAACCGGATCTGTGATCTAATTTTGTATGTTTGTCAAATGAGCTCTTATTTCTTAAGTAAGTTTGTACAGAAAACAAAGAAAGATTGAAATAATGTGAGATATGGGTTGTGATTTTTATTTTTAGGCATGATTATCAAAATTACACAGACAGTGGTGTTATGAATTTTCTGACAGGTATTCTGAAGCTTATTTTCCCATAGCTGGGGCAGTGGTTGATGGTGCCAGGGCCTGTCCGTTTGCAGGACGCCCTGAACACTGCATCTCTGGGGACCACTGCTGCTCCGAGATCCCCTTCAGTTTAGCCTGGGAATGTGACAGACCCAGTTTCCGTGTGTGGCCACGAGGAGGCACTGCAGGGGTCTTGGTGGTGGAGAGGCTGTGGACTGATGGAGAAGATGTGAACCATCTCCTCCTTTGTTCACCCTGTTAGAAGACAGAGAAGCAGCAGTGAGCGCAGTGACCGGCAGGAAGTACAAAACACTGAGGCAGCAGCACAAACCACCAGGTCACTACGGCACAAACCGCTGCACCAGACTCTCCACACACCCTGTGTGCATGCACACCCACACACCCCATTCACACCCCATTCACACGCATTCACTCTAGGGATGGGATGAAATATCGTTTGGCAATATATCGCAATACAGTACGTGACGAAACGCATCAACGTTGAAAAAAATGGATTGCAAAATAAAGACGCCACTTCTGGTAATAGCGCATGTGACTAGAAGTGACGACAACAAACATTAGCACCAACAACTGTCTCCAAAAAGCTGAATGAAGTCGAATGAGGTCGAAATTGAGGACGCTCCACCTGGATACAAGTCATCTGTCTGGCAGTATTTTGGCTTTCTCATTAAAAAAGAAGAAGACGGCGAAAACGAGCCTACTGCTCGTTAGCATACACTCTCTCTAACCTCTCTAGGGTTAGACAGAGTGTTATTGTTTGTGTTTGGCCTGTTAGGCCTTGTGTTTTCCTGTGTGCAGCTCAAACAAAAGTAAATAAGTTTTAACTACACAGTAATATTTTTTGTTTTTTACTTTTTCAATATTGTATCGTGACATATCGTATCGTGACCCGGGCATATCGAGGTGCAGTGAGTTAAGTGTATCGTCCCATCCCTAATTCGCTCTCACATTCACACACATTTATGCTCACATTCACGCACATTTACTCACAATCAGTCCAAACAGAGCGGAGCGAGGATGATGTGATGGGCCAATGTGGACGTTAGCATAGTGCTGGTTCTCCTAGCTAAAAGTCCATTGCATAATTTACTGTGTTTGGATCATTACTGATAATAAGCTCTGCAGCAAACAAGAAATTATGAAACTGCTAAGTTCTGTTCTTTGTGATAATCTTTATGAACAAAGTTATTTTTTTTTATTTTTTTATTTTTCAAGTATATTTTTGGGGCATTTTGTGCCTTTATTGATAGGAGAGAGACAGTGGATAGGCTTGTGAAAGGGGGTGAGAGAGTAGGGGAAGACACTCTGCAAACTGGTCATAGGCGGGACCTGAACCTGGACCAGCAGAAGCATGTACATGGGGTGCTAACCACTACGCCAAACCAGCACCTCTAGTTTTTTAATCAGTGAGCAAAAAGCTATTATTAATTACTATAGACTTATGGCAGTTCTACTTAGAAGCAGTTACAATATTTCTAGTGTATAACGTCTTGTGACCTCTTTATCAAATGGCGTGATCAGAATATTCTTAAAGGCTGTGGCAATCGCGTATGAATAAATCATTAATAAAAAAGAACAGTCTGTTCGCAAGTGTCCTTTTCAACACAAACAATGCTAAACAAAATCAAAAGTAGAAATGATCAGATTTAGTTTACTATTTCAGACTGAATTTTAAATGTAGTTAGCATGTGTCCATCATGACCCTTAATTGAGGTATTCATCTATTAAACTAGTTTTAGATCAAGGAACCAGGAAGTGCTAAATGCTAACTGATGTTCACATTTTAGCACTCAATCCTGCACCATTCTGTTCACTCAAACATTTAATCAGCACTTAAACAGTTTCATACACACATTCACCCAATCATTTCCACTAAATACACACACATTCATGTACTAACACAGTATATATGTGTGTGTATGGTTTGTTTCTTTGCACATAAATACGCAGGACAGATCATGTCCTCGTCAAGACAACACATTGCAGCACAACCAAACAAATCGCATCTTTTTGTAAGTTTCTTCTTTTTTTAACATGGGGAAAAAACACAAGACAAAACAACACATTAACATTAATCAAGGCATGACAAAACATGACACAGTTGGACAAAAAACATGACAGAGAGGTATATGCCATTTTTTAAACACAACACAAAACAACATTTAACATGTATTTTTTTGGGTGTTTTTTTTGTCTTTTTTAGACAGAAAGACACAGCACATCACTACACAAAACAACATATAACATGTATTTTATGATGTTGTTTTTGGTCTTTCTGGACAGAAAGACAGAGCACATCTCTTCACATAACAACATATAACATGTCTTTTTTGTGTGTTTTTTTGTTTTTTTGGACATAAAGACAGCACATCACTTCACAAAACAACATATAACATGTATTTTTTTGGTGTTTATTTTGGACATAAAGACACAGCACATGACTACACAAAACAACGTATAACATGTATTTTTTGGTGGGTTTTTTTTTTTTTTGGACATAAAGACAGCACATCACTTCACAAAACAACATATAACATGTATTTTTTTGGTGTTTTTTTGTTTTTCTGGACACAAAGACACAGCACATCACTTCAAAAAACAACATATAACATGTATTTTTTTGGTGTTTTTTTTGTTTTTTTTGGACATAAAGACACAGCACATGACTACACAAAACAACATATAACATGTATTTTTTGGTGTGTTTTTTTTTGGACATAAAGACACAGCACATCACTTCACAAAACAACATATAACATGTATTTTTTTGGTGTTTTTTTGTTTTTCTGGACACAAAGACACAGCACATCACTTCACAAAACAACATATAACATGTATTTTTTTGGTGTTTTTTTGTTTTTTGGTCATAAAGACAGCACATCACTTCACAAAAGAACATATAACATGTATTTTTTTGGTGTTTTTTTGTTTTTTTTGGACATAAATACACAGCACGTCACTTCACATAACAACATATAACATGTATTTTTTTAGGTGTTTTTCTATTTTTTTAACATTAAGACACAGGACGCTCCGCCTGGATACAAGTCATCTGTCTGGCAGTATTTTGGCTTTCTCATTAAAAAAGACGAATACGGCGAAAACGAGCCTACTGCTCATTAGCATACACTCTCTGTAACCTCTCTGGGGTTCGAGAGAGTGTTATTGTTTGTGTTTGGCCTGTTAGGCCTTGTGTTTTCCTGTGTGCAGCTCAAACAAAAACAAATAAGTTGTAATTACACAGTAATATTTTTTGTTTTTTACTTTTTCAATATTGTATCGTGACCTGGGCATATCAAGGTGCAGCGTATCGTGAGTTTAAGTGTATCGTCCAATCCCTAATTCGCTCTCACATTCACACACATTCACTCTCAATCGGTCTCAACAGAGCGGAGCGAGGATGATGTGTTTTGAAGGCCAATGTGGACATTAGCACAGTGCTGGTTCTCCTAGCTAAAAGTCTATTGCATAATTTACTGTGTTTGGATCATCACTGATAATAAGCTCTGCAGCAAACAAGAAATTATGAAACTGCTAAGTTCTGTTCTTTGTGATAATCTTTATGAACAAACTTTTTATGAACAAAGTTTTTTATTCAGTGAGCATAAAGCTATTATTAATTACTATGGACTTATGGCAGCTGGACTTAGAAGCTGTTCCAATAATTCTAGCGTATAATGTCTTGTGACCTCTTCATCGAATGGCGTGATCAGAATATTCTTAAAGGCTGTGGCAATCGCATATGAATAAATCATTAATAAAAAAAAAGAACAGAAATGCTCGCAGTCTGTTTGCAAGTGTCCTTTTCAACACAAACAATGCTTAACAAAATCAAAACTAGAAATGATCAGATTTAGTTTACTATTTCAGACTGAATTTTAAATGTAGTTAGCATGTGTCCATCATGACCCTTAATTGAGGTATTCATCTATTAAACTAGTTTTAGATCAAGGAACCAGGAAGTGCTAAATGCTAACTGATGTTCACATTTTAGCACTCAATCCTGCACCATTCTGTTCACTCAAACATTTAATCAGCACTTAAACAGTTTCATACACACATTCACCCAATCATTTCCACTAAATACACACACATTCATGTACTAACACAGTATATATGTGTGTGTATGGTTTGTTTCTTTGCACATAAATACGCAGGACAGATCATGTCCTCATCAAGACAACACATTGCAGCACAACCAAACAAATCGCATCTTTTTGTAAGTTTCTTCTTTTTTAACATGGGGAAAGAAACACAAGACAAAACAACACATCACCATAAATCTACGCATGACAAAACGTGACACAGTTGGACAAAAAACATGACAAAGCGGTATATGCCATTTTTTAAACACAACACAAAACAACATTTAACATGTATTTTATGGCGTTTTTTTTTTGTTTTTCTGGACAGAAAGACACAGCACATCACTTCACAAAACAACATATAACATGTTTTTTTGTGTGTTTTTTTGGTTTTTTTTGGACATAAAGACAGCACATCACTTCACAAAACAACATATAACATGTAATTTTTTGGTGTTTTTTTGTTTCGGACATAAAGACACAGCACGTCACTTCACAAAACAACATATAACATGTATTTTTTTGGTGTTTTTTTAGTTTTTTTGGGCATAAAGACACAGCACGTCACTTCACATGACAACATATGACATGTATTTTTTTGGTGTTTTTCTATTTTTTTAACATTAAGACACAGCACATGACTACACAAAACAACATATAACGTATTTTTTTGGTGTTCTTTTGGGTTTTTTTGTACATAAAGACAAACACACATCAGAAGACATCACAAACCAAAGACAATATCTAATTAACTGAAACATCAATTAGAAAAGAAGAAAAAGCAGTCATTTACCCCTTTCAGACTAGCAAAAAAATCTGTTTAAGCCTGGTAACAATCAGCTCCTGTCAGCAGTTTGAAAGAGTCTAATCAGCATTTCAGTCCAGGTCAACTAAGCCTGCAAGGGACGCGGGTTTTTATCGCCTCTGATCCGCTTCAGTGGGAACATCACATCCGAGTCAACCTGCTAATTTACGTCATGACTTCGGCGTGACGTGCTGATGGCATAACATGGCGCCCATTCCCTCTGTCTGTACTTACGTGACTTTTGGCTGTCATCAACAAATCCATCCGCATTTGTATTCTGCCATTCAGCGCTCAACTGTTTGTGCCGATTAGACCCAGGTCTATTGGCAGAGGGGAATGAGTCACTTGCCAATTGTTAGCAGGTTAACCAGCATTGAAAAAACTTGCGTTGACCTGCTAAGTAAAAGGGACTGTGAGGAGTTTCTAAGTAATTACAAAAAAGGCTCACTTTTAGATATATGCCTGATCGATATACACACTTTATGATGAGTTTTATAGCATCAAAATAGGTTATCTATAAATGCTACTCCTGAGCCTTCCGGTCGGGTCGGGCAGGGCTGGACTGGCCTGGATACAAAACTTCGGGAACTAGACAATTAAAACTAGAGCAAATTTATATTATTTTATATTACATGTCTTAGAGCACCGGGCTGTAAGTAGCGATATATAGCCAGCTACAAAACTATGATTCTGTGTTTTCCAAAAATTGCCTGTTGTCACACAACAAAAACTACCGCTACGTAACTAGAAAGAGTTACATTACCTCTTCGCTTTGTATCCTGTAAGTTGTTGAAAAAGAAGTTGTAAAGCAATGCAGAGTTCTGAGGAAGGTTCAAACTGCATTCATTAGCATCACAACAAACACGCTTTGGCTTGGGTTACGTCTTTGGTGCGTTCCAGTTGTAGTCAGAAGTAGGAATTTCTGGGTTCCGAGTAGGAAACTGCAAATGGAACGTTCCCCGAAGTCAGAATTTCCTACTGGGAATTCGGTGAAACCTCGCCACCCCGAGTTGACAATCAAAGATGGATGCCCCCAGTGTGAACAGTTATTTAGCTCCTGTAATAATCAATTTATTTGCACTTCTGACTGGGGTGTGTCGCTCTAGATCAGCTGTATACATAGTATTGTTAGACTTATATTTACAAAAATGCTGCCATAGCGATAATCACATTCTTCATGTGATATTTGTGAACACCTACGCAAGGCGTGCTAACAACAGCTAACAATAGCCTGGTAGATCGGCATGTTTTTTCTGACTTCAACTGGAACACCGATAAGTCGGACATGATGTCACTTCCAGTTCCGAGGTTACTGGAACGCAGCATTACGACAGTTGCCGCGCGTGCTCATGGGTAGCAGAGTCTTTATGTCGCCGCAAATAGATTCTCCTCATAGCACCTTTAAGTGTGAAAGTGGTAATAGTGAGCCTCGAGCCACTGCATCTCTACAAGCGGCCATTTTGAGAAAATGTAAAATCATCAACATGAAATTCATCAAGAGCTCAAAGATAACGGCTGAACATTAAACCAATGGATCTTTGCACAGAAGTCTCTTTTCAGACTGATGTTAGTTGTGCGTTGTCCATTCTACGCTCATTTACAGATTACAGGGGTTAAAGGTTTGCAGGGCGCTTCCTTGGAGGGGCACCATCAGGCTCTTCAGCACGTCTCTTCTGAGACCTAGAATGCCGCTGGTTCCTCTCCAGGACCAAAACCTGTGTAGTCTGTACATGAACAAGTGCAGTGTTTAATGGCTCAGGATTTGAAGCCCCAGGCAGCAAAACAGAAGGAAGAGGAGGAGGAGAAGAGGAGGAGCAGATGGGGATAAAGGAAGAGGACGGCGAATCAGGGGTAAAGGGAGGAGGGTGAGGAGATCCAGGAGGGGATGGCTGGTTCACAAGAGGGGGTGAGGGAGTCAGAGGAGGGGAGGAGGTGTCAGAGAAGGAGTCTGAGATATAGAGGGAGGGGCAAAGAGGAAAGTCAGAGGTATGAGGGTCTGAAGAGGAGATAGAGGAGTCAAGGGCAGTGTCAGAAAAGTCGGGGTCAGTCTGGGGAGAATAAGAGGGACAGAACGAGCTTGAAGAAGCGACTGGAGGAGTCTGAGGAGGAGAGGAGGAGTCAAAGTCAAAGGAGGGGAGAAAAGAAACAGAGGTGCTGGGAGGAGCCTGGGGGGATCGAGGAGGAGAGGACTGGATCAGCGAAAAGGCTGGAAGAGACATCTGAGAGGAGGAAGAGTCCGAGTCAGTGAAAGAGTCTAAAGAGGAGATAGAAGAGCAAGACGACTCTGATATGAAGGGAGAACCCTGGAGACCACAAGGAGACTGTGGTGGGTCCAACCCAACAAAATCACAAGGAGTCCAAGAAGGATTCCCATTGTCCCCGTCCAAGTAAGAGCCAGAGGAGACAGCAGAGGAGTCAAAGTGAGACTCAGAGGTGTGGGGGGGAGTCTGAGGAGATTGAGGCGGGGAGGACTGGCTTAAACCATAGGGTGGAGGAGACTGAGGAGATTGAGGGGGGAGGACTGGCTTCAACCATAGGGTGGAGGAGTCTGAGGAGATTGGGGGGGGACTGGCTTAAATCATAGGATGGAAAAGTGGGAGAAGGGGGGGGGGATAGTCGCAGTCGGATTCGTAGCCAAAGACGTCAAAGAGGGAGTCTTGGTCCAGAGCATTCTCAGAGGAGTAAGGAAGTGGGGGAGTGGGATAAGGGAGAAAAGGGTACAATAAATGAGAAAGGTCCTCCATCTTTACCAATGAAGGACACTTACCTTGGCGGCCACAAGGACAGCTGTTTGGCCAACTGGACAGCTGCGTAGGCGCGGAGGTCTTTGTCCTCTCGAGCTGGAGAGCTGGATCTGGGATCTACAGACAAACAAAACAAACGTGTCAGGATGTAGGGCTCAACAACTCAACACAACATCAGCACATTTATCAGACAGATTTTCATCAAGTCCTCACAACCCTGAAGCACAGTTCAACAAAGAGACACAAACACACATCTGTCATAATTTACAGTGGAGGGAAGAAACTCTGCTCACCAAGAGGACCTCATTCATTTTACTGTAACTGCACATTATTAAGTAGACACTGTGTAAAAAAGAAACATTATTTATAAAGTTTTTAAGAGTTCAGAAAGCTAATTCTACATTATTCAACCCAAATGCAGTTAATACTTGATGATTAAAGCAGCTATGAACAGAATAAGGCCAATCAGAGCTTTGTTTCTTACTGATCATTTCAAAAATTGTCACCCCGTGAGTGCAAGATCATGAATGCACAATCACAGCAGAAGAGAGACATTTGCTCACCAAAAGCCCCTTTAGAAGAACTTTAACAAGAGCTACAAAGTGAAGTTTCTGTCTGAGCAGGAGATGTGCACCTCCAGATGGAACTTGTTGTTCAATAAAATCCTTCAGAGAGAAGTTTTAGCGGCAGGATTTTTTTTCTCCTCGTGATAAAGCACTAACAAGACCAATATGTACCACTAAGTGTTGCTCCCTTTGTGGACCTAAGTAACATGAAAGTAAACCAATGAGCCTACTTGGATGTTGTCATATTTTGGACCTTTAATTGTAACATCAGATTATTCGGATTGACCTTTTACTTCATGCATTGGTGGTTCCATTGTAATGTCAAATAGATGTCTTTTTCTGTCATTTTGGATGTTTCATTATAACGTTGGATTAATCAGATTGACGTGTTTTACTTCATGTTTTCCACATTTAATTGTAATGTCAAATAGATGTCTTTTTCTGACACTTTAGATGTTTATTTTCAAGATGGATTGACGTTTTTAACTCCATGTTTTCCACATTTACTTGTAACGTCTAAAAGATGTCTTTGTCATGTTTTGGATGTTTAATTTTGTCAAATTGACATCTTTTACTTCATGTTTTCCACATTTAATTGTAACGTCTAAAAGATGTTTTTGTCATGTTTTGGAAGTTTAATTTTGTCAGATTTTTTACTTCATGTTTTCCACATTTAACTGTAACATTAGATAGACGTCTTTTACTGTCATATTTTGGACATTTAATTGTAATGTATGGATGGGCGTTGGATTGACATCAGATTGACATTGAATACATTTTTTACTTGATGTTTTTGACATCTAATTGTAACGTCTGAAAGACGTCTTTGTTTGTCATGTTTTGGATGTTTAATTTTAATGTCGGACAGACGTCTTTACTGTCATATTTTGGACGTTCAACTGTAAAGTTGGATTATTGGGATTGACCTATTCCTGTTTTTGACAGTAAATTGTAATGTCTTTGTCATGTTTTGGACATTTATTTTTAACTTCAGACTGACATCCTTTACTTCATGTTTTGGATGTTGTCACATTTTTTTTATGTCATGTTTTTGACATGTTATTGTTCCCTCAGATTGACATGTTTTACTTCGTGTTTTGGACATTCAGTTGTAAAGTCAAATACACGCCTTTTTCTGTCAAGTTTTTGGACGTTAATTGGACTGACGTATTTTGCTTCATGTTTTTCGATATTTAATAGTAACATCGGAGAGATGTCTTTTTTGTCATGTTTTGGACGCTAAATTAAAATGTTGGATTGACGCCTTTTACTTCATGTTTTTTATGTTTAATTGTAATGTCAGAGAGACATCTTTTTTGTCATGTTTTGGATGTTTAATTGTCATGTTAGATTCAAGTCTTTCTGTCATGTTTTGAGTTTAATTGTTGAATTCAATTGACGTTTTACTCCATGTTTTGGATGTTCAATTCTAATTTTAAGTAGATGTCTTTTAATAATGATTATTTTGTTTTTATACTCCCTTGTCATTTTAATGCATTTTTCTTGCTCTGTAAAGCACTTTGAATTACCTTGTGTATGAGTTGTGCTCTGTCAAAAAACTTGCCTTGCGTTTAGAGTTCTATGTGTAAAAATAATAAAGTTTTAAATACAATCTTGAAGAAGAGTCTAAATCATCCCCATGTATCTTTGCTTAAAACAGCTCAAGTGAAAAATATTTGTGTTTTTTATTTAATTTAAAATACACCCAAGAGTTCAACAGAAGGAACTACAACCAAGTAAAATGACAAAAAACTCAATATCCAAATTATGACAAAAAGAAACAGAATTGGACCTGAAATAAACAAGATTATGTCATGAAAAATTCCTATTTGGACAAACGTTTGGTGTAGATTATTGTGTGGTAAAGAAGAATATTACAGCAATTAGATATAACAGTAAACAAACTTGGATTTGAGCACAAAGTCTGCCACTTGTTTTTCAAACAACTTTAATTCCCTCTATGTTGATAACAACATTTCATTATACTGTATTCTGATTGAAAAAATATCTAAATATCCTAAACAATGTATTGTCCAGGCCAGCACTAAATAAAAAAGCCCTTTTCTGAGTTGGAAGTCCTTGTTAAGGTGGTTTGCAATGCATTCAGAAAATAATACAACAAAAAATTTCAACACAGTCAGACAAATGTGAAAGTTGACACCTTTTACGCTGAATTACACCATCCAAACATATTTCAATGACAGTAATTATCGTTAATAGTGGTTAAGTGGAGTCAAATGTAAGGGCTGTAGCCTTGCTAACATCTGCACCTTTAAGAAGGCTGAGACATAGAAAACACTTAAAATCTGCAAAAGGCCAAAGAATATTAATCTTCATTAATATTTCTGATGCATATACCTGTGTTGTTCCTGTTGCTATGAATATCATTGAATCAAACCAATGAGTCTGTTTGGATGTTGTCATATTTTGGACATTTTAATTGTAACGTTGGATTGACATCTTTGACTTTATGTTTTGAATGTTTAATTGTAATGTCAATAAATGTTTAATCCGTCAAATTTTGGACATTTAATTGTAACTTCAGATTGACATCTTATTGGACGCCCAATTGTAATGTCAAATAGACGTGTTTTTCTGTCCTATTTTGGAAGTTTAATTGTAACTCGGATTGACCTCTTTCACTTCATGTTTTGGACATTAAATTCAATGTCAAATAGATATTTTCATTTATAATTTGTTTTCTTGTTATAATTCTGCATTGTGATATGAATGTATTTTTCTTGTTCTGTAAAGCACTTTGAATAACCTTGTGTAGGAGTTGTGCTAAATAATTAAGCATGTCTTGCCTTTAAGAGTTCTGTGTGTAAAATTAAGAAAGTTTAAAAACAATCTTGAAGAAAAGAGCCTAAAACATCCCCATATGTCTTTGCTTAAAACAGATTAGCTAGTTTTTGTCTTGTGTCTCAAACATGTTTGTTATTCCAACATTTCGATGTTATTCCTCTTTAACTGTAAATACTCCCTCAATATTCTGCTAAATGTGACGAATAAACACTAAAAGACTCATTTCAGGATGTTTACTGAGTTCGTCTGTTTTCACAAACAGTGTCTCTGACCTGATGAAACTCGTGATGTTTCATGAAGTCTAAACTCTTACATTTCTCAAGTAAAGATCAAGTTTGTCCTTTTTGCTGCTGTTCAGTCGATAAATCCTCGCTGAAAGAAACTTTGTCACGGAAATCTCTCTGAAGATGTTCACAGTCGTCGTCAATCTCTGCGGAGTGGGGACTCACTTTGTGAAGGTTTGGGCTTTAATATTTTTCAAACGATATGATGTTGTTATGACGACCGAACCCTGACGTCACTCTGTGTCTGACGTTGTTTTTTTTTTTACGTCATCACATATCAAAAGCGCCACTCTACCAGAAAAGTGTTTATTTTGTTAACATTAGTTTAACTTAGCAGTGTCTTCACTATGTTTTTGTATCTTTCTCAAAAACAACAGCAAACATATTTGTATAATTCAAGGATCACAATTTCCAAACCTATTTCAACACCTCAGAAAGACTTTAAAAATCGCATTATTTCTGCTCCATTACAAAAATATATTCATTAGGAAAACATAGGAAATCAGACCTGTTACTCATCATCATTGTGCCATCTCTATATTAATGACAGTCAAAGATGTTTCGTCGATAACACATCTAAAGTGCTTACACTGCATCCTAAAAATATTTGTTCATTTTTTATTTAAAGAATATTAAAGAAATTAGGGTTTAAAATTTGTTGGGAAACTTTAAATAGATTGACCATACATTAAATTATGCATTGAATGACGATTTTTTTTTATTCAATAAGATGAATAAAATCAATATCCAGAGAGAGTTTTTACAGAATGTGTGCAACAAAAGTACAGAGGCATACATTTCAGTGCTGCGTACTCAAATGTAAAAGACGTCTTAAACCTCTGCGCCTTTTGGAGGATCTCATCCGCTTTTGTTTTTAGTCACTGGTGGATCAATGCAAAAACTGACGCTCATGCAAGATGCCGCTTCGAAACCATGGCAACATACACTTCCTGTTTCCGCCTGAGGGAGGGAAGTTTTGCTGCGTTCGAGGCAACCTGTAACTCGTATATTTCCCACCTGTAACTCGTGAAAATGCACTGGAACGGCAGTCGAACTCGTAACTTACAACCCGTGAACTCGTACCAGATCGATGTACTCCGAGTTACGACTTGTGACGTCACATCACTGCTTAACCAATAAGGCAGCCTCTAAATAATGACAAACACTGTAAAGTAAACTTCTGTCACATTATGCGCTGTTTACCCGCTTTTGTTTCACTCAAATGAGTTAGTTGATAAAGAATAAATATTATGATGGCTACCATGTTGGTTAATTTACATACAAGAACTCCTGGTGCTCAAACTGAAGTCGTATTTTGCCTGGAACGCTTTCAGGTCGAAACTCTGAGATTTTAACTGGTAAATATACGAGTTACGGGTTGCCTCTTACGCAGAATCCCAAAGCTTACTGCTGTAGTCCTACCCTTCACCGTGATGAAGTGGACTACATTCAGCTGCGAGTGTTGCTGCGTTCCATTAACCTCGGAACTGGGAACTGGGAAATGGGCGTGACGTCATCTCCGACTTATCTGCATTCCAGTTGAAGTCGGAAAAAAAACGAGCCGATCGACCAGGCTATTGTTAGCCGTTGTTAGCACGCCCTGCGTTGTTGTTCACAAATTTCACATGAAGAATGTGATTATCACTATGGCAGCATTTTTGTAAATATAAGTCTAACAACACTACGCATACAGCTGATCTAGAGCCACACACCCAAGTCAGAAGTGCAAATAAATTGATTATTACAGGAGCTAAATAACTGTTCACACTGGGGGCTGCCATCTTTGTTTGTCAACTTGGGGGTGGCGAGGTCTCCCCGAGTTCCGAGTAGGAAATTCCGACCTCGGGGGGCGTTCCAGATAAAATTTCCTACTCGGAAGTGGGAAATTCCGACCTCCAACTACAACTGGAACGCACCATGTGACTACATGATGGAGTGCACTCCATAGATATACACAAGAAAGGCTAGATGGCTGATGGGAGTTTGGCCGGCGACGTCACCGGTCAGCCATCTTACTTAGGGGGACTTTTCCGGAGCGCTCTATAGTAGTGGATGGAAGGTGAGCGACCTACACAAACAAAAATACACTTAACTTGCTGAATTCTTGACGGATTTAAAAACGGTTTGGTTTATTAAAAAACTTATTAACGTGGCTTTGACTTAGGCCGCGCAGACCTGTTGAAATTGCAGTTTTTCTTTTCGAAAATCACTGCATAGTTGTGTGAATGTTACATTAGCAAGGCTGCAATCAAGTTTCGATTATGATATAGGTTTCCGTAAGACCAATAATAATTTTGTGACAACAACATATTTCGTCAAAATGACAATTTGTGTGGATGCAATTGGATATTAGCTAGCAAAGACACAAGAGGTTGTGAATGAGACATGTGAGCCACTTGAACTATTACAAAGTAACCTGGACTTAATTGGGAAAGGCATACTCCTTCGTTTTAACACGATTTCCACGCTGTTTCATTCGTGAAATATATCCTGGATTTAGATTCATTTTGATAGTAACTGGCTGACTTAGTGTTTGCAAAAATACCCCCCTACAGTGCAAGATGCCAAACTTTTGTGCAGCATATGGATGCTCAAACGAACGTTCCTTCAAAACAAGATCCCGTGGAATCACCTTTCACTCGTAAGAAATGACTTGAGGGACATATTTAGGATAATTGTTACTAATTTGTACTTGTATAATACAAGTTATTTTGACCCTGATGTTTTAGAAATGTTTCTACCGTTTGTTTACATTATAATCATTGAATATTTGTTTTCACATTTCTTTTAACATGTTACTGTTATTTAGGTTTTCATAATGGCATTCAAGCATACATACCCATGAATTACCCCAACAATATCATAATTTAGCTCAGTATTTTTGTCCTTACCATTAATGTTAAAGGTAAAAAGGGTGTAAAATGTTGTCAATAATTCATATATCTTGGTATCTTCTCATGTTTTTTAAGGTTTCCCCAAAACGCAGAGAAGAGGCGGCAATGGGAACTTCCTCTTAGAAGAGATGGTTTTGTTGCATCAAAAAACTGCAAACTATGCAGCGAACATTTCAGGAGTGAGGATTTTGACAGGACAGGGCAGACTGTCCAGCTTAAAGGAACACTACACCCAAACAACGATTTGGCCTCATTTTCTACTCACCCTCATGCTGAACAACACTGTGGAGTAGTTTTGGAACATCTAGGATGCAGCCGGAGATCTGAGGGTATACTCGCTGTCCACTGCCAGTGATATCATGACTTAGATACAAGCCCGAACAAACAGTGTCCTTAAAAGTCCACAAAAAGTCCACAAAAAATCGGCAATATTCCTCCATACTGCTCGTGCGCTGTAATCCAAGTGTCCTGAGTGGGTAACGTCCACCATTTCCTCGAAACGACATCATTTAGCACATGTTTATAGCCTAAACAGTACTACTTCGCATTTCTATGATACTCTTACAGGTGCCTACGGGAGCCGCGGATGACCAAACAAAGGAATGCGCACTCTGCAATAACTAGGGCGTAGAAAAAGAAAAAGAACCCAAGAAATCCAGAGCAGACCATACGGAGTTCACATTCTGCTGACCCCTCTTGTGTCTGTCACGGCTCTCTTCCTCAAAGCAGAATTTGAGATTTCTTGTCCAACCCTCCTATTTATTGCAGAGTACGCATTCCTTTGTTTGGTGCCAACCATTTCAACTTCCCTGCTCATCTCCAAAGGGTATATCATTGGCCAACAAGAATATGTGATAAACTTATTGTCATGATTTCTGCAAGTTCAGGAATACATTTGCACGTTGTGCATTAAGGACATTTAATATTTAACTGTATATTTTAGCCGGTAGCAGCAAGAAGCACTGCTGCCTCTAGAAGAGCAGAAGAAAACCTGCCCATGGACCTGCACCAGGATGAGCCTCCACCTGATGTTGTGAGTATTTGTTCACAACTAGAACATCATATATTATCATTTAACTGTATATTTTAGCCGGTAGCAGCAAGAAGCACTGCTGCCTCTAGAAGAGCAGAAGAAAACCTGCCCATGGACCTGCACCAGGATGAGCCTCCACCTGATGTTGTGAGTATTTGTTCACAACTAGAACATCATATGGCTTATCATTATGTCATTTTTCTCAGTGGTGCCCAGGAAGGGATATGATGGTGTTATTTGAAGAACACAGTATTATTTGAAGTGGTAATCTGTGTAAAAGGATAAAGAACCACAGGCTTTCACTTGCTCATGTCACTCATACACTTTATTGAATAAGCATGTGCAAACTACAACAAGGTGTAGGAAACCTTTACAATCAAAACTGACATTTTTGTCAAGAGACCCAAAACATAATTTCACCTTTAGCCAAGCCAATTTATTTAAACCAATTTATTAAAAGAACACTGATTTGGGTTTTATTTTGTAGACTTAAAGAACATAGTATTGTGTTGAACTCAGCACTGATAGGTGAACATGAATTGTTAAAAAGTTACCGCTAATACTGTCCTCATTATCATTATTATTATTATTTATATATTTTTCCAAAGTCTCTGGCAGCCACTGGAGAGAGGAGAAAGAGCCTGAAGAGGAAGGCCCCTGACCACCTGTATGCATTGCCTTCCTGCCCCAAGGCTATAAAGGCCAAACTTGATGCAGCCTTGGCAACAGTGTGGAAACTGCAGCGGGAGAAGAGCAATACCTTGGCGAGGGAGAGGAGGGCAAAGAAAAACATGCATGCATGCATGATTTGGAGTGAATGTCGTATGGTTTAGAGTGACTCTTTATTTGGAGTGAATGTTACATGGATTAGAGTGACTGTTTATTTGGAGTGAATGTTGCATGGTTTAGTGTTACTGTTGGTTTGGAGTGAATCTTGAATTGTTTTGTAATTGTGCGCACCTGTTAATAAAAGAAAGATTGATATCATGTTACTGAATGTGTTTATTTAGAAATTAGGGCTGTCACTTTAGTGCATTAATTAGATTAATTAATTACACTGCAAATTAAAGCATTATAAAAATTAATTGCAAGATCAATCATAGCACACAAACATTTTGATATTGTCCAGCTGGAGGACCCGTACATGGCAGTGGCACATCACGTCACACATGCATCTCTAGTCAAACCAAACAAAGCCCAGGTGACAACAGGAATGGCATATTTAAGACTTAGTCTTATTTTATTTTTGAATTTATCAATATTTGTACTACATTATCGAATAATGCATCATGCCTAATTGGTTTGCTGGATGTCCTCGACCCTTTTCTTATTTTGAATTTGATTTATGAAACACACTTAAAGTGTAATTCTAGTTGCCTTATTGAGCTTAGACTTTTCTGGACAAGTTGCCCTGACTTTGGTTTTACTCAGTCACCCATAAAAATGTGGATTTATAAATCTTCACTTCTTAGTGTATTCATTTGATTAGTCCTGTACTGCAATTTTATAATATCCTAGAATTCAAATTCTTTATTTGGGTACTTTAAGCAGATATGAGATTAAAATGTGATTACCTACTTTTAGAACCAGCATAAAATGAGATTAATTAGATTAATTAATTTTAAATCCGGTAATTAATTAGATTTTTTTTTTTTAATCGTCTGACAGCACTTTTTAAATTGTATAATTAGATATAGGGGAGAACAGGTAAGATGAACGAACCATTCCCTTGATCTTTAAAACTATACACGAATTGTCACGAGACCCTAAAATAAGAACACAAACATCATTTCCACCTGGCTTCGGAATTCTTCGACTTTTGTGGTATAATTATTTTTATGCTAAAGCAAATGGACCCAGGTCTAAACTTCTACATTATGCATGTTAGTGATATTCAATGTATAGAACTATGTGAATCATTTAGCAAAAGATCATTTTGAATCATTAAATTAATTTGGTTTTATCAAAACGATGGTCATAGGGCAAGAAGAACCAAAAACCTTGGGGTAAATTGAACCAGTTAATTAACAATTCATATAATGTAGCCTACATACATTATTTGTTCAGTTTAAGTTTAAAATATCATGTGGGTCAACTTACCCCTTTATATCTAGTATATTTATTAATTAGAAACATAAAATATCAAACTATTAAATGTTTAACATAGACACGGACGATTTAATTTCACTGTGTATGTGTGCAGCTATGGCAGGTAATGCTCTACTATCTACTTTTTTAATTAAATATGAAAGTCCATGGTTATAATTATCCGTAAATATGCAATAACATAACTACATCTCTGGTGTTTATAACATAACAAACCGTTTAAAAATCGGTTGAAAATTGAGCAAGCTATTGTTAATTAAATTGTACATGCTCCATAGGCGTTAATGTTATCTGTGAGCCAGCCCGTCATTTTTACATACCCTCCCCCTTCAGTGGAAGAACTTTTGACTTTTTTATTTATTTGTGTGTAGCCTTTAGCAGCCAATAGTAGTTTATGTAATTCTTTTAATGTAGTTATTTATTCATTGATTCTTAACTTTAGCTTCTCAATTTAATGTTAGCCGCAGCTAATGACGTTACCGGAGTCCCCCACCCCACCCCACCCCAGTGTCGGACTATTATTAATTGATCACAAAGCTCAAGTATTACAGCAGCCGGGGCAACAACACAAACACAAAATAAAAATACAAAATACGAGACAGAACAGATCAAGTCTGACACTTAAAATGAAGTTAAAATACAGTTATTATTCAAAGGAATACATTCAAGGAATAAAAATCAAGACAGGACAATAAGATGACCTTAACAGTGAATTGCAAGTAAAGTGGCATAAAGTGGTGTCCTGTGCAGTAGGCCTAGTAAATGAAATAAAGTGACATATTGTACTGTAAACGACAGGTGAATAAATATTCAGTTTCAATAAATAAAGTGACATATTGTGCTGTACAAGACACGATTTATTGTCAAGCAAACAGCAGCAATATCATATAACACATTCACAAAGTGGAGTAAATTCATCCATCCAAGTCTGAAATATTGTCATTTAGCTTGATATTCCATTTTTTCAGAGTGGACATGTTAAGCTTAGAAATATCCTTTTTCAAACACACATAAAACTAAATCAGTGATGACAGGAAATGTTGAACTTTAATACCCAAAACCAGTGAAGTTAGCACGTTGTGTAAATCTTAAATAAAAACAGAATACAATGATTGGCAAATCCTTTTCAACTTACATTCAATTGAATACACAGCAAAGACAAAATATTTGATGTTCGAACTGAGAAACTTTATTTTCTTTTGCAAATAATCATCAACTTAGAATTTAATGGCAGCAACACATTGCAAAAAAGTTGGCACAGGGGCATTTTTACCACTGTGTTACATCGCCTTTCCTTTTAACAACACTCAGTAAACGTTTGGGAACTGAGGAGACCAATTTTTGAAGCTTTTCGGGTGGAATTCTTTCCCATTCTTGCTTGATGTACAGCTTAAGTTGTTCAACAGCCGGGTCTCCGTTGTTGTACTTTACGCTTCATAATGCACCACACATTTTCAATGGGGGACAGGACTGGACTACAGGCAGGCCAGTCTAGTACCCGCACTCTTTTACTTCGAAGCTGTTGTAACACGTGCAGAATGTGGCTTGGCATTGTCTTGCTGAAATAAGCAGGGGTGTCCATGAAAAAGACGTGGCTTGGATGGCAACATATGTTGCTCCAAAACCTGCATGTACCTTTCAGCATTAATGGTGCCTTCACAGATGTGTACGTTACCCATGCCTTGGGCACTAATACACCCCCATACCATCACAGATGCTGGCTTTTGAACTTTGCGCCTATAACAGTCCGGATGGTTCTTTTCCTCTTTGGTCCGGAGGACATGACGACCACATTTTACAAAAACAATTTGAAATATGGACTCGTCAGACCACAGAACACTTTTCCACTTTGCATCAGTCCATCTTAGATGAGCTCGGGCCCAGCGAAGCCGGCGGCGTTTCTGGGTGTTGTTGATAAATGGCTTTCGTTTTGCATAGTAGAGTTTTAACTTGCACTTACAGATGTAGCAACGAACTGTGGATACTGACAGTTGTTTTCTGAAGTGTTCCTGAGCCCATGTGGTGACATCCTTTCCACGGTGATGCCGGGTTTTGATGCAGTACCGCCTGAGGGATCAAAGACCACGGGCATTCAATGTTGGTTTTCGGCCTTGCCGCTTACGTGCAGTAATTTCTCCAGATTCTCTAAACCTTTTGATGATATTACGGACCGTAGATGATGAAATCCCTAAATTCCTTGCAATGGAGAAATGTTGTTCTTAAACTGTTGGACAATTTGCTCACGCATTTGTTCACAAAGTGGTGACCCTCGCCCCATCCTTGTTTGTGAATGACTGAGCATTTCAGGGAAGCTGCTTTTATACTCAATCATGGCGCCCACCTGTTCCCAATTAGCCTGTTCACCTGTGGGATGTTCCAAATGAGTGTTTGATGAGCATTCCTCAACTTTCTCAGTCTTTTTTGTCACTTGTGCCAGCTTTTTTGAAACATGTTGCAGGCATCAAATTCCAAATGAGCTAATATTTGCAAAAAATAACAAAGTTTACCAGTTCGAACGTTAAGTATCTTGTCTTTGCTGTGTATTCAATTGAATATAGGTTGAAAGGGATTTGGAAATCATTGTATTCTGTTTTTATTTACAATTTACACAACGTGCCAACTTCACTGGTTTTGGGTACTGTATATTACAATTCATACAAATACCGTCTTATTTAACTCAATAGGCTTTTTAATGGCATCAGAGCCCACAGTAGTAATTACATAACGAAAAAGATTTTGTCATGGCGTTTCTGGGCTCTGCAACATGGATAAACTTGATCATCTGTTCCAGTGACAGATAAATTCACAAGAACTGAAGCAGAGACGGAGTGTGAACTGGCTCAATGTCTGCTGCCATGTAGTGGTTAAAGGCTGAACTACAACACGTAACAAATGTCCCCAACTTCTACATGCTGCCTAATAACAAAATAAGATATATTGAAGCAAAAGGTTACAATAACTTAAACCAAAATGCATTTTAAGAGACTTTTTGATAATAAAATTATAGCTGCTTAGTATAACTCAAAAATAAGACAAACCATAGTTTAATCAATCTCGATTTTCATTTTCTTATCAACGACTGCTCACTCTTTCACTAATTTAAGATAGAAAAACAAAAGGAAATTTGAAACGTAATCTTTAAAATTATTCCCAAGCAAAAAGTTACCAAAGTTCAATTTTAAATGTAAGATTTAGAAATGGAAAGGCATCAGCCTAAGATTAGATTAGATTTCATAAAACTTTATTAAGCCCTTTGGAAAACTCCCTCGGGGAAATTAGGATCAGTAACAGTTCATTATAACAGATAAACAAAAGTACACAAGATCAAGATAAACCAGACTATAAATAATATAAATATAAATAAAATATGGCTACAATCTGTCTACTGCTCCTTCCCGTCTGCAGTCTTGGGCTTTTTTTTTTTTTAATTCTAGGTTATGGATGCATAATTTGACTCATAATTTGCTTAAGAATAAATCATCCAATGAGGATTTTCATTTTTCTATTAGGTTGGACATGAAGTAGCACAATCAAAGTGAAAACGATGAGTGATTTGAACAATTTCTTAAATATTCTTTAAATAAGAAATACACAAATATTTTTAGGATGCAGTGAAAATACTTTAGATGTGTTATCGACGAAACATCTTTGACAGTCATTAATATAGAGATGGCACAATGATGATGTGTAACAGGTCTTATTTCCTATGTTTTCCGAATGAATATATTTTTGTAATGGAGCCAGGAGCGGATCTACCATTAAGGCAAAGTAGGCGAATGCCTTAGGCCCACAACTTGTATGGGGCCCCCAACCGGTTGCCCCCGCCCCAGCCAACAAGGGCCAGGGCCCCTACAGCCAGCAGCACCCCCATGATTATCATTTATAATTATATTAGTGTAGTAATAATATAAATGGCAAAACAAACAAACAAAACATCAGAACGCCAAAATCATATTATCTGCTCCCCCCATAGCCTCTACAATGGACTGTCCCATGATGACGGAAGACTGAGCAGTTATGTGGGTTTGTTTACGTAAACAGAGAAGCGCGTGAGTTAAAATGAAGCTAAGTTATCAGAGAGGGTCAGAGAAAAGGAAAGGGCGAGAGGAAATCAAAAAATACACTGCCACATTCCCAAAGGTGTCATGACTCTGTACGGTGTCGGTGACACCACTGATAAAAAAAATATGACGAGCCAGAGCTAGGCTAATCATCGCAGACTGTGAGTTCCAGCGGGCTCGTGCGACTGGCTGCTCCCGAGCCAGGTGTCGCGTGCCCTGTGGCAAAGCAGAGATGAAGATGAAGGTGGGGTGAGTCCGTGGCCACACAGCCCCCTCCTGACAGTCCTGTTGAGTTAGTGCTGGATATGAAAAACCTCCACTCTCCTTCTGTCCCTCTCGAGCCCTCTACACATTAGTTGCTTCACGTTATGTAAGTCTAAATAATTACCATTGTATAAATACAATCGCACACACTCAAATAAAAAAAAAACTCACTCTAATTTGCGCAATTTAAGAGTCTGATGCGTTGCCATCGTTTCCTTATAGTCATTAAAATGCATTTCTCCTTTTCTCCCTTCTGTGGCCTGTCGTCTGACTCTGCTGCGCAAGAGGCCATCCACTGTGTCCCGCACAGTCTGATCGTTCAAAACATTCAACAAACAAACACTGCCTTCAGTTAAACGGGGAATAACATGAATGAAACGGGCACTGATTTCAGTAAGGCTTTCACACAAAGCAGAGAAAGGAAGGAAAAGCTGAAGGACAGATTTTCATCCGCTGTATTTGTGATGCACATGTGAACATTTCATCTAAATCCCTCCTGAATCGCTCTGCGTCTATGTGCTCACCTGTTTGCAGGTGAGCACATAGACGCAGACGGACGCGCATCGCAGCCAGGGACAGTGAGAGCTCATCAGTCACTTTGTGCGGTTTTATAAACAGTGTCTTGTTGGCTCATGTGCTCCATGCAAGTGAACACAAAGTGTTGAAAAATGACAAATCAGCTTTTTGATGAATTAAAACCCAGCATCCTTCATCAGTCCATGTGAGCCACTGTTTTCCCTCAATCACTGTTTCTAAATTATAAATTCATCCCGAAGTTTCTGCATCACGTACTCTCCATGATATAAGAACAATCTATTAAGTATTAAGCTTCAATCACCATCTACGAGTGAAGTGGTTCTCAACCTCTTCTTTTCCACATTACATTTCAATTTCAAAGTCATATTTCTTATTTTTTGTCTCTTAATTTACTTATTAAACATCATTTTCTTTATTCAGAAGTGAAGGGAGGGGCTGCTGTTATTTATAACTCTGTTAGTGCTTAACAGTCTGTCGAACCTTGATTTTTGTAACCAAAAAGACATGTCAGGGTTTTATCAGATTTATCTTAATCTTCTACAACTTTATCATGGTGAAAATAGTAGCTACATTAGAAATAAATGTAATTCTTGCTATGAGGATTTATTTTAGGTTGAAAGACAAATTTTACAGTAAAATTTAAATTTGTATTTAGAAAGGGATAAAATGATTTTAACAGCTTCTGAATTGGGTTTATATTGATGGTTTTGGGGGCACAACAAGTCCAAATGAACAGCTGCACTGTTGGAACAAACCCAAAAAACTGCAACCGACAACTCCCAATATGCATATGCAAGTTAGAAAAAGAAGCAGAAAGTCGCTTGTAATTAGCAGACCTGGCAACTCTGGCATCGAGTTTTCTCGTCTGTCTGTTAGAAGCACAACTCCTGTCTGTGTCTGATTGAGTGAGGCAGGTCGGGTAACAACTGCTGGATATTGGTGCAAAGTAGCTTGCCACATTTCATTGCTTAACGTTTGAAATAGTTGATTGCATTAGCTGTTACTGGGAAAAAGTAACAGTGTTAGTAACATGGTTATTTTTAATCCCTTTACTCCCAAAACTGATCATAGTATGTCAGAGTTTACTAAACAGAATAAACCAGACTGCACCACCTTGTACAAGACCAAACTTGGTGAGTGAGTTAATTAATTTTGATAGTTGAATAAATGAAAAAAATATATATTTAAGATACACTGATACCCAATATATGAATATTAATAGATGATAGATGAATGAATGAATGATTAAGATAAATTGATAGATAGCAAAAAAGCTAGGGGAAACACCGGCCTTTGCCTTTTCTACTTTTTTGTTTCTAAAGAACAGATGAAGAGGGCCCCTGGCTATGTTCGCCTTAGGCCCCCAAATTACTAAGTCCGCCACTGAATGGAGCAGAAATGATGCGATTTCTAAAGTCTTTCTGAGGTGTTGAAATAGGTTTGAAAATTGTGATCCATGAATTAATTATACAAATATGTTTGCTGTTGTTTTTTAGGAAGATACAAAACATAAAAAAAGGAATTTTTCATGACATAATCTTGTTTATTTTAGGACCAATTCTGTTTATTTTTGTCATAATTTGGATATTGAGTTTTTTGTCATTTTACTTGGTTGTAGTTGCTTCTGTTGAACTCTTAGGTGTATTTCAAATATAAAAAAGTTAATATTATTCTCTTTGTGGCACTTATTGGTCTTGTTAGTGCTTTATCACGAGGAGAAAAAAATCCTGCAACTAAAACTTCTCTCTGAAGGATTTTATTGAACAACAAGTTACATCTGGAGGTTGCACATCTCCTGCTCAGACAGAAACTTCACTTTGTAGCTCTTGTTGAAGTTCTCCTAAAGGGGCTTTTGGTGAGCAAATGTCTCTCTTCTGCTGTGATTATGCATTTATGATCTTGCACTCACTGGGTGACGATTTTTTAAGTGATCAGTAAGAAACAAAGCTCTGATTGACCTTATTCTGTTCATAGCTGCTTTAATCATCAAGTATTAACTGCATTTGGGTCGAGTAATGTAGAATTAGCTTTGTGAACTCTTAAAAACATTGTAAGTAATGTTTCTTTTTTACTAAATAATGAACAGCTACAGTAGAATGAATGTGGTCCTCTTGGTGAGCAGAGTTTCTTCCCTCCTGTAAATAATGACCGATGTGTGTTTGTGTCTCTTTGTTGAAACTGTGCGCCAGGACTGTGAGGACTTGATGAAAATCTGTCTGATAAATGTGCTGACGCTGTGTTGAGTTGTTGAGCCCTACATCCTGACACATTTGTTTTGTTTGTGTCTGTATATCCCAGATCCAGCTCTCCTGCTCTAGAGGACAAAGACCTCCGCGTATGACAGCTGCAGGTGGCCAAACAGCCGTCCTTGTGGCCACCCAGGTGCCCTTCATTGGTACAGATGGAGGACTTTTCTCATTTATTTTACCCTTTTCCCCCTTATCTGACTCCCCCACCTCCTCCGGTCAACCAGTCATCTCCTCTGTTTCCTCAAGCTCCTCAGACTCCTTACTCCTCTGAGACTGCTCTCAACCCAGACTCCTTCCTCTTTAACGTATTTGGCTATGACTCCAACTGTTACTAATCCCCCCCGACTTTTCCATCCCATGATTTCAGCCTATTGTCCCCTCCTCAATCTCCTCAGACTCCTCCTGACTCCCCTAAGTCTTCTCTGGGCTCAAACTTTACTTTTCCCTCTTTTGACATACACACCTCTGAGTCTCACTTTGCTGATTAGACTCTTTCAAACCGCCGTTATCTAACTGTCACTATCATTTACAGTATTTTACTGTTGATGAAAAATACAGTATGGGCCAGTTTTTTGATTGCTTTTCCTGTAAATAAACAGTAAACAACTGGCAGGAGGATTTACATTATTTTCCTGTAAAATTAACAATATTTAACTGTCACTAAAATTCATGCTTTTGTGCTGTTCACTGAAAATATAGAATTAACTGAGTTTTATTACTTTACAGTATTTTACAAATGATTGACTATAACTTTGTATCTTTTTTACATATATTTTAATGAACTGTTTTTTTTAATCAGAATGTTTAATGGCTTAGCAGGAAATGCAAATAGGAATAGTTACTCTATAATTAAAGGTACTTTCGTTAAGAATAATTGCTATGTTAGCCCTTACTGGGAATCAGTCTTCACAAAATCTCTATCCAAAGCTGGCTTAAAAGACACAGAATGCAAACCACAACAAAATGTATGAACTGAATGAAGAACATAGCTGTGCCACTGATTTTTCGATAGTATGATTATGAATGTCAGAGAAAAAAATCCACAGCTTCAGCACTTTACTCTTTATTTTGATGTCAGACAAACTTCATATGCAGAAAAATTGTACATTTAACAAGATTAACAAAAACCTGAGACAGTCCTTCTTTCTCAAAATGCCCTTAGCTTTCTGCTGAAAATTGTGTAGTACAAGAGGCAAAATTACCAATCAATCAGTCTTTATTTGTATAGTTCATAACATAACAGGTGTTATCTCAAGGCACTTTACAACAGAGCAGGCTGAAGAAAAACTCTTTATTTTATAGATGCACATACTGTATATGCATGTACACAAATACATATACATATTTATAAATATACTTACAGAACTTACCTGTACAAACCTGTACAAGTATTAAACAAAAAAGTTTTGTCTATCTGTCAAAAACAGTTCAAATAAAAGTCAAAGTATAATGAACACCACCAGACATGTTACACCATGATCAAATATAAACTTCACATTTAGGCTTAGTGTACAGGAATGAGAAAATAAGGTACAAGTCCAAAGTGGGTACTGGGTGATGGCAGTGGTTAGTGAATTACTTACAGTATGGCCCACTCTCAATCCAGCTCAGGTAATCGTGTGTGTGTGTGTGTGTGTGTGTGTGTGTGTGTGTGTGTGTGTGTTTGTGTGTGTGAAAGAGAGAGAGAGAGAGAGAGAGATGAGTTTAAAAATATAAAAACTTCTCACATACAAATCAGTACCAGTTATCTACATATAATTGGGGCATTTCCATTCATTCATTCATTCAGATGAACAAACTTAAGCATGCAAACAGTTGAAGCAAACAAACAGCGCTTCATTGACATATGACTAGGGATGTATATCGTTATGATTTTATCGATATCGATACAGATATCGATACAGATATCGATACTCCTTATCGGTATCGATACTTATCGATACTCATCGATACTACAACACGTAATTTTGTGTGAAAAATAAAGCCTTTTTAAGATATTTTAAGATTCAGCCTTTTTTTATTACCACAAGGTAATAATAAAGCTTCGACAGAGTAGAAGTAATGTATTACAAATGCTTCTCAGAGGCAAAAAGAAAGCTAGGGAGATGGCAAAACCCCTTCATGCCACCCAACAGACTGCATGTACATGCAGACCCATAGATCTTGTGCTGCTAAAACTGATGCTGTAATGATGACTACTAGGGCTCTCACTTTATATTAGATAGTCTTATAACCGTTCGAATATGGGGATAAATATCCGTAACCGAACATTAGAATGTAAAATATTGAGTGTAGCAGCACATCAGGGCGCCTGGAGCAGTGGACCGTTTCATCCAACAGAGGGCGCTGTGAGCGCAGCCTGACCGTCAGTCACATCCGGTGCTCTCTTGACCTCAGTAAACAAAGAGAGTTTCCGCTCCGAGCGGGCATTATTAGCTCCGATTCATCTGAAGAGAGCTGCGCTGTCGACTTTTCATCCAAATTATACAGCCGAGTGCAGCGGGGCTACGTCAAGAGTTTAACCCTGTGTGACTGTGTTGTTTTCGGCAGGGTTTTTACCGAAGGGGCGGATAATAGAGTCTCTGTCTCTGACGGTGCTGCAGTCCTGAGTGTTAGCCGAGCTGCTAACTCTACTCGTGTTGCTATAGCAATCAAACAGCCTGCACTCCTTTAGCTTTATACTTAGCGCGCGCTCCAAGTGTTTGGTGTTTTTGCTAGTATTTCCCCCCTTGGATGCAACTTCTCTCTGACAAAGAGAGTTTTCATTAGCTTTGCTAAAGTGAGCTCAAACCTTCGAGTGCTTAGCCCTCACCGACATGCTTGAGCCGGGCGGCGCTAGTGTCATAACTACGTGACAGTTGAAGAGACGTTTAAGTACCGATAACGGTACCGTTTTTCCAGATTCTTAACGGTCTTTGGGTACTGACCCAAATGTGGACCGGTACATGAAAGTACCGGTCCACGGTATACATCCCTACATATGACATAATGACATATTGACATAATGATTCCATTTATGGATTTATTGAAGTCTTTACTTCCCTACTAATTATCTTTGTCAGCCAAAAATACATTCACAAAAAATTTTAGCTTATGTCTGTCAGACAGGCACATGGCATTCTATATTCAATGACTCAAAAAAAAAAACCTGGTACATCACTCAACTTATAAGCCTTGGGCTCTTTTAACCAATATACAAAGTGAATTTAATTGACACTCACCAAATAATTAGGAAGATGGCGATGGATGAAGAAACAGACGTATCCAGCTCTCCATGTGCAGTTCCTCCATGTGCTCCTCCCAGAATTAAAAAAATACTGCATGATACTGTAACTTTGGGCAGGCTATACTTTGGACAGCGGTAAAGTGCTGTATTTTTGGGATACAGTAGTGATCTGTTGAAAAATGGTCAGTAGAATGTAATTTTACAGTTTTTATGTTATTTTTATTGTTATTACAACCAGACCTTTTGACTTTTTTTTTTTTTTTTACGTACATTTTCTTTAGAAATACCTGTGCACTGAAACACTGTAAATAAAACAATGATTTGCTGCATACTTGTGTGATATTTTATGTTTGAAGAAGTGGACCTACACAGACACTTTTAAAAAGGAAAAATGGGTTACTCTCATGAGTCATTGCCATTCACATTGTGTGTAGCATTTCTGTAATTGGGTTTTCAGTTTTGCACTTCAGTGTGCTGTGAATGCTTGGTAGTGTGCAGCAAATGCTGAGCTGTGTGTATCAATTGACTGGTATGTGTATGTCATTGAAGAATGTGGCTGTGTGTACCAAATGAGAACATGAGTTACATTTTGTGAACAGTTAAGAGATTTGATGACAAAGAGTCATCTTGAAAAGGGAGTGCCAGGTTTAGCATTTTGTGTGTGAGGTTTCCAGGTTTGTGTGTACAATTTGAAGGAATCCGTTTGTGTTTTGAGAAACGTGTGTTAAGAACTGTGAAAAACTGTAATGATTTGCGATTGCCATAGCCTTTCAGAATATTTTGATCATGTCATTTGATGAAGCGGTCACAACAAGACATTATGCACTGGAAATAATGTAACTGCTTCTAAGTCGAACTGCTATAAGTCCATAGTAACTATTAATAGCTTTTTGCTCACTGATTAAAAAACTAAGTTTGTTTATAAAGATTATCACAAAGAACAGAACTTAGCAGTTTCATCATTTCTTGTTTGCTACAGAGCTTATTATCACTAATGATCCAAACACAGGAAATTATGCCATAGACTTTTAGCTAGGAGAACCAGCATTATGCTAACGTCCACATTGGCCTTCAAAACACATCATCCTCGCTTTGCTTTTTGTCCCAAAATCTATGTTGAAAATGATATGTCTTTCGAAATGTTCAACTATTCCTTGATACAACTCACATTTGACTCTTTCATTTGTCAGGTTGTGTGACCTTAGTAAGGGAAAAATCTGTGAACAAAAATTCAAAGAAGTTACTCAGAAAAGAACATCAGACCAAAATCTCCATCCAATTACCTAGGCTATATATTATCTAAAATTAGGTAGGCTACTTGGATACCTAAATTGAGACATTCACTTTGAAATTAAAAATAAGAAAATGAAAATGCATTAGTAATGAGGCTTTTCAGTTCTAGATTATGGTTGCATAATTGATTTATAATTTACTGTAGAATAAATCTTCCAATCTGCATTTTCATTCTTAGGTTGCAGTGTTTTACAGCAAATCAAAATGAAAACGATGAACAATTTGAACATTAATTTTTTAAATTTATGACACAGTGAGAGATAATTTCATGGATCCACTGTGCAGACTATTTTTATGAGTTATAGGTAAAATAACTATAAGTGTCCAAGATTAAAATCCATGCTACGCCAGATACTTACTTTAGCATAGTGACATCAATTTAGCAAAAATTCTAGCCCGAGCAGTGTAATCCAATATTCAGTCTTTTTCTAGTTTTTTAAAGTTATTTTTGACAAGATTTGCCTATTTATTCGGTATTTTAAGGAGTATGTGATGATCGCAAAACTGATTAAAACATCAATATAGGTCAGTGCTGACTCAGATAGGATATATAGGCCTACCGGGGTAAATCATAATTCATTTCAATGGGAAAAAAAGCAAATATGTTTTTAGTTTGAAACCATTTATGTGCTTTTCATGATTCAAGATTAAAAAAATTGAAGTATCATTTAAGTATCATCATCCAGGCATGGATCACTACTTGGACATTTAGGGATGATTGATGGCATCGTTATGGCACAGCAACACCTGCTGGTCATTTAAATGCCTATTTTCAGTGTGCCTCCTCGATCTTGTCTTGTGCGTTTTATCCCCGATAAAAAGGCCTCTCTCTCTCAATCAATAGATAGATTACTTCCGTGTAAATTCTATTCTGTGTACACCACTTGCGTTGATTCGGAATAAATGCAGGCAACGCACTAAGAGTTCGGTTCTTCATTCCTGCCAGAGGAGTTTTATTGTGAAGGGCACAGCACTGTCGGGCTTCAAAGCCCCGCCCACCAATAAAATGAAATATGGAGTGGAATTTTCATTTTTTTTACGGAGCCCCCCTGGTGACATTAGATAGAAAAAAAATAATGCGTGGCCACGAGAAAGTAAGGCGAGGCCACGAGATAGTAATGCGTGGCCACGAGATAAATAACGCGTGGCCACGAGAAAGTAATGCGTGGCCACGACATAGTTAATGCGTGGCCACGAGAAAGATTCCTTGACCATGTTCGGCTGCTCTAAATGACTGCGGTCATACCATCTGTGCTTCCGTGATTCTGTTGCGCACTTTGCCCAATTATTACGGTAGGCCAAAGGTTACGGAGGTATTTATGGTGGTGCGTTCAGTGGCACAACATTATTTATTACAATCACATTTAAATCAGGCATTTGACGCCTATTTTACTTTATGCGAATATCAGAAAAATTAGAAAAATTTATTAAAAAATTAAATCAAACTTGTACTTATGATATAGGAGGTCCAACAGAATATTGTACAGTACATTCCCAGGTAGGCCTACCTCTGTGCTTCTTTCCTGAAAATTTACTGTAGCATTATTGATTGACAGCACATCCAAATCAGGCATTTGAGACTCATTTTAAAGAACAGCAAATATTTAAACATCATAAAAAATCAAAGTAGTACTATGATCTCTAAAGTCCAACAGAATATTGTAAAGTCCTGTCTCAGGTACCTCTATGCTTGTTTCTAAACAATTTACCGTAGCATTATTGATTGAGAGCACATCAAATCAGGCGTTTGAGGCTCATTTTTATGAACAGCAAATATATGAAAATTCTCATCTGTACTATGATCTAATTTTGTTAATCTGTTGGACTTTAGAGATCATAGTACTATTTTGACTTTTTATGATGTTTAAATATTTGCTGTTCATTAAAATGAGTCTCAAATGCCTGATTTTGATGTGCTCTCAATCAATACTGCCACAGTAAATTTTGGGGAAGGAAGCACAGAGGTAGGCCTACCTGGGAATGTACTGTACAATATTTTGTTGGACCTCCTAGATCACAAGTACAAATTTTGATTTTAATTTTTTTACTGTTTTTTTTATTGCTTATAGTAAAAATGGGCCTCAAACGCCTGATTTTGATGCGCTCTTAATCAATAATGTTGCAGTAAAATTGTCTGGAAATTAGCAGTTATTTTTCCACGGTGCCACTGAACGCACCACCGTCATGGCCTACCGTAACATTTGAGCAAAGTGCGCAACAGAATCACGGATGGTATGACCGCAGTCATTAAGAGCAGCCGAATTAAGTGTCTCTTGCTAAGAATTACTCCATGCTTAATCGCAAGTGACTTAAGAATGTCATTGTAGTTCATTCCCAAATTAAAATAATGAGAAATGTACTCAAAGTTGTCCAAATTAAGAGGCTACAGTCTCTGTATTGCTCTGAAACTGGTAGATCTCAATACTATACTAAAGGTGAATTTTCTTGTGGCCACGCATTAACTATGTTGTGGCCACGCATTACTATCTCGTGGCCACGCGTTACTATCTCGTGGCCTCGCCTTACTTTCTCGTAGCCACGTATTATTTTTTTTCTATCCAATGTCACCAGGGGGGCTCCGTACATTTTTTTGTGTGAAAAGGAAAAAAAGAAAAAAGCGGGCCGTTTCTTTTTTTTTTTTTTTTTCGCAAATCACAAAAACGAAAAAACGGGCAGTTTCCTGTTTTATTTTGCAGAAAACGGAAAAACAGCTTGATTTCTTGTTACTGATAAAACGTACCTTGGTCAAAATTATTATGAAACATTAGCCCTTGTTCTTGTAGCCATCATAGATTTTGCAATTTCAACCTTCTTGTCCCATGAAGCCAGCAGACTGAACTGTCTCATCTTACTCGGCCAAACTCGGGTGTAATCGGAAACAATCGGCAATAATGGGCGTGCTCGGCTGCGTTGCGTCTCTCCCGGCGGTACAATCGGATGATCCCGGGCGGGCGGAGCCAAGTAGGAGGAAACAGCGCCGTTGGCTGACTGCTCCCAAGAAAACCGGCGACGAGCCTCCATACCCGGCAGTTTGGTCTTACATCTTGACTGCTTAAAACTCCCATAGCTAACAAGAGAGATAACCATTCACAGGACACCTTCACCCATTCATTAAAACACACCAGCACAACGTTTCTCATAAACCAAGCAGCACCTGTATGCTGCATTTTCTAGAAATATCCGCGAAGGGCTTGGAGATTAGCGTTGCAGATAAACGACTGCAGGATGGAGACGCAGATACATGTGCCCGTGGGCTCGCCGGTTATTAGAAAAATTCCTGTTTTCGTGGACGAACACAACGTGACCGAGGGGGCGATGAAGCTCATCCAAGAGCTGAGACCGACGTGGGTCAAGAGTCAAGTCAAGACGAAGGTAACGTTAGCCACTAAGCTAGCACGACTTGGTATGCTAAGCTAGGCTAAGACTGGCAGCCCTGCAGCATCACCAAGTACGACCAGCCTGCCAGGAGGAGGGCCCTAGAAGTAATATTACTCAGCTGATTCATGCCCTTAACAAATAATTCGTACTATTTATTAAGCCTACTGCCTTGTGTTTGATATTCTGCAGTAGTCTGAATGGTGATCTTAAAACGTTCACTAAGCTAACAGCTGTCAGAGTTACACCTTAAGTAAACTAACAAGTCAATATGAAAGTGGAAGTTAACATTTACACAAACTAAGAGATATTAAAACAAAATACATCTCTGTATGTTCGAACTATTCAGAATGTTTGTAAGCAAAACAAACAGCATTACAGTCAAGTCATGGTGGTGTCATCCCGTCCAAAGGTGACGAGTTGGTTTACTTAAGAAATAAGATTAAGGCGTTACAGCTTTCTGTGAACAAAGGCTCACCTCAGAGGCTGATTTGATTATTTACTGATTTCCAGGCCTTTCTTTTAAGTCATTTATATCCACTCTGTCTCTTATAAAAGGTTGAGAAAATGAAGGTGGGGTCAGTGTATGGGGAACATCATGGCATCCTTCTGAATCCCCAACGTGTTTATAATAGCTTGGTCGAAATAAAATGCTTGACATAACTCGATGTGTCAACCAGGACATGTCTGTAAAGCATTTCGAACTTAAATTGGCTGTTCTGTACTTGCAGTGCTCAGCCCTGAGGTTTATAAGACACCATAAATGAAGTTACAGTTACAACAACTCAGAACAGATCAGAATAAAGATAGTTTTTTTTTACAGTTACATCTTATGCGTTGCACATTCTGTCTTTTCTCCTATGCTGATGAAATCTGCCACAAAAGGTTCCTTCTCTGATAGGGCTGCTCATTCACAGCGAAAATCTAATCATAGATATTTATTGTTACTTTGAAATCACAATCCAAGCACATAATTTTTAATTAAATATATTACACACACTTCTATTAGGCCTGATGCAAAATTATTTTGAGATTGCATCAGCATGCCATTTATACACTTCTTTATTTTTGGCTGAAAATGTTGAAAGGCGGATAGTGAGGCACATGCCTAATAGCAAACAGGTTGCTGGTTTGATCCTTGTGTCAGTCTGGACCTTTCTGTGTGGCATGTTCCCTCAGTTTATGTGTAGGGTCTCTCCAGGCACTCTGACTTCCTCCCACAGTCCAAAAACACACTTGTTAGGTCGATTGTGACTCTAAATTACTCTTGGGAAAGGGAAAAGGACAAGCAGTAAAGATAATGGACGGATGGGTGCATACCAAAAGACATGTTTACCATACAGGACAAACCTATGAACTAAAGGAATCATAAAGCACAGTAATTGTTTAATGTGGATGTTTTTTTCAACTATCATGGGAGATCATATTGTTACTGAAATTTAGTCTTGATTAATTGCCCAGCTCCGCGAAGGCAACATTTTATATATAGGATGCACAGTATTATTGACTTGATATCAGTATTGGCAGATATTGGCATTGCCAGATAATAGCTGAAAAGGTTAAATATTAGTATTTGCAGGTTTAGAAAATCTGCCAATATACAGATGATATGTCAGCAATATGCGTCGGCTATGTTTCCCCTAAATCAGCTGAGATATTGGCAGAATGTCTTAATGTAACATAACACTCCGCCTCAATTTCACTTACAACTACACAAAGACAACAACACTATCATTTTTAGAAGAGAAAACGTTTATTCTTGTTCCTTATCATGTTCTCACAGTTATTAAAGCATCACAGGATAAGAAATCAGTAGGACCCGACTGATATGGGTTTTATTTTTAGGCCGATGCCGATACCCATATTTGTCAGAAAGAAATCCTGATTACCGATTAATCTGCCGATTAATTAAAAAATATATATATATATGTGTATGTATATATATAAATATATATTTTTATATATATGTGTATAGATATGTATATGTACATATATAATAGTTTGTCCTTTAGAATTTATTAAACTTTACATCAGAGAGGAAAGGAGTACAAAAACAACAAAATCACCTTAAAAAATAGTCATTTTCTGTCTTGTACTTCTTGTTGATGAAAACTGAGGAAGATAATAGTAAAGATAGAACAACTTACTAAAAAGTTGTAAACAGGAACGGAACAAATAATAATAATGATAATAATAATAGAACTACCTTATCTGGTGCTAATAGTCGACCAGTCAGCATTCTCCCTACTCTTAATAAAATTCTGGAGAAACTTGTATCATCCCAAATTTCACAACACTTTTACACCAATGATCTTGGCTCTGAGTTTCAACATACCTATAAGGCTGGCCACTAGAGCTGCAGCTATTGATTATTTTTGTAATCGATTACTCTATCAATTTTTTTGTCGAGTAATCGAGTAATCGGATAACGGTTACATTGCGCTCAATGCTATTTTTTTTTTTACATTGAATCACTACACATCATTATTATTAGTTACACACAAAGCAGAAAAGCCAGGTCACTTAAATTAACAACTTACTTTTCTTATTTTGAACATTCTGAGCATAAATGGGATCTCAAAATCAAAATCTATACTTTTATTTTTACTCTGGGCCATATCTTGCTTTTTTCATTTTTTTTTTTTTTTAAGTTTGGTTATTTTTATTTTATTTGTATACATGCCTGTCTCTTTTTGCTAAATTTTTACCTTTACTACTGTACCATATTGATGATCTTATTTTGCTTACTTTATTTCTAGGACCAAATTTTATCATACTTAGATACTAAGATAATTTAACTAGCTAATGTACATTTCTATAACATATGAAAACATTCCCTACACCTGCTTCCTCTACTCACTATCAGTGTTTCCTGTTCTACTCCCTGCAATCAAATTAAATGTAAAGGTATTGGATGTGAAAATTATGTGAACAAAATACACATGATTCTGGGCAAGTAGCTCCGCATTGATTTACGTTCTGAACCAGCCTTTACACGGAGCCATAATCAAAGTAGGTTATTTACTAGCCCATATCTCAGTTTATTGATCATATTAGCTGCTTCTGCTGATGTATCGCGAGTGTCACCCTGCAGTGTCGCAGACCGGATGTTTACTACTGCAGCAGTGACGACGTGCTATCATGCTAAGCTACGTGCTTAGCTATCTCCGTTAGACATCAGACACACTGCACTGTGTTTTCTTTTCGTCCCTTCTTGGAGTGACCACACACTTGGGACACTCTCTGCAATTTCTAATGTGGACTCTCTCCTTTCTGTCCCTCTTTTTTCTCTTCCTTCATGATTTTACAAGCCGCGCAGCAGTGGAGGTAGCAGGCGAGGTGTGCCACAGAAATGACCATCCGTGTCAAACACCGTGCGCTGTACAGTAGTCCAGATATATATTTCACATGTATAATTATATTAAACGAGGCTTCGAGGCACAAAATTTGCTTCACTCTACTGGCCACTCAACCTGTTCTGCACTTACACAAATGACTGATGATTGGCTATGCCAAATTGATCAAAAGAAAATTGTTGGTGCTGTTCTACTGGACTTCAGTGCTGCTTTCGATGTGATTGATCACAAACTGTTATTAAATAAACTTAACGCATATGGCTTTGAAGTAGGGGCAGTTAGATGGCTATAGAGTTACTTACCTAACAGAACTCAGTTGGTTTATTTTAATGGCAGTTTCTCAAGAACAAATAGGCTAGTGTGTGGAGTTCCTCAGGGAAGCTGTCTGGGTCTGCTCCTCTTCTCCATATTCATTAATGATCTACCGTGTGTATTAAATAATTCCTCTATTACTATTTATGCTGATGATTCCACAATTTATAGGGCTGCTCACAGCGTTAACCAGTTAAATGAGATATTACAAAAAGATCTTCACTGTGTAGCTAACTGGGTGACAAATTGTTCTGCAGTGTTTCCTCTAGGTTCATTGCCTAGGGGCGGCGTGAGAATACACATGATTCTGGGATTGTGGTCCGTCAATAATGCTCCATAATATCTAAAGATATTATGGAGCATTATTGATAATTGATAATTATTGATAATAATATATTAAAGAGCATTTAGATCCAAATAAATAGTGAGCACTGTGGGCACACAACTACAACATTCTCAAAAAAAAATTAAAATAAACTGCATAAAGTATAAAAAGTATTTTAAAAAAAACAGGAAGAATGTAACATTTCATGTAACCATGTCAGCTCAGCAGGTGGAGAGAAGATGAATCATAAAGTTATAGCAAGTGACAGACAATAAGGAGAAACTGCATGCTGAAAGTTTCCTACACTGCTAGCTGTGCTTCCCTTCTTAGTAAGGACAGTTGGCTTAAAAATGCTGAGATTTTTGCTTGGGGAGACAGTTTGGTAAGTTTTTTAATTATATTTTTATATATATATAATTATATTTTTTTTACCGTTATGGTCGCTCCTTCATCCGCCGCCTGAGTGTGAGTGTGTGTGTATGTCTGTATGTGTAGTGTGTGTGTGTCTTTATCATCCCCTTCACACAACGCGCCGCTTCCAGTCATTTCAATGAGGGACAGGCGGCTGACAGCACGCGGTTTGGACCGCCGCGGTAGGAGCGGTTGCCGCCGAAGAGCACATGCACAGATTTTGCCCTGCTGTTCAGAGTCCAGTGTTTTGAACTTTCTGGCTGTAGTCGCCTGGCAGCAGCAAATCATATCGAACTATCGAAGAACTGGACGTGGGAAAGCATTTCTACTGAATTGTTTTTAGGGAAGGGAGTGTCATAGTAGTAGCTATGTAAGAGTGAGCATCTTCAGAGTAGACGATCTTTGTAGTGTTGACGCTGCTAAGGGGGAGCCCGGGGATTGGCTGAGGGTTACGGAAGTGTAGACTGAGAGAGAGAACTGCTAACTGTATGACACGCTGTTTGAGTCTGTTAATAAAGAGAATTAACGATTCAGAAGTTATCGGCTCGTTCTATGACAGGGAGTGTTGTGACACACTTTTAGGTGGCCTCTGCTGTGACGTTCGCTGAATCACCGCTACGTCTCGGCCCGCGGTGGCAGCAGCCTCTTAAAAAAAATGCATGTCGGGGGAGACTCCGCCTGCAGAGAGACGGTTTGGTTGCCGCGCGGCTTATCGGTGTTGCACAAGAGGAGCAGAGGAGGAGGTGTTTGTCAGAGCGGAGAGGAAAATGCATTTTATTGAATGTAAGCAAACCATAGCGACACAACTATGAGCAAGATAGTTATCTGCCTCAGCACCTACGACACCTGATTTAATGCAGGACCCTGATGTGAAGGCGGCGACATGATGCTGCAGTAGTGTATTTACAGTTTAAAAAAAAAATTGCAGGAGCGGCGGGTAGGATTTAGGAGCGGCGGCCCGCCACTCCTAAATGAATGTAGAGGAAACACTGTGTTCTTAAATGTGCAACCAAGTGCTTCATTTTTGGTTCAAATCATGGATTAAAGGAGAGTCTTCCTCTGTCCCTGACCTTAAAGGGTGTCACATTGGAGCAGGTCCGTGAGGTCAAGCTTTTGGGAGTTGTCCTTGATGAACAGTTGCGTTGGTCACATCACATTGATGGTATTGTAACAAAAATGGGGAGAACTGTGTCTGCTATTCGAAGATGTGCATATTTCATGACCGATCATTCTATCAGACAGGTCTTACAGTCATTAGTTTTATCTCAGCTTGATTACTGTTCTGTTATCTGGTCAAGTGCATCAAGTCGTGACATGAATAAGCTCCAGCTCGTGCAGCACAAAACTGCATGTCTAGCTCTGTGCTGTTCATCAAGAGCGAGCATTGATCATATGCATTAGGCTCTCTCATTGCAGAAAGTCAGGGAAATATTGTATTCTAATCTCCTTGTCTTTTTTTATCAGATATGTACAACCTCTAAGCCAAAATATCTGCATTCAAAGATCCTTTATATCAATAACAGACACAATCATACGTAGGGATGTAACGGTTACCGGTAAAACGCTAAACCGCGGTAAAATTTCCCACGGTAATCATTACCGCGTCTTTCTAAAATTACCGTTTTACCGTGTTTGATCACCACCCTGTGTCAGTAACTCACGGTGATGCTGCTGTTTGCCTGGAAAAGCCGGACCTATGTCTCTGTCCTCGATTAAGCAGCCTGAACCGGTGTGAGCATGCGCACTTTGCGGCTGCGTGCATGCGCGGTTTGCATTGTTTGGCCTCAGTCTGAGAGCGAAGTTTGAGCCACAGCGGTGTTTTGTCGAAACGGACTCTGGAGTAGGGATGTATACCGTGGACCGGTACTTTCATGTACCGGTCCACATTTGGGTCAGTACCCAAAGACCGTTAAGAATCTGGAAAAACGGTACCGTTATCGGTACTTAAACGTCTCTTCAACTGTCACGTAGTTATGACACTAGCGCCGCCCGGCTCAAGCATGTCGGTGAGGGCTAAGCGCTCGAAGGTTTGAGCTCACTTTAGCAAAGCTAATGAAAACTCTCTTTGTCAGAGAGAAGTTGCATCCAAGGGGGGAAATACTAGCAAAAACACCAAACACTTGGAGCGCGCGCTAAGTATAAAGCTAAAGGAGTGCAGGCTGTTTGATTGCTATAGCAACACGAGTAGAGTTAGCAGCTCGGCTAACACTCAGGACTGCAGCACCGTCAGAGACAGAGACTCTATTATCCGCCCCTTCGGTAAAAACCCTGCCGAAAACAACACAGTCACACAGGGTTAAACTCTTGACGTAGCCCCGCTGCACTCGGCTGTATAATTTGGATGAAAAGTCGACAGCGCAGCTCTCTTCAGATGAATCGGAGCTAATAATGCCCGCTCGGAGCGGAAACTCTCTTTGTTTACTGAGGTCAAGAGAGCACCGGATGTGACTGACGGTCAGGCTGCGCTCACAGCGCCCTCTGTTGGATGAAACGGTCCACTGCTCCAGGCGCCCTGATGTGCTGCTACACTCAATATTTTACATTTTAATATTCGGTTACGGATATTTATCCCCATATTCGAACGGTTATAAGACTATCTAATATAAAGTGAGAGCCCTAGTAGTCATCATTACAGCATCAGTTTTAGCAGCACAAGATCTATGGGTCTGCATGTACATGCAGTCTGTTGGGTGGCATGAAGGGGTTTTGCCATCTCCCTAGCTTTCTTTTTGCCTCTGAGAAGCATTTGTAATACATTACTTCTACTCTGTCGAAGCTTTATTATTACCTTGTGGTAATAAAAAAAGGCTGAATCTTAAAATATCTTAAAAAGGCTTTATTTTTCACACAAAATTACGTGTTGTAGTATCGATGAGTATCGATAAGTATCGATACCGATAAGGAGTATCGATATCTGTATCGATATCGATAAAATCATAACGATATACTTCCCTACTCTGGAGTCTGGTTGAATTTTGGATTTTTACAAGGATTCTGAGGGGAAACTGATAGAAGACAGTCTCCCTGTCTAAACACGAAGCTGCAGCGAAAGAAAAAGACATGCGCCATTTCAACGGCAGGAACTCTTCGAGTAAATGAACTGAGGGATCTGTAGGGAGAGAGAGAGAGAGAGAGAGAGAGAACGAGCGCGAGAGAGAGAGAGAGGGAGGATTCAGTGAGCCATACCTGACAGAATAACAGGTAACTTATCAGTAATTCTATCCAAAAATGTAGAAATCTTATGAATAACAGAATTAGTATCATTCTGGAGTGTGTTCCTGCCTTTGTTTTGCCGTGTATTCGCCGTATTTTGACATAGATCGTCTTTTTTCGTCAAAGTTCGTGTTTTATGGATTTCATCGATCGTTATTTGGAAATATTTAGAGGAGAAAATAACGAGGGGATCTGCCAGGGAGAGGGGAGACCAGAGGAGAATCATGAAGGGGGCTAACTGCTTCAGGGACTATCATCATTAAAAGAAAGTCCTGGACATTGTCTAATATAAGGAGCTGTATCATGGACACTAATGCTGTAGACAAACAAAAATGTGTGAGTGTATACAAAATAGGCTAAGCTCATTTTTTGTCATCTCAAAACTTTGAACGTGTTCATTTACAATTATTTATAAAGAGAATCCTGTTTGAAGTTCAGATCAGTTGTTTTCTTTTTTTGTAATCACACCTTTTATAACGTAATAATGACAAATACTTTCCAAGATTGTTCATTTTTATTTCTCATGAAAATAGGATAAAAATGTACTCAAAGGGCATTTCTTGACATATTATTGATAAAAAAGACAAAAAAAGAACCATTATGATAATAATATTGAAGGGATTAAGTGATTAAATTGTTTGTAAAAGTACTTTTTGAACATTTTGAGCACACCGCAACAATACCGTGATAATAATGATAACCGTGATAATTTTGGTCACAATAACCGTGATACAAAATTTTCATATCGTTACATCCCAAATCATACAACAAGACAGGTGACACATGATCATGTAGTGGTACCTATGCCAAGAACATGTGCAATGCAGAAAACATTTCTATACAGAACAGCTTCTCAGTAAAATTAACTTCAAAAAGAAATTAAATAACTTATATTTGCATACTTAGGCTGATTACATATTCATGAATTATAAATTCTAGAAATGCAGGTTATGTATTTTTTATGTGAATCTACTTCTCAATAGTTCTTTGTTTTTACAAAACAATTGTCAATACTACAGATTGAACTAGGGATGGATACAATTTGTTACTATGAACTTAAATTATAGAATTAGCTGCTATAAAATCATATTCTTGGTGAAGCCAGGCTTTCTTTGTTTCCTTTATTAAATTGTTTCTCTGACATCTTGATACTCATGATAACTTATTGATGTGTGTGTGTGTTGGGGGTGGGGGTGGGGGGTTGATTGTATTATTATAAAGTGTTTGCTGTCTCTTAATGTTTCAGTTATGTATGACTGTTGATTGTATGGACCCCAGCAAAACTAGTTGCTGCTTTGGTAGCAACTAATGGGGATCCTTTTAAATAAACAAATAAACAAATAAACAAAAACACTAAAGGTAACATTCTTTTCATAGGCATCTTTTATTTTCCTTATCTGCAGCTTTCAAGTACAAAATAAAAAGGTGTGGTCAACTGAGGCAAATTCCTGCAAAATAAAACAAATTACCTTTTCTAAAATGTAAATATACAGATTATTTATAAACTCTTTGTCACATCTGCCTTTCAGTCCTCATTAGTTTATCTGAAGCAGGTTTTAGTTCAGGTCTGTCTGTGAGGCTGATCTGTACCGAGGCAGAGAGCCCGGCCATGTCTCTGTGTCCAGCAGCAACGGGACGTTGTACACCGCTGAAGGTTGCTCGTCATGTAAGACCCTTCTGGCTTAAAAGAACAACTCCGTGTGAGTGTAGGCGAGTCATCCACACACACAGCATCAGCAGAGAGCCAAGAAGAGCCGGCACCAAAGCACGTGGCCAGCTTCCACGTCATCATTCTGCGCAGCTTGGACATCGAACAGCGTTTACTGTTTTATGAGAAATTAAAAATATATCAGTGTTACATAGGCAAAACTCTGGCCGATGTTGCATACTTTGAAAAGGATTGAAATCGGCTGATTAAATCAATGTATCGGGCTGGCCCTAGAAATCAGACGCACAATATCATCAATATGATATCGGTATCAGCAGATATAGGTCTAAAACATTCAATATGTTTATTGACTGACATTGAAATTTCTGCAGATATTTACAGCCCATAAATTTGTCTTGTAGTGGCAGAGGTATCGGCAATATACACAACTGTACCCTGATTCTTCAGGGCTTTTGTAAACCCCTTTCCAAAGAGCAGCTCAAACAAACCCTCTGTTGAGTCCAGGTAGCACTTCTGTCCTTTTTGTTTTTAAAAACAGTAGTGTGTGGTTTTAATGCTAAAAAAATTTAAGAGAGTTTTGTATTGAAAGAATGTGATGCCTTGGCATGTTTATATTAATCATGATATATTGTGATATATGATCTATATATATATATATACTCTTAATTTACTTTTATCTTTCTTTTCAGTTTAGACACTACAGTGTTATTCACAAATTGGCTTTTGGCCAGCCAAGAGTAATTTATTATTTCTATAGTACCTACCTACCACGTTAGGTTGATAGGTGACTCAAACTGCCCAAAGTTTGGAGTATGAGCGTGGCTGTTAGTCTCTGTGTGACTGACGATCAGTTCAGAGTGAACTCCACGTCTCAAACAAAAGCACTTTTACAAGGGCTGGGCAATATGACCTCTCCAACATTATTTTCCATGAACAACTGCATAAGGTCCACTGCACCACAACAAGCCTTGAACTCTTTCTCACTGTAGATTAAGGTGGGTTTTACACGAGTATGAATTTGTAAGACAAACTATCGATCTGGTGATATTGACACACGGAGACACGTGTTTGTCCATGACTCCGCATCTTTTTTGAAAACGGGTCTGCGGGTGGATATCTGCGTATTCGTCTTCATGCCATAGTTGGTATAAACAGATATGTCCGGAAAAGACGTTGACCTCATAGCACCCCTCCTCCTCCCCGCCCCCCAACCCACGTTGTCACACACAACAACAACAACAATGGCGGCAGCCTGGCTGATTCTGATGTTGTTCCAGTAGCTAAAAATATTGCTACGACTTTTATACCAACATTTTCTCTCAGAACACCAACAACACCAGATATGGCAACAACAGCAACAAGTGCTCATGCAGAGACGCAGCATGTTACGCACGCATGAGCACTTGTTGATGTGGAATCCACCTCGGAGCAGAACAGGACGGGCAACCTGACGACAGTTTTGGGTGGAACCTGTGAGAACGAGCATGGATTTTGCGTTGTCATGTAAATGCACAAGCCTATGTACAATAGGATGTGTAAACAGCGATACATATTTTGATGCCGACGCCAAGACAATACGGGGCCGTCCTCATGTGAGGAGGGCCTAAGACTGAGCTCTGTCTTCAGGTTGCCTCCGTTGAGCATTGGTAAGGCCATCGAGGAGGGCATCTTCAGGGAACATGGTGTGGAGCTGTGTGGACCTGTGACCCTGCAGCAAAGTGGCACTGATGAGATGGTCAGTGAAGGACAATTGTTCTCTCAGTTGTAGAGCTACAGGACAGCAATGAAAAAATACATCAAAAATTAAAATCAGTAGGGGTGCTGGTTTGGTGGAGTGGTTCGCAACCAGGCATGCCCCATATACATACTTCTGCCGGTCCGGCTTCGAGTCCAGCCTGTGACCAGTTTGCAGTGTGTCTTTCCCTACTCTCTCAATCCCTATCACAAGCCTATCCACTGTCTCTCTCCAATCAATAAAGGCACAAAATAACCAAAGAATACATAAAAAATTAACATCAGTATTTATTTAAAAGCAATAAAATCAATAAAATAGCCAAAGTTTAACCTGGTCCCAGGAAATAAAACTATAAATTATGTCACCTTCACCATTGAAGAACATTTCTTTTGTCAACTGAAGAGTGTCTTATTTTAGCATGTCTGATGTGTCATGGCCACTGATTGTAAACACAAACAGAATATTATGTACCACTCAACTGATGCTTGATAAAAAAAAAAAAAAAAACATTTTAAGAAGTCAAAAAATGTACTTGACATTACAGGAGTCTGTTTTCATGTTCTGGAGTGTTTGGATATGACATACTTTGTACCATTGTGTGCAGTATTCAATCAGTAAGAAACACCAACACAATGTAGAATTTTTGCAAGGGGTAGAGCGGCAAAGGTACAAGGTCAGTGTCAAATCCAAAAGCTCCAGTAGATTTAAAAATACTTTTGTAATGGACATACAGTTTATTTTCAAACAGATTTCAGACAGGGGTTATTAGCTCTGTAAAACACTTAGGTAAATAATGTGTTGTTTACTCTTTTACATTTTACATTTCTAAACATTCTTTCACATTTTAACCAGTAAATTTCAACACATAACTTGATAGTGCTTTTGATTCTTCTTACATATATTTGTGTGTGTGTGTGTATGCACATATATACCTATATAAAAGTGATAAAATGTGGGCCAAGGATATAATCGACAGCTGTAAAAAATGATAATAATGGTTATAATTTATTAAAAAAAAAAAGTTGGGTAATTTTAAAGTGACATAAGTATAACAACAGACATCCCAAATCAGCATATGACCCTCACCACCATAGAAATGACCCATTTACTCTCAGCTGTTTCAGTCAAGTCAGTCAGGGGTGAGTGGAAGATCTGTCTTCTTAACAAACATAAAGAAAGGGACCCATAATTAACAAAAATTACTGGAGCGACCGGTTAAAGAAAGTCTAATTTTCTCCAGCTTCAGAAAATACAGTGTGTCTCTAATCCAGTGGGTGTGACAGGGCGGTATACAAGATTTCCATTTAATTACAATTAATCTTCTGGCTAAAAGAGTAGTAAAAGAAATAGCATCCCATTTCAACTTGGGGAGGGAAGCAGAGGCAACCCCAAATAGTGCACTCAAAGCATTAGGCTTTATTCTTTCCCCAAGCACCTCTGATAGGGTGTTAAAAATTTCAGTCCAATAATTATGTGGAGATGAACAAAGCCAGAGCATGTGTATTAAGTTTGCTGGAGATTGCTGACACTGATCAGAATCTCTGTCCAGACCTCCTCTGATAATACCACCCCCAAGGCCTTCCGCCCAGAGTGATTTTATTAAACCTCGGGGCTCTGGATGCAAAAGATTAATTTGATTATAGATATGTGAAATAGAGCCTCTAAGAATAGAGATTGGAGTCAAGACTCTGTGCTTTCTTTTAACTGGCAGATTGATACTTTGGTGTTTGCTCCTCATTGAGTTTTGTATTCAGGGTTGGTATCATTCTTAGGATTTATTTTGTATAGAAATTTTTCCTAAAAAAAAATGCCCCGAATGTGTACTGTTATAGACAAATCCCAGCAAAGTAATATGTGGAATTAAGAGAAAGAGAAGCCTTGGCTCTTATCAGTCCAGGGCTCCAGAGTGTGACCATTTTGGTCGCACATGCACCCAAAATTTGTAAGAGTGTTGGTCACACCGGTGCACCTGGCGCTCCCTAGGTGAAAACATTGACTTCTGTTGCAAGCTCATCATCTCTCTCTCTCTCTCTCTCTCTCACTCTCTCTCTCTCTCTCTCTCTCTGTCTCTCAAATCAAAAGATTAGAAGTTGAGAAAGCACATTTCAGTATCACTACAAACGTAATACAGCCTATTAAAGTTGACAAAAGTAACTGCGGTGGTGGAAAATCTGCCAAAAACAGACAAAACACAGTGCCTGCTTCCTCTGTCCCTCAGTTTTACAGCATGGCCAGCACACACACACACACGCACATACGCACGCACGCACACACACAGCCTCAGTAATCATCCAATCAGCTGTTAGTACGCAATTGAGCCCAGACAGTGGTGTCAGGTTTCAGCGCCGAGCGGTAACTCTGAAGAAGCTGCGAAGCTCTGCCGAATTCGTCTTAGTGACTATCAGATAATTAATAATTAACAACAATAACAACTAAAGCAAAGTAACATTAACTCTAACATCTACATTTGTTCAGCCCTTTCTCCTGTTAAAGGTGAGTTTCTCAGTCACACAGGCACAGAGATGAGTGTTCACAGAGGACAAATGACCTGACTGACAGCCCCCGACTGTACTGGGCTGTAAATTAAAAAAAAAATAAAGAAAGAAAAGAAAACAGTCATAAAATTATCTGCCTTAAATTTTTATTTTTTATAAATTAGTTTGAGAATGATTTTTTTAAAATTATTACCTTAGGGTGTTTTCAGACCTACAGTGTTAGGTCGACCTAAATTTAGATCGACCTATGTTTGGTCCCGTTTGGGTTGGTGTGAAACCAAAATCGCACTCTGGTGCGCACCAAACTGGTGCGGCCAGAGGAGGTGATCTCGGTTCGGCTCCGGCCGAACTCTGGTGCGCACCAGCTGTGGTGTGAACGCAGCCGCACTCTGGCGCGATGCAACTGTCAGGCGAACTCGGCGAGATTGACATTAGAGGGCTCCCGTAGTTGGCTGAGCAATGCATTGTGGGTTGACCCAGGACATTTCACAACAAACGAGACAAAGAACAACAGGGGGTATTCTACGAAGCTGGCTACAAAATGCTGGGCTTTCGCCGGTAAGCGTGGCTTGAATAAGCGGCAACTTTAATCTCAGCTGCAAGTAGTTCCATTAACGAGGCTCGGCTGATTTTCAGAGACGCCTATTCAAGCTGCGGCTGATCCAAGCTGAGGCTGAGCGCGCGTCCGGGGGAGAGAGAAAGCCCTGACGTATCGATTGTCGAAAACAATATAGAAATTAATTAGAAGCGTTATTAAAACTCGGCGTAGGCCTATTTGACTCTCCATCATCTGTGGTTCAAGCAAACGGTACTCTGGGCGCTTCCAGATTCCAACTGAAAGTATATAAAAAATTTTTAAGGTGCACCATTGCAACCAATACAAAAGTTAGTCTGGAGCACTGCAGTGTGTTTCCAAGATTCTTGGAAATAGATGTTTGATCACTTCTAGTTTAGGGAACAACTTTGTTATTGATCTAAAAAAGTCATTTTCTGAAATATAAATGTTGCCGGAGCTCTGTGTTTTGATAGATGTTTGATCTACGACTTTTAGCTCTATAGAAATTTTGTTTCTGTACATCAATGTTAACACTAGTCTGTGAGGGGGGCATCGTGAATGTCACTATGTGAATTTGATAATAGAGTGCCTTGGAGTCTTTTCTGTTTGCTTTAATGCCCACAAGGCCATTTGATTTTAGGGATGCACAATATTTGATATCGGCTATGATCGATATCAGCTCACTTACTTGAGGAGTTACAGCAGTTTAATCACTTATGTCTTTCTCCTTTCACCGCAGCTTCGTGTTTTAGACAGGATGGCTGTCTTTAATCAGTTATCCCTCTGCATTTTGTGAAATCCAAACTCTGACCAGACTTTAGACTTTGGCTATTGCAAGGGGAAGATCTTCAGAAACCGAGCATTGCACTTGTGTGCCTCTGTCTGAGGGACCACGGCTGGTTTACCGAGTAGCAGACACATAGATCAGGCTTTTCCAGGCAATGAACGTCACTCTGAGTTATTGACACAGTGTGGTTATCAAACACAGTTTACTGATTAGTGAGTTTCATGTTGGTGTTCTGTGAAAATATATCAGCTTTCCATGTTTACATAGACAAATCTGCCTACGTTTGAAATTGTGTTTGGTTTGAGAATATATTTTCACAACATAAAATCAAAACTTGATTCATGTCTTTTTGTGTGTCACTTGGAGTTTTTGTTTAGTTTTTTTCTCAGAGGATAAAAATATTAAAATTGTAAATCCAGTGCTGTTGAAGAAAATCTGGGATTTTATTTTTCAGGCCATATTGCCCAGCCCAGTGTGACCCCCAAGTTGGCTGAAGTTGCCCATCTTCGACTTAAATGTAGCATGGAATGATTGACCCATAAATGTGTTAAGTCCTGGTACATATTTTGATCACGATTTATATTAAAAAAGTAGACAGTCTTGGAGTATCTCTTTTACAATACGCAGTTACAAAAGGCTGATGCATAAATGTTGCCTAGCAATCTATTTATGAGTCTCAGTGTGATGTCAGGAACAGGAAATGCATTATTAATTCCTTGTTAAGGGATCAAGTGACTGATGTGTCATGGCCAGGTCAGAATCAGTGGAAGTAGCCAGAGAAACACAGTTTTCACATATTTTACTCCAACAATGTGATAAATACTCAACGACCATGTGATTTACAGTTTGGCCACTGCCCCTGGACGAAAAACACAGACCATCACACGGCCCGTTTAGAGCTGAGCTTGATCTTAAAGTCTTTTTCCAGTCCATGTGTTCAATTATGAGTTTTCGTGTGGCTGAATGTGGAATGGCATTGCTCAGTGATTGACACTTTACTCATGTGGCGGGCCAAAGCAGAAATATGGGGTGTTTTTGGGTGACGAGGGCAGGATGTTCTCAAGCAGCAGGACCATTGTTTTAACAGCAGCAGGAAGCGCTAAATGTGGTGAGGAGCAGCGGGGCAGCTCTGTTGATAGAAACATCTGATTAGCCTTGCCACCTGGACAGGAAGACTTTTACTGTAAATACACACTGTCCTTTTCCAAACATCCCATGAGAACCTTGAGTTCAAGAAAACATCACAGTGTGCCAACAGAAACTGATAAACAGTCTCAGCTTACAGTGTTCTCTAGCTGAACAGTCCGCAAGGGCACACTTACACCAGACAGTCTGCACATGTCCAAGCTGGTTTGACCCCCACAGTCCAGTTTGTTTGATTGGTGAGAAAGTTTGGCTGCTTGATAACTGCAAAAAATTCCTAACTGTAATTAATCTGATTGATGTTGTGATCAGTGGATTGGTATCAGTGCGATTTTGTCTGTTTCGGTGTAAGATCTGGTCCTTCATGTTAGTTCTGGTTCTGAAGAGTTTTTCATTATGATTCCACATTTTTTGAGGGTAGAATGGAAATAGTATTTCATTAATATATAAATGTAAAAACTGTCAATCACAGTATTGCAATCAAGGGGCTGTTTACGCAAGGCCATTTTCGGTTTAAATGAGAATAGTGCCTGGAGCGCCTGAATCTTCAAACTTTGAAACCAGGGTCCAGAGGGGAGAGTGAAAACTCAGGTCCATGTAGACGGGATCCAGCGTTTCAGAGTAAAACGTTGACATCGCTACATGCGCAGTACCCTTTCACATGAAGGCTACTTGCACATATCAGGAATAGGGATGTATATCGTTATGATTTTATTGATATCGATACAGATATCGATACTCCTTATCGGTATCGATACTTATCAATACTCATCGATACTACAACACGTAATTTTGTGTGAAAAATAAAGCCTTTTTAAGATATTTTAAGATTCAGCCTTTTTTTATTACCACAAGGTAATAATAAAGCTTCAACAGAGTAGAAGTAATGTATTACAAATGCTTCTCAGAGGCAAAAAGAAAGCTAGGGAGATGGCAAAACCCCTTCATGCCACCCAACAGACTGCATGTACATGCAGACCCATAGATCTTGTGCTGCTAAAACTGATGCTGTAATGATGACTACTAGGGCTCTCACTTTATATTAGATAGTCTTATAACCGTTCGAATATGGGGATAAATATCCGTGTAACGAATATTAAAATGTAAAATATTGAGTGTAGCAGCACATCAGGGCGCCTGGAGCAGTGGACCGTTTCATCCAACAGAGGGCGCTGTGAGCGCAGCCTGACCGTCAGTCACATCCGGTGCTCTCTTGACCTCAGTAAACAAAGAGAGTTTCCGCTCTAGCGGGCATTATTAGCTCCGATTCATCTGAAGAGAGCTGCGCTGTCGACTTTTCATCCAAATTATACAGCCGAGTGCAGCGGGGCTACGTCAAGAGTTTAACCCTGTGTGACTGTGTTGTTTTCGGCAGGGTTTTTACCGAAGGGGCGGATAATAGAGTCTCTGTCTCTGACGGTGCTGCAGTCCTGAGTGTTAGCTGAGCTGCTAACTCTACTCGTGTTGCTATAGCAATCAAACAGCCTGCACTCCTTTAGCTTTATACTTAGCGCGCGCTCCAAGTGTTTGGTGTTTTTGCTAGTATTTCCCCCCTTGGATGCAACTTCTCTCTGACAAAGAGAGTTTTCATTAGCTTTGCTAAAGTGAGCTCAAACCTTCGAGCGCTTAGCCCTCACCGACATGCTTGAGCCGGGCGGCGCTAGTGTCATAACTACGTGACAGTTGAAGAGACGTTTAAGTACCGATAACGGTACCGTTTTTCCAGATTCTTAACGGTCTTTGGGTACTGACCCAAATGTGGACCGGTACATGAAAGTACCGGTCCACGGTATACATCCCTAATCAGGAACAACAACTGCTTCTGCCATCTAGCAAGTGACAGGTGTGCTGCTTACAGTGCTCAGTTTGTTATCCAGACAAAACTATCCAACTATTCAGGCTGATAAAATCCAATATTTGTTTTTTTTGCTGATATTGGACCGATATCTGATATCTCAATATTAGATCAGGTGACCCAGAATATAAACAAAACCAAAAAAAACAGTAAAGTTGGCACATTGTGTATATCGTAAATAAAAACAGAATACAATGATTTGCAAATCCCTTTCAACCTATATTCAATTGAATACACTGCAAAGACAAGATACTTAACGCTTGAACTGGTAAACTTTATTTTTTGCAAATATTAGCTCATTTGGAATTTGATGCCTGCAACATGTTTCAAAAAAGCTGGCACAAGTGACAAAAAAGACTGAGAAAGTTGAGGAATGCTCATCAAACACTTATTTGGAACATCCCACAGGTGAACAGGCTAATTGGGAACAGGTGGGTGCCATGATTGGGTATAAAAGCAGCTTCCCTGAAATGCTCAGTCATTCACAAACAAGGATGGGGCGAGGGTCACCACTTTGTGAACAACGCTCTACGGTTCGTAATATCACCAAAAGGTTCAGAGAATCTGGAGAAATTACTGCACGTAAGCGGCAAGGCCCAAAACCAACATTGAATGCCAGTGACCTTCCATCCCTCAGGCGGTACTGCATCAAAAACCAGCATCACTGTGTAAAGGATATCACCACATGGGCTCAGGAACACTTCAGAAAACCACTGTCAGTAACTACAGTTCGTCTACATCTGTAAGTGCAAGTTAAAACTCTTCTATGCAAAGCGAAAGCCATTTATCAACAACACCCAGAAACGCCGCCGGCTTCACTGGGCCCGAGCTCATCTAAGATGGACTGATGCAAAGTGGAAAAGTGTTCTGTGGTCTGACGAGTCCACATTTCAAATTGCTTTTGGAAACTGTGGTCGTCATGTCCTCCGGACCAAAGAGAAAAAAACCCATCAGGACTGTTATAGTTGCAAAGTTCAAAAGCCAGCATCTGTGATGGTATGGGGGTGTATTAGTGCCCAAGGCATGGGTATCGTACACATCTGTGAAGGCACCATTAATGCTGAAAGGTACATGCAGGTTTTGGAGCAACATATGTTGCCATCCAAGCAACGTCTTTTTCATGGACACCCCTGCTTATTTCAGCAAGACAATGCCAAGCCACATTCTGCACGTGTTACAACAGCGTGGCTTCGTAGTAAAAGAGTGCGGGTACTAGACTGGCCTGCCTGTAGTCCAGCCCTGTCCCCCATTGAAAATGTGTGACGCATAAGATTCAACAACGGAGACCCCGGACTGTTGAACAACGTAAGCCGTACATCAAGCAAGAATGGGAAAGAATTCCACCCGAAAATCTTCAAAAATTGGTCTCCTCAGTTCCCAAACGTTTACTGAGTGTTGTTAAAAGGAAAGGTGATGTAACACAGTGGTAAAAATGCCCCTGTGCCAACTTTTTGCAATGTGTTGCTTCCATTAAATTCTAAGTTGATGATTATTTGCAAAAGAAAATAAAGTTTCTCAGATCGAACAGTAAGTATCTTGTCTTTGCTGTGTATTCAATTGAATATAAGTTGAAAAGGATTTGCAAATCATTGTATTCTGTTTTTATTTACGATTTACACAACGTGCCAACTTCATTGGTTTTGGGTTTTATAGTTCAGATTTAACTTTGTAATTGATGTACTCTTAATAAATGTTTGTAAAAGACATATGCTTGTCAATCTTTTTTATGTTCTAATAAATTTCTATTTATACCACTGATGCATGTTGTCAACTGGAGTGAACAGATGCATAACTCTTATATAATGCTGAAAAAATGACCATGATTTTTAACTAATCTGAAAGTAAAAAAACATTATTAGAGAAAATAATAATAATGCTAATAATAATAATAATAACAATAAGCTAAACAAAGTATTCTTTTGTGATATAATAATTTATGCATGAAAGGGTTAAGCAAAAGCAGAAGGTAGGCTCTAAATCTCTGAATGACAACATGACTCCACTGGTAGCCCGTGGTTGAGCCCACCCCACTGAAACCAACACAATAACAACATACACACTGCATGGGCGTCCCCAGCAGTCCAGACGCTCACTCATACATATCTGACATTCCACACGTGGCTGACCACAAAGATAGGCATGCAGGAATCTCTGTTATGGCTTTATACGCAAGCATACACGCCTTTGCTACCACATGACTGACCCATTCTACCCGCAGCACAATACACCGCTAACACCTGCAATCAATACATCGACAGACACCGGTAAGCTTGGACTCAGACAGAGGTAAACACTCAGCCATATACTGCCTGACGTTTGATATTTCTTTTCCATGAATTAGTCTGCAGCGCATGGTCTGATGAATAGCGCTCTGAGGCGGCTGGTTCGTTGGAGAGACATAACCTCCTACCTTTATTGGCTTGTAAATTAGCATTTTGGTTTTTTTTGTAAGGTTCAGGTTCTTAATGCTAAGTGGTTCATAGATTTAATCAATATTTAATGAAAATAGTTTAAATAAATAGGTATTTTTATTTTCAATTAAATTCAGGCATTAACCAGATTGTTTTGTAAAAGAGGCTTTTTACTTGGCTAGGAAAGGCTCACTTTTGGCATAATCAGTCTCCTGGCAAAGCTCTGACAGCTGTGAGCTTGATCAAGTTTGTGGGAAGAGGAATCCCTGTGACACCTGAAGAAAATAAAGTCACGCTAAAGGCTTTGGTTTGATATGAAAAAGCAAATGTGATATGAAAAATGAACCAAGAGTTTAGCTTCACTGTTTGCTAATTTGTCACCATCATTACATGTCACATACATGTTAAATTTAAATAGACATTAATACACAAGCTTTTTAGTCATTGTCTGTTTTGCAAGGTAATAATTGATTTACAACTTTTTTTCTAAAGAAGTTTGAATGAAAAAGTGCTAATTTTCAGTGAGGCTGCTGAAACCTCTCTCTCATGATTTCATGATGTATAGCAGTTAGGCTGTAACGGTATGAAAATTTCATATCATGGTTATTCTGACCAAAATTATCACAGTTGTCATTATTATTTTGGTATTGTTGCAGTGTGCTCAAAATGTTAAAAAAGTACTTTAACACAGTCTTGAAATCATTTAACCCTTTTGATATTATATTTTCAACAGATCTTGTCTTTTTTGTAAATAACTGTGTCAGGAAATGTCCTATAAGTAAATTTGTTTTAAACTCTTTTCATTAGAAATAAATCCAAGCAATTTTGGCAAGCATTTGTCATTATTTTGCTATAAATGCTTAAACTGTGTGTAATCACAAGAAAAGAAAACAATGGATTTGTACTTTAAGCAGGCCTGTCTTCATAAACAATTGTAAATGAACATGTTCAAATTCTCATTTTTGTTTGCCTACAGCATTAGTGTCCATGTTACAGCTCATTATATGAGACCATGTCCAGGCCTTTTTTTTTTTGTTTGTATTACTAATGATGGTCCCTGTAGCAATTAGCCCCCTTCATGACTCTCCTCTGGTCTCCTCTTTCCATGGCAGATGTCCTCTACATCTCCTTCTTTAATATTTCCAAATTACGATAGATGAAATAATAAAAAAAAAAAAAACTGTGACTGAAAAAGACGATCTATTACGACAAAATATGGCAAAACATTTCAACACGAAATACGGCAAAACATGGCAAATAAACAGCGGAGAACGGCAAGAAGACACAGATTGACACTAATGCTGTTATTTAAAACCTTTATGCATTATTTACACAGAAAATGCTGATAAACTGCCCACAATTCACATTTAGAGAGGGCTCACTGAATCCTCTCTCTCTCTCACTGCTCGTTTACAAGAGGAGTTACAGCAGTTTTAATAATGCACATTTTTGTCTTTCACCGCAGCTTGGTGTTCTAGACTGGGTGACTATCGTCAGTCAGTTTCACCTTGACATCCTTGTAAAAATACAAACTTCAACCAGACTTTAGACTTTGTCTGTTTCTACTGGGAAGAGTCTGAGTGAGGCTCCAACCGCTGAGGCCAAACAATGCAAACTGCGCATGTGTGCCTCTGTTTGCAAGAGACGGCTTCATCAAGGGGCAGACACACATAGTTTCGGCTGTTCCAGTCAAAGAGCAGCATCACCGTGAGTTAATGACACAGTGTGGAGATCAAACACGATGTAACAGTGATTTTAATAGGACACTGTAATGATTATCGTGGGAATGATGGTAATGATTCCCACGATAATGATTACTGCTATTTACCATCTCTCCGGCAACCCTTACATCTCCAGTAGCAGTGTTTCAGAAGCTAGCAGAAGTGTGTTACTGTGCCCAGCCACACATTGTCCATCTGACTGTTGTCCTCTCTCCCACCTCTGATTTCACCACATGCCCCTGTGAAGTATTTGTGATTTAGGCCTGGACTACATGTATATGGATATTTTTTAACTGGATATCTTTGTCCTCAATTTAAAAAAAAAACTGTCCACACCACAGAAATATCTCTGTCCATTCAAAGAGGGAAAACTGAAAACGATTGTCACTGAAGCCTGCAATGACATGCCGGGCCGATAGCTGGTAGGTTAGCAAAATGTAAAAACCACAGAAGAAGAACGATATGAGCATGCGCAGTCAAAACAGGAAGAAGAAGCAGTCTAATGGTCTATCCAAAACAGCTGAAGTTACTGGTAAGAAGATGGATAAACAAAAAAAACTAATAAAGTGGTCTTTTGTCATTTGTAGAGCTGTAATGAGGGCAAAAAGTGCAAAGTACACAGAGGTAGTGCGGTACATGTTGCCATCATCATTGTTGCTGACAACAGTTGCTACAGTGGCTTGTTGCGAGGCACTTGATGTCATTGCGTCAACACCAGCACCATTTAACATCGCTACACGGATCCACTCAACCAGAATTTTTATATTTCTCCCCTTTTTTATCTGTTTTAAATTATCTCCATTTATGTGGGTGATATCGCTGTGTTTGTGGGTTGAGCATGGATGTATTATAAGAACTGTATAGCGTGGCTCCGCCTTCCACCATGTAACGGTTTTGAAGCCATAATATCCCCTGTCAGGGCACCTCCATTGTGCAGCCAGTAGAGAATCTGGACCATGTCTGGACGTAGCTGTCTTAAACGGTTGCAATACTCCGCAGCATACACCGTACACAATCATTGTGAAACTGCCATAAACTGCGGTTATTTTTAAACTCTAATAACTGATGAAAAAGAAAATTTTCAGAAAAAAGAGGACTTGGAAAAAACGCAGCCCAATAATACTTAAATATCCCCACAGCATATGGATGGGAGAAATATTTCTATGAGGTGTATTAATTTTTTTGAAGTTTCACTATGGCCCGTTCAGATGAATGGGCGAGACAGAGATTTGACCTATACTGCAGCCAGCCGCCAGGGGGAGCAGTTTTTGTGGCGACTTTAATTCGAGCCCAGCGACATGACGTCCATGTTTTTTACAGTCTATGGGGTTGAGTGGCCCAAAAGGATGGAAAATGTGCGTTTAGGAGTATATCGTATTTGTGTGGTCCAGGCCTTATTTTCTGCCTGTGGTGGTGCTGGCGTTGTTGGCCGGCTGAATAAACTCTCTGGTCAAATAGGGCCTAAAGCGGGGTATGCATTAAGATATTAGAGCTGTTTTTGTCCCAACTTTCACCCTTCCTGACCAAGGATGGCAAATGCCAGACTATTTTCTGTCTTATAAGACTATCCTATAAAATTATCCTGTGGTCTGAGGTGTGTAAAGAGTGAATTTGTCCCAATAATTGGCTCTGGAAGGGTTGAGGCTGACAACCGTAAATATTAAAGTAGTTAATTATGCAGGACCTAAAATCTTTGTGTGTGGGGAAAGCCAATGACTCCTGAGTCATGACTCCATGAATTGTGATGTGGAACAGAATGTAGCCAAAAACAAGTACAGCTGACCTGAAACTTATCACTTTACAATAGAGCATAAAACTCTTCGTTTTATGGATACACATATACACATACAAGTCATGCACTGACAGATCAATTCCAAAATGGCTGCGCACACGTCTTAGAGCTTGTCACTACCGGTCACTGGTTTGTTATATTACTCGTATCTAGTTTTATTTTTGCTTTTCTTTCAACCACCATTGCTGAGACTGTTAACCTCTAATGTAGAGTCAATCAGTTGCACCGACACTTCCTTCATAAACTTTATTTGAGACATAACTTACTGTGGGACTTCACTGCCATGGTATTGATGCCGTGTACTGGACTCTGAAGCTTCTGCCCCTGCTGATGTGTGTGTCGCTGTCTTTTGGAACATCCAACCGTCGCGGTGCTAAAGGATAGATCCCCGCCTTGGTGCCCGAAAGCCGAGCTACTGCTAATAGCAGGCTCGTTAGCTGTTAGCAGCTTGCTGTCAGCTGACAGTGCTAAGCCGGCTACCACTGGCTATTGGCATCAGCAAAGTATTTGGGCTGCTTTTTTACTGCTGCGACTTGGTGGTCATCGCCACTGGATACCCTGCTGTGTCTTATCCTGTAGCTCCTAGCTGGCAACCGCGGGCTGTTAGCGGCATAGTTGAACTGTGCTACCAACTGAATCATCCTGCCGTGGAGGGCGCAGATTACCAGCGGGTGGGGGGTTGCGTTGGCGGCTGCTAGCTGCTGATGCTGGAGTTTTTTCTCAAGGGGCTAGTCTGCTAGCGGCTAGTTACTAGGCACCCATATATATACAGTACACAATCATATGTGAATCTGCTAGGGGGTTAAAGGATAAGTTTGGTTTCTACAGCTTTCACATCGTTTATAGAATGAAGTAGAACAATATACTCACCCTGAGCTTTCATGATCCAAACAGTGCTTCGGGAGATATTTAAATATCCCCCAGCATGGATGGGAAGAAATATATATCTATGAGGTGCATTAATTGTCCAAAAACTCATTCGTTTCACCAATATTTCATCATGGTCTGCTCGCGCTACTCCTCCAAGACAGTCTGTGTCACTCCAGACATGTTGTGTGACTGTACTGACCTCTGAACTGGAAACTTTCTTTACGGCTGCCGCGCATGCGCAGTACGGCTCATTGTTTCAGGGGCGACCGCCGGCTACTGAACAACTTTCTTCTTCCAGTTTTGTGCCAAATTGACAAATATCTATCAGATGAAGATGTTGTGGACGAAAACTTTGAATATGATGGGTGTCCTTACAGTTTCGAGCCAGACTTTACAGATGAGGAGCTCATTGAAAGGAGGAAGCCGTACGGGATGGATTTCGATGAAATTTTCAGGAAATGTTCAGCATGGGAAAAGGAAGAACTGATTCGATTTTGGTGTTGATCCGGAACAACATCTGGCCGCCATGGCGAAAAATGTGATTTCTGTGAATAACTACTGAGCTAAAATAGATATCATTATGCAGGGCTTGAAGACCTCTGGCAGGGTGCCAGGATTTTTTATATATATATATATATATATATATATATATACATACATATATATATGTATATATATATATATATATATATATATATACACATATATACATATATATATATATATGTGATATATGTATGTATATATATATATATGTGTATATATATATATATATATATATATATATATATATGTCTATTTATATATATATATAAATATATATATATATATATATATATATATATATACATATATGTATATATATATATATATATATATATATATATATATATATATATATATATATCTGTAACCAGTTGTTTAATGTGATAGTTCCAACTACCAATGGTACTCAAGGTAACCAAGGCGTTCTAGCCAATCAGGGGCAGAGTAGGGCGGGCCTTAAGTTTTCAACATTTGGACAGCGTCCGCTGTGAGGAGCTGATTTAGCGTATACTGCTAACATGTAGCCTATAACCGGTTTGTTAAATTGGCGAAGAAACCTCAAGATGGGAAGCAAGAGTAAAAAATAAGTGGCACTGGGGTTGGATAGAGGAGGCCGGAATAGGAGCCAGGAGCTTGTTTTTGTGTGCCGTATTCTAGAAAACTATTTGTATGGCCGCAGCGGGAAAAAAAAATTTAGCTCGTTGTGACCCGGGTCACATAGCGTCCGTACGTGCTGTCTCCCACACATCGGAGAGACAGCAAGCACGATTTGTGGCAGCGGCAGCTCGTAGTGGCATATCCCCTTGCTGACACATCGACCTCACCAGGAGCAACAGCTACAGGTACCACACAGCAACATCGATGACCAGGGGTTAAAGCTGGCCGGAGCCCACCGGCTTATTCAAATAAATTAATTAACCAATTCAAGTAGCACCACAGATGATAGAGCATTTTATCATGAACAGCCTGCATGGCTCTCTCATATGCGCCGAGATGCTCAGTAAATCAGAGCGCAACATAAACATAGACGGGGTGGAGGGTATGAATGGGAAATAATGCAAAAGATTATCTGTGAACTGCCAACATGTGCGCGCGCCTTAAGGAGCCTTGACGTCAATAAAAACTACTCTACAAGTGCGAGAGCATGGAGATATGAGCGCGAAGAGCTCCTCGCGGTGCCGATGAGCGTAAAGACACACAGCGCACAGGGCAGCGGTCCTGAATCACTGTGTGTATACCGTAAAACTCAACTGTCCTGAGCAGTCCAGCTCTTGTTTTTGCCTTATCTAAATGATAAACTCATCCTGCGGTTTCCTCCTTGATATCAGAGCAATCTGAAGGATCAAGCTCCAAATGCAGTCTGTTAGTGCATTGGCTCTCAACCTGTGGGTCGAGGCCCTAAAGTGGGTCTCAGAGCTGTTTTCAGTGGACGGTGTATAAATTAGGGCTGGACGATTATGGTAAAAATGAGAATCCCGATTATTTTAATTGATATTGAAATCACAATTAATATACACAATTATTAATTTATTTTAAAACTTCAGTATTAATTTAACACAACTTTAAAGAACCAGCGAGTGGCACATACAGTATTATTGATCCACATAAGTCACACACACTCGCTGTGGCTGCACGTAGAACACAGAAGTGCTATGAAGCGCAGGAACTTGCATACATGGCACTCCGCACTCTGTGGCATATTAATCGTTTTTCTTCGATTATAATGTTTTTATGATTGTCAGATGGCAAAATTGAAATCACGATCAAACTCCGATTAATTGTCCAGCCCTAGTATAAATCAGATAAAAATGTGGCAAAAATGTCTTCAGTGTTCAGAGGCCTGAGCAGACAAACTTCCATACAGTTTATTTTACTCTGGTGTTTATTTTACTCTGGGGGTTGTCCTATGATGGACGTTTGACTTGAGTTATCTAGCAGACAACTTACATGTTATAATGGGAAATAGTGCGTTACGATTTATGGATGTGTGATCTTCCAGTGCTCTTATTATTATTTGTTTAAAACATTTTCTCTCCCATCTCTCTTTGCACAAACATTTTATTTTCTCTGTTTTTTACTAAGCAAATTAAAGTGGTTAATATTTCTGAGATCCTGGTCATGATGACTTAACATGGTGAATGTTACTCAGGACAGAGCGGTAGAGATCCACCACTTCACTGTATGTTTTATCAATAAAGTGAAAATATCAACATTGTGAAGGGCCCTGTCCTTTCAATTCCCAAACTAATTATGTGACGAGAATGTGATCATGAATAGATAGATGCTTTATTATACGGTCATGCTGTCCTGTAATTCTGCTTCATGTTTCTCTCAAAATGCATCAGATTGATGCTTTTAAATATGAAATATTCCAAATTTTCTTACGGGGGAGTATGCCCCCGGACCCCCCGAGAGAGGTCATAGCCTCCTCACCTTTTTTAACCCTGACCTGTTGTAGGAGCCATAATGCAGTGTGTCACGTGGTGTTTGTGGTTGCTATGGTAACCAGCGGAAGTTTGGGTCACGGGACACAGGTGGTGAATGCCGGGTAGATTTAGAGGTGTGCTTACCTGCAGTCAGATGGAGAGAGGGGAGCGGGGTAGCTGTAATTTTTGTTGACCGCAGCCGTTTTGCTTTGCTCACTTTGCCTTTGATCGTTACTTGCTGTGCCTGGATTTGTTCAGTGTGTTTATGATTGCAAATCACTGCTTCATTAAAAGCAACCTAAACTGGATTCCGTGCCTCTGTGTGTCTATGTGGACAAGGTGGCAGCGCGTCAGACAAGACAGGACCCTTAACTTTCCTCTCAAGCGACAAGACAGGTTTGGAGTCACTACATCTTTTGTCAACAAAAAAAGGCGTTTATGAAAGCCATCGCTCACTACACAAGCCACAACGGAGCGGACAACGCAAAGTAAGCCATACACGCTGGGCATAACGCCACATCCAAACGCTACTGTTGGAAGAACAGGTAAGCCTCCTGTTTCTTGTTTGTTTGTGGATTAGGAATCCGTGTGCATTAATACTGGAGAGCCCTTGTTTGGGAGTTTCTGAATGAAGAAATGCTGTGCGGATAAGGATGCCTGTGCGCTAAGTTGGCTCAGCGCGCGCTCTGATCAACGTATGTTAATTGTGAAGTTGATTACACGATGCTTTGGAGTTTCAATGGAACTGATGATGATGCCACATTGTTGAAAAATGAAATGCTTGTGTCATCATGCACTGTGGATTCATTTGAATACGTTTGATGCACTGTTTCACTGAGAAAAACGAATGAACGAGGTCAAAATGAGTAAAACAAATGGTGGTACCTCGTGCTCTGAAATGGAGTCCGGGAAAAGGAGAGTGAGCAAACTTACTGAAAAGGCCTTGGTGTATAAGATGGAAAAACTGCAAAATGTACGCAAAAGGTTTGTGAACAAAATGAAAGGAATGATACCAGAAATGAAAGCCCTCATGAAACAAAAGGAAAATGTGTCTCAAATAAAAGAATCTCTGGGGAAGTTGAACAATTTTTATGAATGTGCCAACAATGCTCATGATGAATTGTTGCCACTACTGCCACAAGATGAGGTTGTTAAACAGGTTGAATGGTTTTCAAGCATAATGGAATACACTGAAAGATTTGAAAATCAAACCAGACAGTGGATAAAGGAAACTGAACAACACCACAATGACTCACAGGAACAAGAGTCAACTGAAATCAATGAGAATGTGTGTTTTGTGGAACAACCTGAAACAAATGAACTTTTATCAAGTGTTTGTGATGAAAATGAGGATGATATAAAGCCAAGTGACAGTATTTCCAATGTTGGATCACATAAAACCTCTCGGACCATGCGCTCTACCACTTCATCTGCATGCTTAAGAGCTGAAGCTGAGCTGGCTGCTTTAGCTACAAGACAAAGGTTATTGGATGAAAAACATGCATTAGAGGAAGAGGAGCTACGCAAAAGGAAAGCAAGATTACAACTGGAAGAAGAGGAAGAACAATTGCGTAAAAGGAAAGAAAAATTACAACTGGATACTGAAATTGCAGAAAAAATGGCAAAATTAAACGTTCTCAGAACACAAAGCACCACAAGTGGGAAAAGGTCATCAAAAGTTTCAGATGGAATGAATTCATATTTGAAAAAAGTGAAAGCTCAACAGCAACTCAATGTGAATGCAGAGGAATTCCATCCATAAACAACTGAAAAACCAAAACCTATAAAGGACGAGAAGCAGTCAGTTGAACACACTGTGATGAAAAATGTAACACCCTCATACAACAAATTCCCTCAACGTTCAGTGTTTGAAAATGAAACAGCCGACACACAGTACGTTTATCAACAACTTACCTCAAACTCAAATACAAATGCACCTGATGTGGAAAATAATGATGATGTTCTTGGTACTATGAGGAAGCAAAACGAAATAATAACTTTACTTATGCAACAACAATGCCTCGTGGCCTTACCAAAGAGAGAAATCCCAATGTTTGATGGTGATCCATTAAAATATCACACCTTTATGAAGGCATTTGAAAATGGAGTTGAAAGAAACACAACCAACAATTCAGATCGTCTGTACTTCCTGGAACAGCACACTAAAGGAAATGCCAAAGAACTTGTGAGGAGCTGTCAATACATGGATCCAGACCATGGATACTGGAGAGCCAAAACATTGTTAAAGGAACAGTATGGTAATGAGCAAAAAGTTGCCTGTTGCTACATGGACAAAGCCCTTTCATGGCCTGCAATAAAAACAGAGGATGTGAAGGCACTACAGGATTACAGTCTATTTCTCAGAGGCTGCTGTAATGCAATGGAGGATGCGCTGTATCTCCATGACTTGGATATGCCTTTGAATATGCTGAACATTATAAAAAAGCTGCTGTATAAGCTCAGAGACAGATGGAGAAGTCAAGCTTGTGAGCTGCAAGAACGTCAGCAACGAAGAGCAAAGTTCAGTGACATTGCAGATTTCATCGAAGAACAAGTTAAGATTTTAACAGATCCTGTCTTCGGTGATATTCAAGATTCTCCTACAACAGCAAGTAGAGGGACATACAAACCAAGATTACAGCCTCGATCTAAAGGAGTTAGCTTTGCCACCACAATTTGACCAGTGGAGACCAAACCTCAACCTGCAAAGAAAGAAAAGGAAATTAAAACCTCAGAAATAATTACATGCATTCTCTGTGGTGCAGGACACGCTCTGGTTATGTGCGCACAGTTGGGGAAAATGGCACACGAGAAGAAGATTCAGTTCTTAAAGGAAAATGGCGTTTGCTTTGGCTGTTTGTGTACAGGACACATTAGTAAGCACTGCTGCAAAAGGATTTCCTGCTCCAAGTGTAGCCTGAAGCACCCCACTGTACTCCACAGAAAAAAGGATTCAGAACAAGCTGAGAGAGATGCAGAGGTCTGTGTCAACATGCTGGTGTCAAGTGGTTTAACAGGGGCTGGAGACCAAGATTGTAAGCTGCCAATTGTGCCTGTCCAAGTAAAATCTAAAAAAGGAAGCAAAATTGTTACAACTTATGCCTTTTTGGACCAAGGGAGCACAGCAGTATTTTGTACAGAAAGCCTAATGAACAAATTGCAACTCATAGGGAAGAAAGGACACATCCTTCTACGCACTATGGGCCAACAGAAGGTTGTGAGCAGCAACACATTGTTGGGATTGGAGGTGGCTGCACTGCATGGGAGTGATTTTCTTGAGTTGCCCAAAGTATACACACAGGAGTCCATGCCGGTGTATAAAGGAAATATTCCTACAAATAGGGATATAAAAAAATGGCCTCACCTGAAACACATCCAATTACCTCAAATCAATGCAGGAATTGAGCTCCTGATTGGAACGAACGTACCAAAAGTCCTGGAGCCATTGGAAGTAGTGTGTAGTGTGGATGGAGGACCATTTGCTACAAAGACTATGCTTGGATGAACCGTCAGTGGACCACTGGGAGGCAGCAGTGAGGAGACAGTGGACATTAAACAGCCACAAGTAACTGTGAACAGGGTCTCTGTTGTTAACTTGGAGGAGCTTTGGCAACAACAGTTTAAAAATGACTTCCCTGAGAGCAGTTTAGAGGAACAACCTGCCATGTCAAGAGAAGATCAGCGATTCCTGCAATCAGTCAACAACTCAGTGCAACATCTGAATGGCCATTACCAGATCAGCCTTCCATTAAAGCAAAGCACCATCTGCATGCCAAATAACAGAAAACTTGTTGAGCAGCGTTTACAACATCTCAAACGGCGGCTGCAGAAGGACTCAACATTTTTCAATGAGTATAACACCTTTATAAACGAGCTTCTGGTCAAAGGTTATGCTGAGATGGTGCCTGAAGAGGAGCTGGATCGTGCTGATGCAAAGGTTTGGTATATTCCGTACCATGGAGTTTATCACCCCACAAAAGGAAAACTCAGAGTCGTGTTTGACTGTGGAGCAAGTTATCAAGGAACATCACTGAATGCTGAACTTCTTCAAGGTCCTGATCTCACAAGCTCTCTGATTGGAGTGGTGACACGCTTCAGGAAAGAACCTGTGGTGTTAATGGCTGACATCGAGTCGATGTTTCACCAGGTAAGAGTTACTCCTGATGACACTGATCTGCTCAGGTTCCTCTGGTGGCAAGATGGAGATCTGGAGAAACAACCTGCGGAGTACCGGATGAGAGTGCATTTATTTGGGGCCACATCATCTCCCAGCTGCGCCAACTATGCCCTCAGAAGGTGTGCAGAAGACTATGGGCATAATTATAGTGAGGAAACGATACACAAGCTGCATCACTGTTTTTATGTTGACGATTGCCTTGTGTCTGTAACCACGGAGGAGGAAGCTGTGTTGCTGCACCAGGAACTTGTCTCTTTATGCTCCAAAGGAGGATTTTCTCTCACAAAGTGGATGAGCAACAAATCGAGTGTGTTGGAGACCATCCCCGTGAGTCTCAGGGCAAAAGAGCTGGGACACTTGGACATGGAGTTGGATGCTCTGCCTGTTGAGAGAGTGCTTGGCGTTGAATGGTCAATTAAATCTGACTCATTTAAGTTCAAGGTCAAATTTAAGGACAGACCACTTACCAGAAGAGGAATATTATCTACCATCGCCTCAGTCTATGATCCTCTTGGAATGTTGAGCCCGGTGATTCTGACAGCCAAGAAAATCCTGAGAGACCTGTGCAGAAGAGAGATAGGTTGGGACCAGAATGTACCTGAGGCAGTTGCCAAGGACTGGTTAAAACTGATCCAACAGCTCCATCTGCTGGACAAATTTGAGGTCAATAGGTGTCTGAAACCACCTCTGTTTGGAGAAGCCTGTACAGCCCAGCTGCACCATTTTTGTGATGCCAGTGAGAACGGATATGGAACAGTTACTTACCTGGTGTCAAAGAACAAAAACTCTGAACTACACAGTGCCTTTGTGATGGGAAAATCTCAAGTTGCACCTCTGAAATCTGTCACTATCCCCAGGATGGAGCTCATAGCTGCAACTATGGCTAGCCGTATGGATGTTTTATGGAGAACAGAGCTGCAAATGGATCTTGAGGATTCTGTATTTTGGACGGACAGCCAATCGGTCCTCAAATACATCAGAAATGAGACTTCACGTTATAAAGTGTTTGTGGCTAATCGGGTCTCGCAAATCCTCAACGTTTCCTGTGCTGCACAGTGGAGGTATGTGGACACTGGTAGTAACCTGGCAGACATCGCCTCCAGAGGGATGAAAGTTGAGGCGTTCATCAAACACCCTACATGGTTGTCAGGGCCTCACTTTCTGTTACAGCCTGAGAGTGAGTGGCCTGTCAATCCACAAAACATCAGTCAGCTTTCCCCTGAAGATCCAGAGGTGAAGAAAACAGCCATGCTGAATGTAATACAGGCTGAAGAGGAGCCAGTTTCTCACTTGATCCAGCATTCTTCCTCCTGGACACGCCTGAAGAGATCTGTGGCATGGATCCTGAGGATAAAAGGCTGGCTTTTGTCCTGTATCGAGAAGGGGAGACATTTACATCAGATCCTGGCACAGTCTGAGCTCACCACTGAGCAGCAGGAGTCCTCTGTGGAAGAGGAAATGAACAAGTTTAAAAGGACCACTGTAATTGGGATTCTCACAGTGGAGGACTTGGACCATGCCGAGCTGGCTATCATCAAGTACTGCCAGCGGGCACAATTTCCTGAGGAGCTGGCCAGTCTGGAGAAAGGTCAGCCCATCAAGAAAGCCAGTCATCTTCGAAAGCTCTGCCCCCGATTGCAAGATGGAGTCCTGAGGGTTGGTGGCCGGCTCAGCAGATTGTCTATGCCAGTGGAGATGAAGCATCCTGTAATATTGGCAAAAGATCTCCATATTTCGGAGCTTCTTCTAAGACACATACATCAGCAAGTAGGACATGGTGGCTGTAATCACATGTTGTCAAGATTGAGGGAAAGGTACTGGATAACCGGTGCAACCACGGCCATAAGGAAGGTGCTTTCAAAGTGTGTCCTGTGTCGCCGCTTAAATGCTAAGCCAGTCAACCAGCAGATGGCAGACTTACCCTACGACCGAATCATGCCTGATGAACCACCATTCACTCGTGTCGGAGTGGATTACTTCGGTCCTTTTGAAGTAAAGAGCAGGAGAAGCATGGTGAAGCGGTATGGTGTAATTTTTACCTGTCTGGCCATCAGAGCAATCCACATTGAAGTTGCAACACCACTGGACACTGACTCTTTTATAAATGCCCTCAGACGCTTTGTTGCTAGAAGAGTCCGTGAGCTTCGATCTGACAACGGCACCAACTTCATAGGAGCAGAGCGAGAATTGAGGACAGCTATTGAGCAGTGGAACAGTGAGCAGATACTGGATGTGATGCTGCAAAAAGGAGTAAAATGGAGCTTTAATCCACCAGCTGGCTCACACCATGGAGGACCATGGGAACGCCTCATAAGATCTGTCCGCAAGGTACTTAATTCCACCTTAAAAGTACAAAATCTGGATGAAGATGGCCTTCATACAGTGCTTTGCGAGGCTGAGGCCATCATCAACAGTCGGCCAATCACAAAGGCATCGATGGATGTGAATGATCTGGAAGCACTGACTCCTAATCACCTGCTATTATTAAAAACCTCTCCATCCTTACCACCAGGAGTATTCCAGGCAGCAGATGTGTATGCTCACCGGAGATGGAAACAGGTTCAGTACATGTCTGATCTGTTTTGGAAAAGATGGGTGAAGGAATACTTACCTCAGCTCCAGGAGCGCCAGAAATGGACAGGAGCTAGGAGAAACCTCAAGGTTGGAGACCTCATCCTCATCATGGACAGCACAGCACCTCGGAACTCGTGGCTGATGGGACGAGTAATTCAAATCTTTCCAGATCGTCAGGGATTTGTCCGTCAGGTACGGATAAAAACACGGACTAGCTGTCTGGACCGGCCTATAACCAAGATTTGTTTGCTGCAGGAGGCTGAGGCGGGTTAAGGACGAACTGGCCTCAGTAGAGACTTTGGATCCTGGACCCCTTGCAGAGTTCGATTTGTGGATTACTTTTTTTGATGGTGATTTTTTGGGCTCACATTTGACTGTGACCTGTGTTTTTTTTCTTGACTTTGGTTCATGACGTGGAACATAAAAAAAAAAAAAAAAAGAAGATTCCAGTGTGGATTATTATTATTATTATTGATGGACACTAAATTACAGCCTTGTGAAATTGTTATTTGATATTGCTGCTGCATTTATTTCTCCTGTTGTTAAAGTTAGAATGATAATTATTGATGTAATAATTAAGGGGCTGGTGTGTAGGAGCCATAATGCCACGTGGTGTTTGTGGTTGCTATGGTAACCAGCGGAAGTTTGGGTCACGGGACACAGGTGGTGAATGCCGGGTAGATTTAGAGGTGTGCTTACCTGCAGTCAGATGGAGAGAGGGGCGCGGGGTAGCCGTAATTTTTGTTGACCGCAGCCATTTTTGCTTTGCTCACTTTGCCTTTGATCGTTACTTGCTGTGCCTGGATTCGTTCAGTGTGTTTATGATTGCAAATCACTGCTTCATTAAAAGCAACCTAAACTGGATTCCGTGCCTCTGTGTGTCTATGTGGACAAGGCGGCAGCACGTCAGACAAGACAGGACCCTTAACTTTCCTCTCAAGCGACAAGACAGGTCTGGAGTCACTACACCCGTTTTCATGCCTGATATTTTCTTCTTATGTAGCCTTTGTAGTTAGTTTAACTTTCCGTGTTTCCTCTGCCTTACTTGATCTCATGTGTTTCACTCACCTGTGTGTCTTCATAGGTGTGGTTTTTACTTAAGCCCGTGTCTGAGTCTCTGTTTTGGGTTGTTAGTTTGCTGTGTTTCTCTGTGTTAGTTTGCCATGTTGGATTGGTATGTGTGCGTATTGCCTGTTAATGTGGTCTGTATTTTTCTGTTGACAAGAAGGCTTATACAGCTTTTTGTAATAATGTACATTTTTCCTACTGCGCTGCAACACCATATTTTAGGGCTCCCCCACCTATCAAGTCCCACTCTGTGAACAGAAAATTTGTATGACTGTGTTTATAGCTGAACTCGTTCGTAGTGGCAATTGGAGGCAATGCAAGAATGTTAGTTTTCAGTTCTAGAGCAAATCATCGCTAAAAAAATGCTCCAAATCAACTACAACTTTATAGTAATGGATCATTTTTATTTTGTTTTGGTGTATTCTCATGTTTCAATCCCCCTCCCCCCCCCGTTGCATTAAAATTTTCAGGCACAGGACTTTTTCCTGCTTCAAGCCCTGATTATGAATCCAGTTGCTATTGGTATGTTTTTATGGTCAAGGAATCTAAATATTTTGATGAAATAAAGGTAGGACTAATATTTATGGTCAAAATCACAATATGGCTAAGGACTGTGGTGCTGGCGGAGGTCTGCACTCTCCGAGTGCTTTTCTAGTTTTGCACTGTGACTGAGCTATAAGACAAATGCATGGATCTTTTTGAGGAGTAAAATTGCACATTGGGGACTTCATATCTGATTGATCAAATGATCCAAATTTAATAGGCAGTCAAAAAGTCTCAAAGAAACATTAAAAACAACTTACATTGGTATCTATAAGTCTGAATGTTTGCCTTTGGTGTTCATGCTCCAACAGAACTTTGCATTGAACAAATAGTAGAATATACCTTTTATATCAATGCACAGATTGTTCAGTCCAGAGCTGATGCCAATAGTATAGTTTAAAGTAAGAATTTAAGCAGAAACAGATACTGGTGACTTTCTGATGACCTCATTTGGCTTAATTCTCCCATCATGCCAGTAAATTCTGTCAGTCTTGGAGATAAAAAAAAATTACAGTTAGAGAGGCCAATTTTTTTGCCCCTCTGATGAAGTTTTCTCTGAATCAGCAGTTAGGGTGTACAAGATGCATGCATTATAGTAAGATGAAATTATATATTATATGTATGCAATGACAGGTATACATTTGAAACTGATATTTGTTAATCACATATTGATTTGCTGAAGGCTAATGTTTTTTGATAGGGCTATTATCAGCTGATGCCGATGTACATCCCTAAGAGATGTAACAGCAATATGTGAGCTACATTGGGAGAGGTTTGTGCTCTCCGAGAGCTTTCTCATATTGTGCTTTAAAATGTCCATGTTTAACAGTTCCATGTAGAGTGCTGAACAATCCGAGGCAGGTGATATTATTTTGTGTTTATGTGCTGCCATGTGATTTCTTTTTCCCTTCTTATAGTTCTTCACTGATGGAACCACCAATAAGCTTGTGGGCTGCTACATAGATGAAAGTCCAGAGGACGTAGTTCTTGTCCGAGTGTACGGGAACAAGACAGAGCTAATTGTGGATCGAGACAATGAGCTCAAAAGCTTTCAGGTAGTGTAAATGCAAATCAACAGGATGAATGCATTGCCTGATCCATTGTAACTGTCCTGGTAAATTGATGAATCAATACCTCAGCAGCAGGTTATTTTTGTCTTTCCTACAGGTACTACACGCAAACGGTTGTGCACCACACCTCTACTGCACCTTCCAGAACGGCATCTGTTACGAGTTCATGCAGGGTGACGCTCTGGGGACGCAGGATGTCAGGGATCCTTCCTTACTCAGGTCAGGACATGGAAGTACGATGAAGGAACTCAGATCGTTTACTTGGCATAGAAGTGACTGTGTCATAGAAGTGTGTTGAGTACTGTCCTTTGACAGCTTTCTTATTGTACAGACAGGTATAAAAACTAAAGCACATAACAGAAATATTTCAGCGTCACAGTGGAAAGAGAACGATCCATGACAATCACATGCAAATTATAACAGTCAGCCTGTCTAGAGTAAAAACAAATAACCCAGGACCATTTACATTTGTCACATTTTATTCTTTTATTCATTTATAATTAATAGTAACTTTTGCATACTTATGTATCATTTGCAGTTTTTCCCCACAGGCGTGAAGATTAGTCAGTCAGTGGGCAAAACTAGCAAGCTACTTTGTGCTGCCTTTTAGCACATTCTGTCATTATTATATTAAACATTGTAACACTGACCTGCAATTGCAACTGCCCTTATTTTATTTTATTTTTTTAAATTTATTTATTTATCTCAAACTTAAAAAACAGAAAACCAAAGGAAATAAAGAAATAACAAACAACAACCAAATCCAACAATTAATATGTAAACCAAACTGTACTGCTACAGTATATTAACAAATTAAGCATGTGAATGCAAACACATGCACAGCAACCAGTTTGAGAAGGAACAGAAAGAAGCAAAAAAGCTTATCTAGTCCTGCCCCTTCACTACAAATCAGATACAATACTAAATTACCGTAAATTCCGGACTATAAGCCGCTACTTTTTTTCTACACTTCAAACACTGCGGCTTATACTACAGTGCGGCTTGTTTATGTTTTTTTTTTCGTGGCGGCAAAAACAGTTTGCCTAGCAACAGCAGACCAATAAAATTCTTCTGTTTTAATCTCTTGGACATGTTTGCCCTGCTCTCTGTGACTTGTTCTCTGTGGAATGGGAATATAAAAATTAATATGAGCTAAAAACAAAGCACGCGTCATCAAAAAAAAAAGCGCATGGCGCGCTCTCCGCTGTGGATAAAAGTAAATAAACTGGCTTTGATCAGATGATTTGACAGGCCGAACTAGTGCCAAATTATCTAAAAAATAATATTTTGTGGTCACCTAGGTGTAGATGGGCGGGGATGTGGTGTACAAAGTGCTAAAATAAAAACACTCTAGTTTTTGAATGGGGTTTGGCCCACTGCCAAGCGCGTCACAGGGCGCATTTGCGGGTACGTGCATCAGCCGATCAAACAGCTGTTCACCACAACACGCACACAGGCACAAACAGCACAAAGCTCATGGATGTTTTTCAAAGTTTACAAGCACGTTTCACAGAGAGGTTTCAAGTTTTTATGAGTTTATGTTTTATTCAGTTGGGCATATTTGACAAACAACTCGGAAAAAATAGGTGAGGTCCGGACCTCGCTAACCTCATACCTGGCTACGGCCAGGTGGATAAGTCGTGTGCAGCCGCAGGTGCAGCGTTAATGCGAGTAAACTTCAGTGGGGCGGGGGCGGGGAGAGTGAGCCAGCATCAGAGAAGGGGTATTTACGCGCCCGCCGATCGTCACAGCGGGCTTTACGCGCCGTTACGCTGCAAAGAACTGGCACCCACAGGCTAGTACCGTAAGCACGCATAATAAAAAATGAAGACAACGTGGTGCTCCCTCCGCTACATCACTGGCATGGAGTGACACCGAGCTAAAGAGCCGCATCCGGCACCGGAACCGCGGGCTGCATGCAGGGAGCCGTAACAAGTAGCCGTATGCGGCTCCGGAGTTTAGACAGTAAATGAGGCCGCTCTTCGCCCTCCATTAAAATCCGTTAATATCACAAACAGTGACAGCTCCTTCCCCCCCGCCACACACACACACACACACACACACACACACACACACACACACACACACACACACACACACTCATACCCGCGCGCACACACACACAAACTCTCTCCGCCCGGTTGACTGAAATCCGTCGCAGCGACGGAGAACTTTAATCCATGCTAATTTCTAAATAAAAATAATGAAAGAATGAATGCGTGTTCATATTACTTTGTGGGATACTGCGGCTTAAAATCCGGTGCGGCTTGTACAAGTACAATATTGATTTTTTTTCTTAAATTAGACTGTGCGGCTTTTAATCAAGTGCGCTCTGTAGTCCGGAATTGACGGTATGTCTCAAAACCCGCTGTCCTTACTCATGGAAACAATGTGAATTCATGGGTAATAGTAACCCCCTTCTTCATAATAATCACCACGACAACAAACAAAACATCCTCAATATAAGTTAGCACTTCAGAGAACTCATTATATACATTATTTATTTCAGACCCAGTTCTTCAAAACTTGGTGAACTGCTTAAACAAATTGAATAACTGGTAGTAAGGATGCAGGGTATTGGATATATGTTATCTTCCAATATTTCCGGACTTAATTTGATTAACTTATATGTAAAAACTATTTAAACAGTTGCAATAAACTGCACTACTGTGGTCCCTTTTGTACCAGAGTCCACCTGATCCTTGTATTATTATAGTCTTTTTGTCAGAAGCAGATGCAAAAAAAGAAAAGAAAAAAATGTACGATAAATAGGGGTGTAACGAAATGGTCAACTCACGAAACGATACGAAATACGAAACAGGGCTCACGATACGAAATACTCACGATACGAAATAAAGATTAAGGAAAATCCCCAACAGTAGGAAGTTGTGAAAAAATCTCATTTTCTTTATTTTCTTCCTAATGCAGACATACAAAAAATATTGTTGCATCAGTACAAAATAAATGCTCTTTGAAAAGAACTAAATTGTAGTTTTTTCCCCTTGTTTAGACTACAGTGCAAATACAAACATAAAATCTAGATAAGAAGTGCTCTGTTGTTGTAACAATCAGGATAACTACATTCTTGAATGAAAAGGAAAACAAATAGCAGTCCTCAGAGCTGCAGTTTAGACCTATAAATGTCTGAACTGTGAACTATAATATTTAGCCTATAACAGTGCATATGCTTCTGATCTTCAAGTATGGTCAAATTCTGTCAACTCAACAGTAGATGCAAAAATCAAATATTGTTTTTTATGCAGACTTACACAACATAGTGGAGCAGTTCTACCGTTTGTTTTGTGTTCAATGTGGATTTTAATGTTTCCTATGAATTGATGGTCAGTGAATGGACCAGGGAGGCGGGGCGAGCAGGTCAGAGTTCAGAAGGGAAGAGTTAGTGTGTGTCTGAGCGAGGAGGGAGAGAGCCGTGCAGGAGGTGTAGAGATTACTACTCACTGTTTTGTTCGTGAATTAAAATTGTAGTTGGCGTGGTCACAGCCCACAGTGACTGTTAAATAGAAGCAGGTATTCGCAAGCCGGAGTCACCTTTATTATTACGTCCGATGGACGTCACAGTACAGCTGCTGCCTATCTGCAGGTGGTTGTTCTCCCCGCAGTAAACGGCGAACTGTAGCGGCATATTTTGCACACGGTTGTTGTTTTGTCCGCAATCTTCTCACCGTTCTCTCGTCTTTTACACGGGAAGCCAAAATAGGTCCACACAGCTGATTTATTTGACGAAGGAGCGTCAGCTAATTCCTCCGCTTCGTCCTCCTCCATATTGCAGCTGGTGTTTTGCTACGGGAGGCGAGGAGGGTCGTTAATTGTTTAGTAAAATAATTAATACTTGATGAAGTCCGGAGCTTTGCAGTAGAGAGCTTTCTCCTTCACATCAGCCTGAAGCTCAAAGTGAATACCTGTAGCTACCTGGTTTTAGAGTTTTTGTTTTCTCTTAATTGACAGATTTGTACAGCACAAGTAGATATGTTCAGTTTTTATGTTGACGAGTTCATTAATACATTTTTTTCTCTTCTCAGAATGATAGCCAGGGAGATGGCTCGCATTCATGCAATCCATGCACACAATGGCTGCATCCCCAAACCCAACCTGTGGATAAAGATGAGAAAGTACTTCTCCCATGTGGCCACAGAGTTCACAGACCAAGCATCCAACGCCAGGTGAGCTCAGACCTCCGTTTCTTTTGTCGCTGTAAAGGTTTTATGGGCCACATACAGCCATAAAAATGCAAATACTCATAAAGCCAATCTGATTTGCCTTTTAAATGGATTCGAAGACACTGTCAGTATTCCCTCAGTGCAATATTATACACTTATGTTATTGTGGCAAATGTTTAGCCACTCTTTCTACTCGTGCAGGTATTTAAAATTCCAATTTTCTGAGCTGTTTGCTCTGAGGTGTCTCGCAAACTCCAGAATAAGCATATCCTCCTTGGCTGAGGTAACCAAGAACTAAATTATTTTACAGATATTAAAATATTGTATTGATGTGATAAAAAATGGAACCTGTAAAATTGCCAATGTAAGGTGCCTAAAATTGCTGATTTTATTCCCAAGTTATGAAACAGGTATCTATATACACTGCTCAAAAAAATAAAGGGAACACTGAAACAACCAAGTGCAACTCCAAGTCAATCACACTTCTGGAATAATAGCTTGCCCAGTTATGAAGAAACACTAATTGTGAATCAGTTTCATCTACTGATGTCCAAATGGAACAGACAACAGGTGGAGATGAGAGGCAATTAGCAAGACAGCCCTGTAAAGGAATGGTTCAGTAGGTGGTGACCACAGACCATTTCTCTGTCCTCATCTTCTCTGGCAGATTTTTTGTCACTTTTGCAATTTGGCAGTGCTCCCACCACTCAAGGTATCACAAGGGGGTGTCCACAACCCACAGGAGTTGCCCAGGTAGTGCAGCTCATTCAGGATGGCACATCAATACGTGCTGTGGCAAGAAGGTTTGCTGCATCGCCCAGCACAGTGTCAAGAGCATGGAGGAGATACCAGGGGACAGGCCAGTACACTTGGAGACATAGAGGGGGGTGAAGGAGGGCAACAACCCAGCAGCATGACCACTGTTTGTTTTTTAGTGCATGCAGGAACAGGAGGAGCACTGCCAGAGCCCAACAAAGTGACCTCCAATAGGCCACTAATGTGCACGTTTCTGCTTAAACGGTCAAAAAACAACTCCTTGAGGGTGGTATGAGAGCACAGTGTCCACAAGTGGGATCTGTACTACAGCCCAACACCATGCAGTCCGGTTGGCATTTGCCAGAGAACATCAAGGTTGGCAGGTTCCCCGTTGGCGCCCTGTACTCTTCACTGATGAGATCAGGTTCACCCTGAGCATATGTGACAGACGTGATAGAGTCTGGTGATGCCGTGGAGAACGTTCTGCTGCCTGCAACATCCTCCAGCATGACCGGTTTGGCAGTGGGTCAGTGATGGTCTGGGGGGGAATTTCTTTGGAGGGCCATACAGCACTCCATGTGCTAGCCAGGGGTACCCTGACTGCCATTAGGTACCGGGATGAGATCCTAAGACCCATTGTGAGACAATATGCTGGTGCAGTGGGCCCTGGGTTTCTTCTGATGCATGACAATGCTCGGCCTCATGTGGTTGGAGCGTGTCTCCAGTTCCTGCATGGTGGGGGCATTGATGTTATGGACTGGCCTGCACGTTCCCCAGACCTAAAATCACCTGAGCACATCTGGGACATCATGTCTCGCCCTGTCCAACAGCGCCACGTTGCACCACAGACTGTCCAGGAGTTGACTGATGCTCTGATGCAGGTCAGGGAGGAGATCCCCCAGAAGAGCATCTGTCATCTCATCAGGAGCATGCCCAGGCATTGCAGGGAGTGCAAACAGGCACATGGAGGCCATACACACAACTGAAGCTCATTTTGAGTTGTCTAGAGGAATCTCCACCAAAGATGGATCAGCCAGTGATCTGATTTTCCACTTTGATTTTGAGTGTGATTCTGAATCCAGACCTCCATGGGATGAAGATCTTTATTTCCATTACCCATTCCTATGTTGTTTTGTTCTCAACCCATTCCACTACGTAGTAAATAAAGATTTTCAATTGAAATATGTCATTAATTGAGATTTTTATTTTTTTTTATTTTTTTATTTTATTTTTTGGAGCAGTGTATATATATATATATATATATTTTTATATTATATTTATATATATATATATATTTTTACTTGGATATCAAACTTTACTATTTTTTATGTGAGTTATTCGCAAATATTAATGATATTTTTGATTCATATCAACTTGCCCCGTACAGCAAGACTAGCAAAAAGCAAGGTCCCAAGGTTTTCTTTTCTTGTTCTGAAGATGGAAGCTGACAAAGTAAAACCTTTAGAGGGGATTTTCATTTTCAACAAGTGTAGTGTTGTACTTATGTACTTATGGCACAATGCACAGAAAAAAGTTAAATAGCCAGTTAATAACATGTCTGCCTTGTTGTAAAGTTCTGGTCTTATGTTAAAGCTGAGACATTTTTGTGAAACACTCTTTAATGTACTTGGTAGATGGAAAAAAAGTCACTCTGCCGTCTTGGCACCCAAACTGTGGAGCCGACAAAGGTGGATCATTTCACAACTTGGCGAGCTGCTCAGTCACAGCTGACGTCTTTGTTCTGATGGTTATTGGATTAAGTCCAGCATGTGGCTTATATAACTGTAACAATTATCGCGGACTGGATTAGGGAGTCTGAGGCATGCCATGGCCAGCAGATGTTTGCCCGGTTCAGGTCACTTCACTCTCTTCCTTGGTTACGTAGACACCCAAAGTGTTCTTCACCTTGATGGCAGACGTTTGGCGCTCTGCGGTCCGGGGAAGACTTTACATAAGTTAATGATCATTTTCAATTAACCGTCAGACAAAGAGCCATCTGAGGCTGCAGTAAAAGTAGAGGTAACAATCCATCACCAGGGAGAGGCTGCGTGCATGTGTGTCTTACTTAGCCTCCTTCCAAGCTTCCCTCTTCTCCTCATGACAGCCTAACTGTGGATTAGACTCTGTAAGCCCATTACAGTCAGCAGAGGGGTCCCTGTTAAGGGAAGCTGTGTGGTTGGCTCAGACACCAACTGGTGGACTTAACCCACTCTCCACCAGCTAATGGTATCACATTCAGGGCTACCTGAAGTGCTACATATGTGCCATATGACCAGCTTAACCAAAGACTGGGTTAAATAAAAGGAACACAAGATTCAAGACAGAAATTAAGTAAGAACAGAAGTTCTCTTGGATAATCAGATCCCAAAGAAGACAGTGCTGTGTAGCCATAGTGACCCTGAGAGGCTTCCCAGCACGAGGTCCACTGAGGCTTGTTTTCTGATCCCAGGAGCTCATGCTGAGCTAGTGTGCTGCCTGTGCATGTTTGCCTCCTGTGTTTAGAGTTCCAAAGTGTCTCCTTCAACACATTAATGACCTTAAAAATATATTTTTTATGAAACAATGCAAAAATTTAGCTAACAAACTATTTTTATTCCTCTAATAAAACACAACACTGCACCTATTTATTCTACTCTTATTTTAGCCCCTTTATGAAACACACTTGGAGTGCAGCTTATGTTGTTCAGCACTTTATTTGGACTTGAATGTTATAGTTATGACATCCAGACGCATCACTGAAGATGCATATTATTTTGGAATATCTCATGTGGCATTAAGATTGTTTTTCTTTCCAGCTTAGTAGGTTGACCTCCAAATCTATGCAGCTTATCTTTTGACCATTTAACATTTATTTAACCAGATAAAACCCATTGAGATCAGGAACTAATTTACAAGGGCAACCTTGCCAAGACGTCAGCTGCACACATCTTATATAAATACAAATTCCAGAAAAAGGTTAAGGCAATAGATTACAGCCAGTACATTTGTACAAATTAACAATTTGACAAGAGCAACTATTTTCGAGGACAGTAACAATAAAATAACAGGCATTGCTTATAGGATTTTTGCTGCCTGGTGAGCAAAATAGATCGAAAAGCGTGGACTGAAACAGTTAGATTAGATTAGATTATATAAGATTGTACTTTATTAAATTTCAGTTCTGTATGTATAGTGTTGTAAGCAGTGGGGCAGCATAACAAAAAGCTTGTTTCCCCAGTTCAGTTTAGACTCTGGGCACATTTGATTTGATTTAAATGCTTTATTTTAAACATGTGTTAGTATACCATGAAGTGGACTGAAAAAAAACAAACAAATAAGAATAGTTGAAACAACAATATCAATATTAACACAACATGTCCAAAAAAAGTAGGATGAACCATAAGCTTCTTTAAACCTACCCCTTCTCCACTACTCAATTAACAGGCAGTCTTTGTCAAACATACATATTTACATACTGTAATTCATATCACATTTAGGTCATAATTTGCACAAGAGCATTACGGATAGGTGGTTCTCAATTTCTGCAGTGGTGAACATAGATAGGATGGTGAGGTGCAGCTTACGCAGGATTAATGTTGTCTGATATGAAACAGCTTTTTGGCCCATATCACATGGCAAGTAGATATATGCAGCAACAATAGTTGGTGGTAAAAAAGGGAATTTGTACACTAATGATGTTGTGTCACCCAAAAGAACTATACTATTGTTAGTTGTTATTATAGTGGTCTTACTCTGCTTTAACCCAAGTTCATGCTTTAGATTTTGATGACTGCTAGAGTATGTGCATGGCTACCAAAGTTCACTTTCAGATGATTCAAGCACTACAACACATATAGTATGGGATATCACAGCCATGTGTGGCCTGACTGAAGTCACCTTTATTCTTGCTTTAAGGCAGATGATCTGTGGTGATGTATGTGAGGCCCTGCGTACACATACATCCTTCAGTTCTTAAGCTCTTCACCTCGCTGAGAACACCTCTACCGAGTTGGGCTAACCAGCTGCTGTTAGTTTAATCTTGATTTTGGCTACCGCCAGCTCAAATTTGGCTCAGCTGCCCTGTTGGTGTTAGTTGCTGGCTACCTGATTTCATCTGCTTTCTCTGGTGTTGTGCCTCGTTATGATTGTGGAGCCTCAGTGAGTGAAAGAAAGTCTTCTGTTGGCCCATGTTCTCAGGGGTGCAGCTTTTCCCTGCACTATAAGGATCTCCATGAACCCTGTCCTGTTTGCATGGTGTAGGCCGGGCCTCACATACTTCACCACAGATCATCTGCCTTAAGGCATGAATCAAGGTGTCTTCAGTCAGGCCATGAGGACATCCCATACTATATGTTTTACCTTGATACTCTCCTTCAGGGAACAGAAGTTATATCCAAAACATTTCATTCAGAAAACCAACCAGTTTTCACATGCTACAAAGAACCTGTCTAGCAGTTGTTTGATATTGCAGGAATTCTAGAGACATTAAAAATTGAATACTTTCAGTTTCATGTGTTCAGCATGTCCTGAAACAAGATTATTTACCATTTACATTGTCAGTTTCTTTCAATATTGACACAGCATGTCATATTGGCGCTTTTCTGCCACTTTGCTCAACTGTGTGTGGACCCGCTTCTCAGTCCCCAGAATAAATGCCACACCACTGAATGTTTGTTATTTAGCTGACTTTTCTCCTTTCCTATCTCGTGCCTTTGTCCTCCAGAATCCAGCAGGAGTGTCCAAGCAAAGCTGTGCTGGAGCAGGAGATGGTGTGGATGAAGGAACACCTCTCTAAGCTGGGCTCCCCTGTGGTGCTCTGTCACAATGACCTGCTGTGCAAAAACATCATCCACAACAGCAAAGAGGGTCGGTACCCTGGGCAGTAACGCCACACAACTCTCCCTCTTCCTGCCTGTGTAATTAATTACTGAATCTAGTGTCAACAGGTGCTTTAAGTGTGTTTGTTTAAAAGTTAAAATGTGCCCAAGTTTTGAATGAAGTGCTAAAAAGAGCTTGAAATTTTCACAATAACTATGACCAAAGAACTAATAAAATAGTTCTGTCATTGTTACTTAAGTCAAAATCAGTAATTTTTAGTTTAGTTATAGTAAAGGCAGTGCTTCTTGATTCTCTGACTGTCTAACCACCAGATGGTGAAAGGAAACATAACACCCACGTCCCAAAATGCAATAGTTAAAAGTAAGGATTAGTGAAACACTTAAAAGAATCTTACTGTAGTATATTGTCAAGTCAACGTAGTTATTGATTAGTTTTAACATACAAGTGTTTTAATTACAAAGCTTTCAGACGCACCATTTACTGCTATGTACGGGCTACCATCTCCCCCTCAGGGAGAGAGCTTGCAAGTTCCTTTATTACAACTCTTATTTACTGGTGCCATGGACCTCTAGCAACCCATTTCAAAAACCTGCATTAATCCTTAAAGCAGTTATCCAACCTTTTTTTTTAGTGTCTCTCCTCACTCCTGAGTCCATGACAAGCAGATTGACATAATTCTTTCTAATCTTCATGCAACAACAAAGAAGGGACAAAAAAGCTCACCCATGCTAGCTAGCTAAAAAATGTCAATAGGAAGTATTAGCCTGCCTCTGCCTACAGTCATCAGATAAACTCTTCAGCAACTCTGTATGCTTGTTGTGACTTGTTTTTTTTACCATGTCATGTTATCTTCTATTGTCACAGTATTGTTTTCTACTACTCATAAACAGAGGCTTTGCTTGGTTGACCTTCTTACGTGGTGGTTTAGTGAAGTGCATGAACAAGTTGAGTCTTTTGAACAGCTCCTCAAATTAAATAATGAGCACTGATTCACAGTTGTGAGTGAGATGTTTGTGAGCAAGTCTTAACTGCAAATTGCCTGCAAAAATGGCTTGGAATTGAATGGCTCACGCACAACTTTGAATCGGTTCTCTTGTCATTCTTGAGACACCACCTATTTCTTAGCTGATGCAAAAGGTTTTTTTTGAACGATTTCTCTTGTCTCTTTCAGGTCATGTTCGTTTCATAGACTATGAATACTCCAGCTACAACTATCAGGCCTTTGACATCGGCAACCACTTCAATGAATTTGCAGGTTTGTTCAGGAACAGTTCTGTTGAAAGGCAGATTTATATTCATACAGTTGACCTATTTTAAAAGGACCTCTTTCACAATACATGTAATTTTGCCCACAGCCCAATTTTTTGTTTATTGTGTGGTATTTGTAGTACACCCAGAGACTCCCAAGAATATACCTTTAGAAAATTCAAAAGTCATCCAGGGCCTGTACTATGACCTATTTTATGATCATTGCCATAGGTGTGAGCCAGGGTGCACACTTTACCCCAAAACTTACTCAAACACAAATAATAAATCATCAAATTGGGTCAAATCACCTTCACTGAAGTCTGGTGCATCTTTTGAAATCAAATGTAAAGCTAAGTATTACAATTGAAAGAAGTTATTGAATTTTAACTGGAAAAAAATAGTTTTTTTATGATTTTTTCAACAAATTCAATTCTTTAGAGATGTGTCTGACCAACTTACAGTTGCTGTACAACTAAAATACTTACAAATTATTTGGCCACATATATATTCTCAAAGTGGGAAAAAAATCATCAAATTCTGAGACCGGTAAAGTTGTTCAATTAACAGGTTGGGTTACTGTGGTACAATCAGGATACTGTTCCATGTCTTGTATATCAGGGAGCCTTTAAAGATTTGTTCAGAATTCATCCTTTAAGTATGATTTCTTTTAGAATTTGAATGCTAGATTCAAAACAAACATTTCACATGAAATGTTATTCATTTTAATATTGAACAGCCACAAAGGGCCTGTATATTATGCCTTTGTGATGAGATAATAATGAGCAATTGATACAAGTAAAAACTGATGCAGTTTTGGATTGTTGTAATCAGATTGTATATATCTACAATGACAGCAATACATAAACATTACTTCTGTCAATTTCTGTTTCTAGTACTTATATATACATGTAATCTGTTTTATGGCCTTCGTGTCTTTTTGCATAGCAATGGCTTGGACAATTTTAATTTGTAGACTGGAACTATAGTGAGGGAAAGGGGATCTGAGAAATCCATAAGATGTATGATTGGCTGGTTATTTCATAGAATGGAGTCTTTGAATTTGCTTGTGCATGGTTGGAGGGGTTTCTGATTTTGAAAATGTTTTTAATATCCCAAATAATAGATTACAGATGCAACATGTGCACTCATGCCAGAGGTTCTCTTTCCAGCAGGACAGAGACAATAATATGCCTTCACAGGATCATCTGATGCATTCTTGTCAAATTGAATCCAAACATTGTATTTTATTTGAGATCTGTGACGAGAATGAATCTGTCCTCTAATGAGATCAGCATCATGCTGGTAAACCCAAATCTCATAGTCACCATCATTTTTTTGATGCTCAGCAATGTAGCCAGGGGACTGTTTGATTTGGTATGTACCGCATTTTATGGTCTCAAGGTATTCCAGATCCACATGAGGGAACGAGATATCAGATGCTTCAAGCTTCTGCCATTCACTCTGAGCTCGTGACATATTTGGGTCTTCTGCAACTCGTTTGCCAAAACATTGTCTTTTTTTAAAAGTGAAAGCATCGCTGAGCATCTTAGTATCTCGTTCTCTCGATCTGGATCTGAAACATATATTGGTCCTCTGAAGGCATTGAGACATGCAGTTACTATGCGCACTAATTTGCCAATGACCTCAACAAAATAATTTGAGGTAAGTTGTTCCTTAAACAACAGCCACTTCTTTAAACGCCTGTGGTAGGTCTCTACTATACATCTTGTTTTAATACACCAGCGATCACTATTAGCTGTTGAGGAATCCAATTGGGTTTTACCAGTTGGTAAAAATGACGGCATTCTAGCATCATACCCCAACTTAGCAAGAAGATCTAAGGCATCCCTGAAACCGCGATCTACAATCATAGTCATTTGCTTCTAACCAAGATTTCAATATTTCAATGTTTTCCATGATGAGCCGAGTTATTGTTGCATCATTTACGCTACCATGGTAGGGGCCAATAGTGTCTAAAACATATCCATCAGGCAGTACAACTGACATGAATTTTAGGTAATTTCGTTTTTTCTGTCCTCCGTAAGATGCCCTTTGAAACTGATGATCACTGCAATTGTTGAGGTAGATATGTGTACCATCTAAGATAAGAGTGACCTGGTCACCACAAAACGCTTTAGTAAAGACAGTGTTGTGAGTTATGGCATCGTGGCGTGAAATATGATTTGTGCCAAGGTATTTGGGAACAACTATTTTGTTCAAAATATCTGCAATTGTATGAAAATATCTTGACAGTGTAGCTTGGGAAAGATTAGTAAGCATGGTCATTTGATTCCATGAAAGGTTTGTTTTCAGTTTTGCCCAAAAGTAAAGAAGCAAATCTATTGCTCTGAAACTATCACTTGAACCTGAAACAAGATCAGATTCACACATGTCATACATGTTCTGAAATTGCACCAATGTCCAGCCAGTCCATGCATGGCAGTCAGAATCTGACAAGGTTTCAAACTTCAGTTTGGGTGATGTCTCATGTTTGGATACTTCATGTAGAATATATATAATATACATACTTCATATATAGAATATATGAAAAAAATATAATTCAATTGAATGCACAATACTAAATTGAAGTTAACATCCATTTGCTGCAAATTGCATGAAATAAAACATTACCCTTGATATAAAACAAGACATGGAACAGTATCCTGATTGTACCACAGTAACCCAACCTGTTAATTGAACAACTTTACCGGTCTCAGAATTTGATGATTTTTTTCCCACTTTGAGAATATATATGTGGCCAAATAATTTGTAAGTATTTTAGTTGTACAGCAACTGTAAGTTGGTCAGACACATCTCTAAAGAATTGAATTTGTTGAAAAAATCATAAAAAAAACTATTTTTTTTCCAGTTAAAATTCAATAACTTCTTTCAGTTGTAATACTTAGCTTTACATTTGATTTCAAAAGATGCACCAGACTTCAGTGAAGGTGATTTGACCCAATTTGATGATTTATTATTTGTGTTTGAGTAAGTTTTGGGGTAAAGTGTGCACCCTGGCTCACACCTATGGCTATGATCATAAAATAGGTCATAGTACAGGCCCTGGATGACTTTTGGATTTTCTAAAGGTATATTCTTGGGAGTCTCTGGGTGTATTACAAATACCACACAGTAAACAAAAAATTGGGCTGTGGGCAAAATTACATGTATTGTGAAAGAGGTCCTTTTGGGTTGTGTGTGATCAGGAATGGCAGAGCTGGACTACGGTTTGTACCCCAGTCGGGAGATGCAGATGGAGTGGCTCAAAGTGTACCTGCAAGCTTACAAACTCTTCACTAACAAAACAGAAGAGGTCAGCCAGAGAGAGCTGGAGACACTCTACGTACAGGTCAACAAGTTTGCTCTGGTGAGGAGAATTTGATGACCAGCATGCATACACACAAATACACTAACATTACACTCACCCAGAATCTCTCGTTACTTCATCTGATGTCTTCTTTGTCTCTCTAAGGCTTCTCACTTCTTTTGGGGCTTCTGGGCGCTCATACAGGCCAAATACTCCTCCATAGACTTTGACTTCCTTGGGTAAGTTGCTGTGTGAAATTTTTAGAGATGTGAATGTGTTTGTAGAGACCCCCCAGTGATGGATATAAATCCAGTGAAAGGCCACTCTGAGAAGAATCTGTCAGCATGGGTTAGACAGAGTTTTACATAAGAGTGAAACCAAAAACTCAAAAGAAAACATGACACTTATATTGTGACAGTGTTTGCTGCTCAATGAAGATGGCTTAATGGGCGTAATACAAAAGAACTTCATCAGAGTACAGGATATTTGGACAGAAAAGAAGTCTCTATTGGCACATACTCAACTTCCGGGCGCTGGCAGACGGCAGCCTGTTGCAGCAGCTCCTACCCAACTTGGCGTTTTTGTGCATTTTTTGCCCCTTTAGTGTTTATTATTTTTATTTATTTTCGGTACTCAGCTGATCTTAATTCCGCAACGTTTTAGTTGTGGTACTTCTGGTGAAGTTTCGCTTATCTTAGTGGAACTTTTCTTTGTTTACAATGCTCACGTACACACGTGAGGAACTCCTGCAGCACCGTAATGGAGCCGGTTGCCCCTCTGCACGCATACCTGAGGACATCTGGAGGGCTACGCGCAGAGGGAAGAAAGCCGGCTCCAAAGTCAGAGAGAGGATCGAGAGGGACAGGAGATTTAAACCTTTTCTCCCATCGATCACTATGGGGAATGTGAGGTCACTCGCCAACAAAACCGACGAACTAACGGCGTTAGTGAACAGCCAGCGGATCTACAGGGAGAGCAGCCTGCTCATCTTCACAGAGACATGGCTACAGGGGACAACGCCAGACAGTGTGGTCGACCTGACCGGCTTCACGCTGGTCAGAGCGGACCGGGGGACACAGAGCGGTAAGAGGCGAGGAGGAGGACTTGCTGTCTATGTGAACTCTAAGTGGTGTTGTCCCGGACATGTGACTGTGAAGGAGACTATCTGCACCCCTGATGTGGAACTTTTAGCGGTGGGATTACGTCCGTATTACTTACCGCGGGAGTTTTCACACACCATCGCTGTGGCTGTTTACATTCCGCCGTCAGCTGTAGCGTCGGGCGCCTGTGACGTCATCCACGCTGTGATCGCGGGACTCCAAACCCGACACCCCAGCGCCCTCATACTGATCAGTGGGGACTTCAATCATGTCTCTCTCTCTCCTGTCCTGACAACCTTCACACAATACGTGGACTGTGCTACAAGAGGGAATAAGATCCTGGACCTCCTGTATGCTAACGTGAAGGGAGCATACAGCTCTTCTTCTCTCCCTCCTCTGGGGGTATCAGACCACAACCTGATTCACCTCGACACCACCTACAGGCCGCTGGTGGAACAGCAGGCAGCCACCATCAAGACTGTAAAGGTTTGGTCTAAGGACACAGAGGAGGCGCTGCAGGAGTGCTTCAATGTCACAGACTGGGACCTTTTTAAAGAGGACTATGGTGAGGACATTGAAGGCCTCTCCCACTGTATCACAGACTACATTCGCTTCTGTGAGGACAACATTGTCCAGACCAAAAAGATCCGCTGCTTCTCAAACAACAAACCATGGATCAATAAGGACATCAAAGGCCTCCTTAACAGGAAGAAGAGGGTTTTCATGGCCAGGGACTGGGATGGACTAAGGGCTGTTCAGAGGGAGCTGAAACGGAAACTGAGAGAGGCCAAGAACATCTACAGGGAGAAGATAGAAGCCAAGATGGGACAGGAGAACTCCAGAGAGCTGTGGAGTGGCATGAAACGGATGACAGGCTTCAACAAACCTGCACCCAGAACCGGAGGAGACCCAGAGTTTGCTTCTGAGCTGAATCTATTCTTCAATAGATTTGACACTTCCCACACCACTGTGAGCTCAGAGAGTAGATCTGGGTCTTCACTCCACCCCAGCCCCCACTCACACCTCGGCTGGAGGCGTTGCCCCTTCCCCCATCATGGAGATATCTTCACCCCCTCTCTCAGCCTGCAAGCAGCTCCAACAGACAGTTCACCCCCACCCCTCCACCCACTCACCTTGGACACTGAATTCACCCAGCAACCTTCCCCTCCCTCTCTCCCTGCCTCACACTCACGTCCAGCCAGGTACAGAGGGAGCTCTCCAAACTCCGCACCAACAAAGCCAGTGGACCGGACAACATCAGCCCCAGGGTCCTCAGAGTGTGTGCCGGGCAGCTTGCTGGAGTCTTGCAGCACCTCTTCAACCTCTCCCTGAGGTTGATGAAGGTCTTAACCTGTGGAAGACCTCCTGCATCGTCCGGTACCTAAGAAAGGCGTCCCAGCGCTCTCCGCGACTACAGACCTGTGGCACTGACGTCGCATGTCATGAAGACCTTTGAGAGGCTGGTTCTTCAACATCTGAGGACTCTGCTCTCTGCTTTCTCGGACCCTCTGCAGTTTGCATACCAGCAGCACATCGGCGTGGAAGATGCTATTATCTTCCTCACTCACAGGGCCCTGTCACATCTGGAGGCCTGGAGGCACTGTGAGAGTCATGTTCTTTGACTTCTCCAGTGCCTTCAACACCATCAGGCCCTGCCTCCTGGGGGAGAAGCTGCTGGAGATGCAACTGCACTCCGACACCACAGCCTGGATCCTGGACTACCTCACAGACCGGCCGCAGTATGTCAGGGTGGGGGGCAGCATCTCTGAGGTGGTAACAAGCAGCACAGGAGTACCCCAAGGAACCGTTCTGGCACCCTTCCTCTTCACCCTCTTCACCTCAGATTTCCGGTTCAACTCTGGTTCCTGTCACCTCCAGAAGTTTTCTGATGACTCCTCCATTGTTGGATGCATCACTGATGATGTCGAGGGGGAGTACAGAGGGCTGATTGAGAGCTTCGTCACATGGTGTGACAACAACAGCCTGAAGCTCAACATCAGCAAAACCAAGGAGGTGGTTGTGGACTATCGGAGGAGCAGGAGGTCCCCTGTCCCCATCATCATCCAGGGGAAGGAAGTGGAGAGGGTGGACTCTTATCGATACCTTGGGGTCCACATCAACAACAAACTGGACTGGTCTCACAACACAGATGCCCTCTTCAGGAAGGGACAGAGCAGGCTGTTCTTCCTGAGGAGACTCAGGTCGTTTGGCGTCTGCAACAGGCTCCTGAAGACCTTCTACCAGTCTGTGGTGGCCAGCGCACTCTTCTTTGCAGTGGTGTGCTGGTGGGGTGGCATCAAGACTGGTGAGGTCAACAGGCTTAACAAGGTGGTGAAGAAGGCCCGTTCTGTTGTGGGCCTTCAACTGGACACTCTGGAGACCGTGGCAGAGAGGAGGATTATGGATAAAATCAGGGCAATCATGGACAACTCCTCTCACCCTCTCCACGAGCTGTGGGACATGGGCAGCTCGTTCAGCCAGCGCATCATCCACCCAGAAGCAGAACTGGCGCTTCAGGCGCTCCTTTGTGCCACCGCCATCAGACTCTTAAACAGCAGCGGAGGCCACAGTACATCACTGCATCGGCACTAATCAATGTTTATGACAATATGACAATATTACAATATTACACTGTTCTGCACTTTAATAATATTTAATATTAATATATATTGTACAACTGCATTGCTACTCTGTCAATGCACTGTCAATACTGTTGTTACTCTGTTGCACTGTAATTACTGTATATAACTCCGTTACCCTTTTACCCTGAACACTGTCACTTTAATATTAATATCACTGTCACTTTAATATTAATATCACTGTCACTTTAATATTAATATCACGGTCACTTTAATATTTATATCACGGTCACTTTAATATTAATATCACTGTCACTTCCTTCTCTGCACTGCACTGCATAACAAGTTACCGAGTGACATTACTCGACATTGTAAATAGCTCAAACTGTTGCTGCTACTGGATGGCCATTGTTCTCATTTTTTTGTTTTTGTTTATTATATGTCACCCTTGCTTTGTCCTAATATATGTGTAATTTTTCTTTGAACCCAATGCATGCTACTACCCTTGTTCTTGTTCCTTGCCCTGTACTGCTGCAATACCTGAATTTCCCCTCTGGGGATCAATAAAGGATTATCTTATCTTATTTGGTGTTATTTCCTTTCTCTTCTATTATTATTATGTACTCCAATTTGAACCTAAAATCTGGCTCAAGAGTTAAAAAGCCCATATCATGTTTTTTTCACATTTGTTCAGTCAGCAGTTCATGCCCGACTGTACCAAACCAACCATTAAGGGTGGAGCTAAAGGCGCTGCAGTCTGTTGATTGGAAACAAAAAATGTCAATTCCCCTGCGACAGTAGCTAAAACTAAATACAAACCGCTCAGTGTTTAAATAGGCCGTGGATTTGGAGTGACTTGCTGCTGTTGCAGTACAGCAGTTGCTTTCAACCTTTTGGGGGTCCTGGACCCTCTGCATATTTTTGACCTACCATGATCATCATCTTCTTTTTCTTTGCATAACTGTACTTATCTTCTTTGTTCATTTGTAACACTAGTTTAATTTGAAGTGCTAACCTGAACCTTGCAGTTTTCCCACCATCCTGCAGATGAGTCACAATAAAATCATTGTTTAGAAATGCATAGTGTACACCTGCTGAAACTGTAGGGGGCTCATATTTTTTAAGGATGCAGATCGTGTGAAGTTTGTGTTTTACAAACTTCAATAGATCAATAAATCACACTTGTGAAACAGATGTAATTAGAATTAAAAAAACAGTCTTGTTCCCTTCATTTTTTCAGCTAGACTGAAGTCTTAGTCATAATTGCATAAAATGATCCTATTTTTCTAAATGTCATAGGATCTTTTTTTAAATGTATTTTATTTTTAGGGACCCCTTGCAATTACACCACAAACCACTAGGGGTCTGTGGATCCCTGGTTGAGAAACACTACTACAAAGGATGTCCACATGAAACCCTCCACAGTGTACTAGAGTGCTGAAAGTCCCTCATTGGTGCTGTTTGTTTACAGTCTGCTCTACTTCAGACTGCCTCACTCTGTAATGCTTCTGCCGGTGGCGGAAACATAAACAAAATCAGGGTTAAATGCTCCAAATCCTATAGAACTGTACTGAACCAAACCAGACTACTTAGTGGAAACAAGGCTGTAGATTGTAGAAAGAATACAGTGCTGTTGACAACATGGTGCTTAGCAACTCTAAACTGACCAATAACCCCAGAATAGACTGGTCAGCCAATCAGAGAAGACTGGGCCCACTTGGGGAAGGGGGCCTTAAAGGGATATTTAAGTATTTTTGAAGAGGGGTTGAACTGTCCCTTTAAAGTGACAGGAGCTCCAACAAAGCATCTCAGACACAGAGATAATACAGCTGGTACTCTGGCAGTCATCAATATCAAATAAGTGAATCCGTGTTGAAGCAAAATTACCTCTTTAAAACAGGCACACTGTGTGCCTCTTTTACACATGTTGCCACTGCTGGACAAATGTTTGGATACTGAGACTAAGGGTTAATACAGTCACCAGTGGGACAAATAAAGTCTGAAATATCAGCAGTTTTATGTGAATACTTATGACTGCTTGAGTGTAGTTTTACTCAAAGCCACGCTGTGTAGATGTAGATTCTTCTCTTTTTTTGAAATGTTTTTTCTGTAAGTTTAAGCACTTAAAAAAAATTTTTTTTTTGTTTCTTACATCTTATAAACTTTAATGTGTGTCATGTATGCGCCTTGCGTAACCCCTGTGTGACCTGCAGCAGGTCAGAAGGGAGAGCAGGGTGCTGCTGCATCTGTAGCTGTGAGCTCATCTGTGATGTTTTCAATATTTTATGCAGCTGATCTCTGCAATGTTTTGATGCGCTCTCTTGATTTAAAAAGGGATAGGGAGTCATACTTTTCAAAACTGAGGCATGTTGGTGGTAAAGCTTTGTAATTCCCGACCAATATACCAGCCGGTCAATAAAACCGTCCGATTAAATAAGCAGATGATAGCCCTTTTTAAAGTACTGTATTTAGCATTGGCCAAACTCTGGCGGATATAATGATGATATATTCTTAATTTCTCATATAAAACAGGAACCGTTGTTCGGTGTCCAGGCTGCGCAGACTGATGAGGTTGCCAAAGATAGCGGCACGCGTTGTTGTAGCGACTCTGAGCTCTTTACTGATGCTGTGTGTATGGATGATGGAGTGTATGGAGCAAAACTCATGTACACTCATACGGAGTTGCTGAATGTTGATTTTGCCTGCAAGTCCATTATAACGAACGACTTTCAGCAGTCGCACAGTATACCGCTGGACACAGCGAGACCACCGGGCTCTCTGCTCGACTACTGAAGCAGCCTCTCAGACTGACGCTGACAAACATTTTCTGACCATCTGTCGTTCATGAAACGGACCAATGGACCTTCTGATGGCACGGGATTGGTTTATTTTTTAATGTTCTGTGATGATTGTTATGAAAACCCAGCTTCATCCGCTTGTCCCCAGCGCTGCAATTGAGCTAACTAGCTGGTGAGCCAACTATGCTAACGTTAGCATAGCTCCCTCAGAGCTCTACAGTGTCATCAGTCTGTTGCAGGGGTACTCGTCCTGGGGGAGTCTTCATCAAAGCTGGAAACTTTAATCAGGCCTTTTCAAAGTAGTTTGTGCAATATGTGCAATGTCCCACAAAATATTTTGATTTCCTCACACGTTACTTCATGTTTACAATAAAAAAGGTGTTTCTACCTGCGCTAAAAACCCTACTTCTGATGCACTAATGAGGACTCAGGGTCTGAAAGGTAGATGTGACAAGATAGAGTTCATACTTCATCCATATTTTTACATTTTAAATAAGGTAATTTATTTTAATTTGCAGGAATTGACTGAATTTTTGCCCACTACTTTAATTTTGTACTTAAAAGTTCTTTTCTCCTGAAAGTTGCAGAGTAAAAAATTGCAGGAGGCTGATGAACAGAATGTTGTTGCTTTCCTCTCACAGTTACCTGTTTACAACTTTTTAAAAGTTGTTCTGCCTGTACTATAACCTACCTTCTTATTATTTTCATCAACAAAAAGTACGATATTAAGAGTGACTGTTCTATAAGGCTTTATATTTCATTTACCGGAGGTTTAATGCTTTTGTTCTTTTTTTTTTACTTGAAAATTGCTCTGTGTTTTTAAAGTTACACAAATACTTAAGGACAAAGTATTATAAAACAATAAAATGTTCTGCCTTTAATAATATATTCGTGGTTGTAAATGTTTTGGGACCATTTTTAAAAAAAAATCATTTTATATATATTTTTTAAAATTTATCGGTAATCTGTATGTTTTCCTACCAAATATTGGTAACTTCAAAAATCCATATTGGTTGGGCCCTATAGCTTTGTAAAGACAAGAGAAATGGGCGAGATGATAATTCAGTGCTATTATGACCCCTTTTTAGACGTGAGGGGATTTTTGGATGTTTATTACCATGCTGTGATGTGAGAGCTGTCAGTCTCCCTCACTCACTCTCTCTCTCCCTCTCTCTCTCTGAAACTGAGGTGTGTGTGAGTGACTGTGGTACATGTTCAGCTGACAATTTTTAAGAAAAGATTTCAAGATTGACATGAAATTAAACATTTATTTATTATAAAAGTGAGATAAACTTCAAAAACAGTGATAAGATTACAAAAAACACCTCAAATATCAAAAGAATACCTCATGATTATTCTAAAAATATTATTCAAATCAATGTAAATGCAGGAAAGAAATTATTATAAGTTTAAAGTTGTCAAGGGAAGATCATCTGACCCCAATCTCACCTGATGATGCCAAATAGATATTCATGATTTCCCCACTGCAAGTAAAACCTGATCCTGTCAACAAAAAGAGTAACAACAAAGGCAAAAATAACAGTGATAGCACAGGCTAATATTAACTGACAGTTATTTTAGTGTTCCAACTCTATTATCAAAGTAAACGCACCATTGTTGCCATTCTAGTTCTGAATTAATTATTGCAATAGAATATGGTATGACAATAATGCCAAGTTAAAGAAACAAAAAATAACTGACCCCTTACAGAGCTGTAATGTCAGGTGATAAAGCAGTTACAACATCATGGTAATAATGGAGACAACATGTGCTGCTGTCTTCATTTTAAGATTCAAATGTTTTTTGTATCTCCAGACAGGTTGCTTTGGTGGAAGTGGTGGCAAAAATTAAGTCTTTTTAGGATTGCAGACCCCTGGCCATGAAAGTTTTGTTTCTGCCGGTATTTGTCTGTATGTGTGGCAGCATGTGCACAAGATAACTCAAAAAGTCATGGACTGATTTTGATCATGTTTTTTTGGGAATATTAGCCATGGCACAAGGAAGAAGTTCTTAGATTTTGGCTTGATCCAGGGATGTTTTCAAAGAGTTTGTTCATATTTGGAAATTATGTGTTTTTGTCATTTTTATGAATAACTTAAAAGTTAGTAATGCTTTAATTAAAATTCATGCAAAAGTGCGTTATCTTGGTCCAGAAAAACACAGTTAAGGTTGGTTCTGGATCAAGGTCCAGAGTAAGTGCCCAGGCAGGGGTTTGTGCTCTTGTAGCACTTTTTCTTGCTCTTATTCTTAAAATGTTGGCACATTTAAGGGTTCAGTCAGTGATAGCAATAAGAAGCTGTTTGTTAGGCATCGAGTAGTTTGCTGTTTGGCTAGAAGCTGGTATTTGTGGAAAAGGGTATATGTTGTAATTGATCTAACAGAGTAGTTCCTTACGGTCACTATTCAATCACGTTAGGCAACAGAGTTTGTCCAGTGAAACATAGTTTGGCGTCCTCTGTGGCTTCATGGAAGGGCAGTAAGCATATAAAGTGGACGCTAATACCCTCTGACATGTTTTTGAAAAAATATTTTGTTTTGTAAAACTACATCTAAAAAAAGAAAATTTCATTTTGAGCTGTGTTTATTGTGTGTAATTCTTTTCTGAAAATGTAAAGAAGGTTATACCCGAATGTGCCTTTTTATTTCATGATCATGATTTTTCTCCTCTGTCTTACAGGTATGCAGTTCTACGTTTTAACCAGTACTTCAAGACCAAACCTGAGGTGATGGCCTTGCAGGTCCCAGAATGAGATGAGGCAGAATAAGCCATAGTGCAGATAGAAGAAGCAAGGAAGGATGCATCAGGTGTCACGCTGGGACTTCCTGTAGGGTGGAAACACTCTCTTTTTCTCTGTCAGCCAGCTGTTGATGGACAAGTGCTTGGTCTAACTGGCCTCTTCTACTTCAACAAGCGCAATTACTCTTTCATTCCTCCAACTTAGCTCCAACGTCCGTCATAACTCACTTAAGACATTTTCATGACTTCTGTCTGTCCCCTCATGTATGTGTGTGTGCTTGCCTTTGTTTGTAGCGTCAGCTCATCCTCAGAAATCAGACCTCTTGCTTTCCCTCTTAGGGCAGCTGAGCACAGTGTAGTGAGCCCAGCAGTCTTACGTAAGGGTGGGGATTACACACTTGAAACTTGCTTCATTGTTGGTCACATAAACACAGTCCTACAACATAAAAAACTCCATCCGGAAACTGACTGTTAAGTAGGTGGAATACCGCTACAGAAAGCTTTTCCCTTTATTTGTTCTTTTAATCTATGTCTCGATACTATGGCCTCAGTCTAGCAAGAAGCAAACTGTGGATGCCTTTCACAAAGCAACTGATATTTTGCACTTGGTATTCTCACTTATGCCATCCTCCCCTGTTCCTGCAGCTCTCGTAAGATTTGACGTTCAGTCTTATAGATTCTTCCTCCTGTGCATCTCTGGTACTAAGTGCTGTTAGCTAAGGTAACTGCCCTCCCAGTCAGCAGTGTACATGAAGCGATACTGTGATGTCTCCTTGATTTATTCAGTTGTTGCACTAAAAGCCATCGTCAGTTTCTCTTTTAGTTACTCCGAACAACTGCTGCTAATGGTGAGAATAAATGAATAAATAAGTCAGCCTTTGTAGTGTTAGACTTGCTATGAAACAGAAGTTACTGTATAGTTTTCTTGGAGCCCCTCCTGAGCTAATTCCTCTAGGATCAACATAAAACCAGATATAACAGGCTTAAAAAATAAATATCCTTGGGAAATGACTTTTGGAGAAAGTAAGCAGTAACATTGCTATCATTGTCTTAGTCCATTTTTGTTTGCCTAATTTTGACATCTTCAGAGATGACAGAGCCATGGACCTGAGAGAACTAACCAGACACTAAGGCTGGACTATTTGGACCAAAAATAATATTTCAATTCTTTAAACAGAACTTTTGAACACAGTATATATCTTGATATGTATTGAAACCTGTTTGATAACCCTGCAGCAACAACAGAAGTTCCTGCTGATTTTACAATCCCCCTCTTCTTGCTTATGTCACTGCAGCACCGCATGGTGCAGACAGCGTTCAGCTGCAGTGTGTTGAATGGCTGCCAGGTGGCTTCTAATTTTCCTTCTTATTTTTTGTTGTTGGTCGAGAAAACAAAAGTAAATAAAGCTAATGGCTAACATTGCTAAATGGCAGCCTCTATGGACTGTTTTTTTTTTTTTTTTTGCAAGTGATTTATTTAGATTTTCATGCTTTTAACAGCTAAACAGTTAGTATAAAAAGTGTAAAGCCTATATAAAAATGAAAAAAAAATTAAAGTTTATAAAGATTTCATTTGCATTTCTGCACTTCAAAGGTTGATTGTCTGTGTCAAAGCTACACCATCATGTACATTAAGCTCTGTGTAGCCTTGATAAGATGCAGAAGGCTATGCTCTCAGCTTGAAGTGCTCAGCCCCAAAATGTTACTGTACATCAAAGTGATGTGAACTGCAGTCCCTGTTATTGGTTCTCTGCACTGCAGCAGGTGACAGCGAGTCTCTGAGTTTGTATCAGGCATGATTTTGTGCACAAGAATATGCTCACATCGCTTCAGGAGGCAAAGAAACACATTTGATGTTTTTGCTGACATATCAGGATTGCATTCCCTTGTTCCTGTGGTGTTCATCTACCAAACAGTCACTTAAAAATATTCCTCTCCCCTCCTTTTGTCTTATTCTGCAGTTGAAATTTTAACTCATTATTTGTCCCCTCTCTTTTTTCCCAGAATAGTTGGATTGTAGTCAACTTACAACTGTTGTTTTTATGACTTCTCCATGATGTCAACAAGGCATTTCTGTTGCCCTGGTTTTCTTGTACATAAACGCTGGGTAAGAAATGACACTGCTGAGTTGCATTTCTGTTGAGTACACCAGAGTGACGGGACAGCCTTGTCCCCTGTGGCGTAGATAAAGGGTGGGTTCTAGGGCTGCTGTTTTGTTGCTTTGGTATCAAACAGGTTTGGATTTGGTTTGAATAAGTTATTATATGTATATTAATATAAATGCTCCTAAATTGAAGATTTCACATTTCAGATAGATTGCATTGTGGTCATCAATAGTCTACCCTGAGCCTGTCATGACTTTTGAATCAGTTAATGGTTTTGTCTCACCTTGAATCTTGTCTGGAAATATACTGATATTCCTTTATTGCCCAGCTCTTTTAAATGGTGATATTAAGGACCAGCATGAGGGGCAGCTGTTGTGTTTTGGCTGTTGGTTGAGTCTCTGCTGTGTTATAGCAAAGGACGATAGAGAGAAGCTTGTGTGCTCTTAGCTTCTCTGTGTGCGTTGATGTGAAAACCATCCGTATTATTTGATACCTTAGGAGGAGCAGCTCCACAGTTAACATTGCAGTGGTACTGATGGAGGAGGGGAGACGGCGTTGGTTTAAAAGAGGGCACCTGTGCCACTAGGAGCTCTTTGTGCATTCCTGTCCTTAACCTGCTCTTCCACCATCTTGACTTTTATGGTTGCAGAGATTTGCTCTGTTAAACTTTCCATCTAGACTTCCTGGACCTTTTGGAAAATTACAACCTCTGTCTTCCACTCTGCCAGCCCCTCCTGTTCGTCCACCTCACCATCCCCTCTTCTTTTTATGGCTTAATCTGTTTGCTCCCTCCTCCTGCTCCCCTTCATCTGTGAAACACATGCACCTGTTATAATGGTACCATCGACATCAGAGGAAGCTCTTAACCACACGCTCTAACCAATTCCTGCTTACAACATTTATTTTGTGGTAAACTGTGTTACATAGAGGTACATAAGGTATATCTCAGGTCAAATCAAGGATATTCAGCTCTGTCTGACATTACAGACTCATTTGTTTTGATGGATGAATACCAATAGAGAATTCATTGAACAGTAAAATTCAAAAACCAACAATTAGGGAACTCCACAGTCCTTAAACCTAAACTGTTTGTAACATTAATTCCTTTTCTGGCTGTAGAGGTGTCTCTGGGACATCTTAAAAACTGGCCCTTGTGATGTTGCCTTTTTAAATATCACTTGTGGGCAGTGCAAAATTAACAAGTGATGAATCAATCGCAGTAATTTATGTGTATGATTTCAGGCTAGGGTGTAATATGTTTAAGTTTTTTCAGATACCAGTGTTACTTTAATACTTTTGGTTCTGGTGGATCCCCATTGAATACTGTAAGGATGAAAAGAGTTTAAAGATTTTTACCCTTGTTATCGCCCAGGTATGAAGACTCTGATGTATGTGAGTTTGATTTTTTTAAGCTGTACTTGACAGTTCAGTAAGCAGAGATGACAGTGAAGGTTCAGCATCGTTGGCTTTGACATTTGGTGTTTGACTTTTCTCAATTGTTGGTTTTCCATCAGGGATCATACCAAGTAATCTGACACAACAGTTAGACCACTAAGTATATTTTACTAGTCCATTTGATAAAGAGCCCATATAAAGTGTTTGGGAATGGACATAACTTTTCAAAACAATTCTGGCAGGCAATTGGACGATTGTTTCTTCAATCACTTTCATTACAGGCCAATCAGATAATGTAGTAGGCATAAAATACCAAACGCCAGCCACTCTGTAAAACCAACTATCATCATAACATGTCTGAAGTAAAGCAAAAACAACCTTTCTATGGACAGGAGATTGTATTGTAGTTATTTGTTTTCATATAATAAAGGGATGTGGTCCAAATCTGATAAAACTGCTACTGAAGCTGTTAGCTTCTATGCTAATCTCTGTACCAGCTGTCATCTCAATCATAGCTCCCACCTCTTCCTGCTCTACAGGACTCTGATTGAGCAGTCCCACTGTGGCCCACTCACAGTCGCTATAGACTGGAGCTTGGCAAGAGGGATCAGCTTGAGTACAGACATTGAATCAGGCAGGTCAGTTTCTGTGCAAGGTTGTGTACCAGAAGAATAAAGTAATTTTACAAGAGGTGCTGAAAAAGAACTTCCATATTCAAATGAGAATGTATTGGTACATAAGATCCTGAATACATTTACAACAGCCACATCTTACTGCCTTCAGTGCACAGCAGGCAGAAGCCAGTCCTGAAATAGGCCCCTTTTTAGTAGTCTGAGAAAGTACTGTTAACTCTGAGCCAGTTTGAACAGAAAGTAGATTTTGAATCAGTTGTCACTTTGTAAAATTTGAATTGAATCAAATGGTGAACACGTGGAGATACCACACTCCTTAATTCAATTATGATTTCCAATAGATAGTCATTTGTTAGCCTTAAATGTCTTTTGATAAGCAGTACTAATAATACCGACAGCGAGTTAACAGAGTTTAAGTCAGTGGAGTTTTCCATTAGTAAACATGTTTGGTGATATTATGATCTCACATTTAATTTATTTGATTAAATGGTCTCATGCACCTCTGCCCCTGATTCATTTGCCCTAAAGTGAATTTTACAAACATCTAAATGATCTTTTTTGTATCTTTGCCGATACCTTGGCCATAACCAATCAGATGCTTTAGTCTCTGTGGTATTGAACTACGGCACATTTAATTTAATGACATTCACATATAAATCTGAGCTTCAAATTATGTTTAAAATGTTTAGTTATGTAAGGCTGTAGCTCAGGGATATGTCTCCTCTGTTTCACACACTCTTCAGGAAATTTAATCTCTCCTCGGCTCAGGAGGGGTAGACACTGAGCTCTGACCTTTATCCGACACTGAGCGTCTCGTGTTTCCGACAGGCTGAATAATTCAGAAAGTGAGCAGCGGCTCCTCAGAACAGATAGATTAACTGATGTTAATGGTGTCAGGTCTAGACAGTTAACCTGGGAAATAACACAGAGGGATTATACCTATTTAAAGTGTGTCATGAAAGTGTGTTATGAAATGAAGATCAGAACCTTGTTAATGTGAATTATAGCTCCATGGAGCTTTGGGAGGATTTAGAGATGTTCATTAGAGAAGTACACGCATGATGGCACATATTTTGGAAAAAATAAAGCTTCTGTAAATAAAAATATCCTATAAAATTATAGGCTAGTGCAATTTTAATTGGAGATCAATCAAGATGTTCTTTTTTTGGAGGAATTATGAACTGGGAAGATTTCCAGACAAAGACCAAATTATTGAGCTTGAATGCACATCCCTGTAGAAAAGTTGAGGAGACATCACAGGGGTCTTTGGAAAAAAAAGACCTAATGAACATTTAGTTATGCTGAATTTGAGATTGAAGTCATTGCACTTGCAGACCTTATCAAAGATGGAAAACTTGAAAAAACGTTAAGGTGATATAGGTCTGTTGTAGGGATGTAACGGTTACCGGTAAAATGGTAAACCGCGATAAAATTTCCCACGATAATCGTTACCGTGTCCAATTAAAATTACCGTTGTATCGTGCTTGATCACCACACTGCCTCAGTAACGCACGGTGATGCTACTCTTTGCCTGGAAAAGCCGGAACTATGTATCTGCCCTCGATTAAGGAGCCTCACGCGAGGTGCACATGTGCAGTTTGCATTGTTTGGCCTCTGAGTCTGACACATATATTGACAAAAAAGACAAAAGAACTGTTATGAATATAACAATAAAGGGGTTAAATGATTTCAATTCCATGTAAAAGTACTTTTAGAACATTTTGAGCACACTGCAACAATACCGCGATAATAATGATAACCGTGATAATTTTGGTTACAATAACCGTGATACAAAATTTCCATATCGTTACATCCCTAGTCTGTTGAAAGAACCTGACGCTGAGCTATGTTATGATATATGGGTGAATATATATCATGGTGCTATCTGCAGGGACACATGTTGCAATGTTTGTTTTCACTAAAATGTCAATTTTGGATTTTATCATAGTATGAAGAACCCTCAATCAGTGCTTGAAAAATTCTGTTTCTGATCAGTGTTATAATATCTAAAGCATGGTCCCTACAAAACTTAATAAAGGAATAGTAATAATAAAGAGCTGGAGAGTCACATGGTCCAATGTCAGCTGCAAACTTGTGCAATAATGTTGAACAGAAACACAAAACAAATGTCATTGATTTATAGTTTAGCAGCTTATACAAATAATATCAATGCACCATGCTGCATACCGGTGACATGTAAAACACATACCTCTCAAACAATGTTTACCTAAGAACTTTGCACCCATTCACAAGTCTACTTATGTTGAAACAGCCTTCATTAACAGGATGGGAAAGCTTGCTGTTTAGCCCTGTGCTAACCTGCTAACCCAGTCTTCATGGTGGGCTCTTCACTCCTTAGACATGGCTTGGATTGTTGACATTGCAGTGGTATGATGTCACAATGATAGGTGTGTTTTGAGGGGCCAGGGGAGTCAGCCAACTATGGCAGCTACTGGCGCTGTAAACATGGGGAGATGGATGTGTCTTGATGCAGCAGACTTCTTGTCTTGTGCATAGACATACTGTCTTGAGGAAGAGGCATTTAATGCCAAAGTCAGACTCCATGATATGGTCATGACTCTGGGCAGTTGTAGCAGGTCTAGCATGTTTGACTTCTGTCCTGCCTCCTACAATGTGATGCCTTGTGTCAGAAACATTTAATGAGAGCACAGGGCACACTGCATGTTCAACAGTCACTGATGTAAACCGACTGAAGTTGATGCTTTGAGGGCCATGAGAGAGAAATAAGTTCGGTAAAGTCCTGAAAACAACATCCCAGCCTTTGGGATGTGCTGTAGAAGACCAACTGTCAGACTGTAAAGGAGAAATGTTGTAGACACTTTAGCAACAGCCATACTTCATATTGGATTTATGCCGATATCTGATATGCTGATAAACTCAATACTCATAATTTCATGGTGACTGTTAGTGTAAGACTCAAATATGAGGCCAGAAAATCAAACTTAGATTCTTTTATAAATGATACTTGTGATTTATACAAGTAGACATTCAGTGATGATGACGTAAACCATTACGGTATATTTGTTCATTTTGCCAATATTGTAACCAATATAAGATATATCTATAGTCACATTACATGGCTAAAATATTAGCTGTAAATATTGGCTAAATTTTAATGTCTACCAATACAGACAAAACTCAGTGTCAGGGAATTATCTGCTGATATTGTTCTGATAATATCCTGCATCCCTATTTTACACCCAAGTGACTGCTCCCATTTATCAACAAGGTAACATAACATTCATTTTAACTTTTGGAGAGACAAACAAAATTTAGTTAACTTGTGCTTCAGTATGGTTGCTGTCTTCAGCGTCACCCCCATGCAGTGTTAATTTTGTTGACTAATTATTTTCCTCAGTTTTCATCAACTACATTTTTTCCACTGGCGAAAACTAGACAGTGACTAATAAGAGCAAGTGCAAATGGACAAAAACTGAAACTAAATTAACCAATAGTCTTGTAAACAGACTAAAAACTCAACTAAAGTGTTTGACAGAGACTGAATCCAATCAGACCTAAATTTCATTTTATCCAAATTTAAAGCATGACTTCAAAAATTTAAGGAAACATCGAAATGCACAAATTCACAGTAGATTTTGTCAACTAAAATGTTGTGAAATTTCATCAACTAAAACTAGACTAATATTAAACAAATTTGTCTAATGACTAAATTCTGACTAAACCTAAAACATGTTTTAGGCAAAAGACTATAAGACTAAATTAAGAAGTGCTGTCAAGATGAACACGGCGATCACATGTATCATCCTCATGTCAGTTGTTCACGGTAGTGTTGAGTGTCAGACAAACCACCACACAATTTATGGGCTCTGTTTCGCCTAATGTAACATCTTGACCATTGTAACCAATGAAAAACTGTGCAGTCTAACCTCGGCATGAAGCACTGAAGGACATCGTAATATAGAAAGAACATATGTGACCTCTATACGATGAATCTTTGATCATGAAAACTGACATCATGTATGGTCATTTTACATATTTGGGGTGGGCTACTTGACCTTGAAGGTTCCTGATATATCAGCTTTTTTCCTACAAGTCATCTTAACCTGTACTAAAACACAATTAGAAAACATGTTACTAAAACTAAGAAGCGTTTTCCTTTTTTATACCAATACTTGGGGACCATCCACACTCAGACAGTTCAGGCACATCTGCACAAGTTTTGGTCATACAGGCATTTTGTGGTACCCAAAAAAACATTTTTGAAGGGGTCCCAGAGTGGATAAATCTGACAACGCCAGCTTGAGTGTAGGGCTGCCACAAACGACTATTTTGATAGTCGACTAATCAACGACTACTTTTGCGATTAGTCGACTAGTCACTTCATGCATGAACTGCAGTGTACTGCACCAGCATGCAGCTGGTGGCCCAAATCGCTTATTATGAGCAGACCTGGCAACTTTGGTGCCTGCGTAGTTGTTCATGCGCCACATGCATGAGTGTGCTTCGGGTGTGTTGGTTTGATTCCTGCAGGTGTGATAACCAGAAAACAGGACAGATAGGCAGACAAGACAGCAGAGGTACAGCGCTACTGAATTAGTCGTCGACTATTTTGATAGTCGACTAGTCAACGACTAGTCGACTAATCGTGGCAGCCCTACTTGAGTGTCTCAGTGTGGACAACGAATTTGGATAGTTTCAGAAACGCTGATGTCATAGGCCCATTTCTTTCTTGCACCACATAAGTGAACCCCAACAACAACAACAAGAAAAAATGGCAGAATATGGTGTCATGTTGATGTTGCAGATTCATTGAGCTTTTGTCTTTGACAACAAAATCAAATCTCTAATGATGTATGTGTATGCTCCATGTCTCCTCCCTGGATTTGTTGCATGTCTGCAGCAGCATTACTGCACCACTTACAGGCCTGGCATATACACCACAGCATTTCCAGTGTATTCTTGGGACACATTTCTTGAAACAATGCTGCCTTTACAGAGAGCATTTTCAATAACATTTTCATCTCCATGTGGACATTCTCTTAATTTATGGTAACAGCCAAAATGAACCTTGCATAAAGGGAGAGCTACTACTGTGGATTATTGCAGCAATTGCCACGAGCTGGTTGGCCAAAAGAATGCCCCCTAAGGTTACTTCAACCTTTACATCCAAAAGTCTGTCCACTTCCTTTTTGCGGCCCCCTGAACCCCAAAACCGTTGTTCTTTAAGTCTTGAACTGTGACTGATTTTAAATGTTGAACGGTCTTTAAATATTTGTTTAGGCCTCCTCACAGGTTTCTATAATTACTAAAGTGACTGAGTAAATGTAGGCAAATGATCTTAAGGCTGTGAATGAGACCAATGACAGATACTCCCTCTTGTATGCCTTGGAGTTATTTACCCAAATAGTGAAGGGGAGCTTAAACTTTTTCACTGTCAACTACACTGACAATTGAGTTCTTTTCTTAAAGCAAATTAAAATATTAAAAATGACCTAAAATAGACACCCACATGGACAGAAATAAGGGTTAAATTGTCCTTTTTTTTATTAACAAAAAAAGGTCAAATGGAAAAAATTTCCAGACATTAAGTAAAGAAAGTAAATTAAAAACTCTCTCCATCCTCTTGTGTCCTTAACAGGATACCTTGCCCTGTTGCATGCTGGCAGTAAAAGATTTCACTCTCCTTAAGTTGATTTTAATGCAGCGTTTATTTATTGCTAAGGTTTTACATACACATACATAATTCATTTTCCCTAATCATAGAAACATGGTTGTGCCCAGAGAGTTTCATTGCATTTTATTTGAGATAAACTGTTTTGTGTGTGAATGTACTAACTTAATTTTAAGAAACACTGTACAGGTGACTGATTTTTGTTTTCTTTGTATGCTGATATTTACTTCTTGTAAATGCTTGAGGTCTTTGTAAATGTACTCATCCACTGCTAAAGGAGACGCTGTGTTGATGTGTGTGCAGCCAGCGGAGATGGAGGATGTAAATACTGTAAGAAAAACTGTGAAAAGCTTACTGTACAGCGATCCTTCATGCCTCTGTAGGAAGAGAAGAAGAGGACTATTTAACATTGTCAGTTATTATTTCCATTAAAATGTACAGAGTAAATGAAGAGTGTCTTTGCCTTTATTCATCCAGAGTCAAAATGTTTAGGTCCTACCTCTTGTACCTCAAAGCAGTTTTCTGCCATTCTTTTGTGATGACGGCGTCGCAGCTGGAACCTCGCTACCCCTGAGTTGACAATCGAAGATGGCTGCCCCCGGTGTAGACGGGTATTAAACTCCTGTAGGCTGTAATAATCAATTTATTGGCACTTCTGACTGGGGTGTGTCGCTCTAAATCAGCTATATACATTTTATTGTTAGACTTGTATTTACAAAGATGCAGCCATAGTGATATTCAAATTCTTCATGTGGTATTTATGAACTACAATGCAGGGCGTGCTAACAACAGCTAACAAAAGCCTGGTAGATCAGCACGTTTTTTCTGACTTTGCAAACGGAATGCTGATAAGTCAGAGATGACTTCACTCCCAGTTCCCTCTTCAAAGTTCTGTGGTTAATGGAACATGGCATCTTGCCGCGAAGCCTGCACTTGTGGTTCCTCGATTATCCCTCCCATCAGTCTCCTCGCTCCTCTCTCCTCCGAGCGCATTTGCGCTTTTCAATATGGCTGCTCAGAAAGTACTTTTGATGTCGCGGAGGAGAGAGGGGAGAGGATACTGCATTTTAGCGCACTGAGATGCACCCATTGATTCAGCAAATCCTCTAAGTTGATTCACCTCCTGGCCAGTGGGGGTACTGTGCATGTGATTTTAATTGTATGGATGAGGGTTTTTTTTTTCAACAAAGTTTTAAGAGGCAGGCACACCCTATGGAAGCCCATTCCCGCCAGGAAAAACAAACAAACTGAAAAGTAAATTAAAAAAAAAAAAAAAACGATGTCATTATTATGAGATAGTAAGTCATAATTATGAGATAGTAAGTCATTATTATGAGATAGTAAGTTGTAATTATGAGATAGTAAGTCATAATTATGAGATAGTAAGTCATTATTATGAGATAGTAAGTTGTAATTATGAGATAGTAAGTCATAATTATGAGATAGTAAGTCGTAATTATGAGATAGTAAGTCATAATTATGAGATAGTAAGTCATAATTATGAGATACTAAGTCATTATTATGAGATAGAAAGTCATAATTATGAGATAGTAAGTCATAATTATGAGATACTAAGTCATTATGAGATAGAAAGTCATAATTATGAGATAGTAAGTCATAATTATGCGAATAAGTCATAATTATGAGATAGTAAGTCATAATTTTGAGATACTAAGTCATAATTTTGAGATACTAAGTCATAATTATGAGATAGTAAGTCAGAATTATGAGAAAGTAATTCCTAATTATGAGATAAGTCTAAATGGTCCTCCATTTGTGTTGTGTAAGAGCTGCAGTTGGAGACAACCTATTGCAGATAATGGATATTATCATTGAAGACTACTTTAGACGTGGATTTACAAATCGTGAAATTTTATCAATTTTGGAGGAATCTCACAACATCAAAATAAGCTTTCGGACTCTGGAGAGAACATTACAGAAGAACCAACTGTGGAGAAGACGGCATAAGACAGATGAAGCGCAAGTGGCAGCCTTCATAGATCATCAGCTGCAAAAATCTGGCAAGCAACACGGCTACAGATGGATGCACCAAAAATGTTGGATGGCTGGGATAATTACAGACAGAGAAACTGTGCGTCAATTGATGCGACTGATGGATGGGAATGGGGTAGAACTGCGTGCTCAAAACCGTTTGAGAAGACGTGTGTATGTAAGTCGTGGGCCAAACTATGTATGGCATATAGATGGCTATGACAAATTAAAGCCTTATGGAATATGCATTAGTGGCTGCATCGATGGTTTCTCGAGAAAAATGATATGGCTAGAAGCATATAAAACTAACAATGACCCTAATATCATTGCTGGTTATTTTATTGATGCTGTGACTAAAAACAATGGATGCCCTCAAAAAGTACGGTTTAGATCATGGCACTGAGAATATCCACATTGCAGATATGCAAAAGTTTCTGCACAGTATGGAGAATGAGAACTGTGTGGAGTGCGTCACTTTAGGTCCAAGCACAGGCAATCAAAGGATTGAACGGTGGTGGTGCACCCTCAGAAGTGAGTGTGTTCAGTTCTGGATGGACCATTTCGACCAGCTGAAAGCAGATGGCTACTTTGTTGACAGCTTCATTGACAAATCCCTGATACAATTCTGCTTCCAAAACACCATCCAGGTACAGTAGCCTATCCTAAAAAGTAAATTGCTCATCAGCTGTATCTTGGGATAACAATGTAAAAACTGATTTATTTTTATATGTTTTCCCTCTTTTTCTGTCCATTTTATAGGAGGAGCTTAATGAAGTTGTAACTGCTTGGAATGACCATCGCATAAGATCAACCAACAATCCACGGGCTCCAAGTGGTCGACCTTCCATCATGCATGCAGTGCCAAACCTTTATGGGGTTCAGGATTTCCTGCAACCAGTTAATCAAATGAAAATGGAATTATGTCGAGAGCACTGCTGTTTTAAGGACTATCCGTGTGATGAGGATATGTTTCACTTATATCTAGAACTTATGACTGAGCACAACCTGGCAATGTCTGATGATGTGTATGAAATCACTGACCTTTATCTGAGTCTTTGACAAATGATCACTGATGGGCTTAGGGAATAATTTATAAGTTACATGCTTTCAGATCCTCTGCCTAACAGGCAGGGCATCGACAGGAATTGTGGGGGCCCATGTAAAGATGTCACTTTGGGACAGTCACCACCACTCCGACTACCCCTGCACTATAACCACACCTGCCCAACCTGTACGATCCCCACATCATTAATCATTGTTTCCTTATTACATCCATATTGATTGCGCCTCTAAAATACTGTAAGTAAGTACATAATAAGATAGTAATGATTTATTTAAAAGCACCTTATTCAGAGTATATTTTCATTCAGTTTGATTTTAATTGTTTCCAAAATGTTGTGTTCTGAGTGCATTTTTTCCTGTAAGTGTTTATGTAGTTTAGTTGTTGTCAAAGAGTAGGAGGGGAAATTCTAATGAATCTTTGAACATGGGATTCCTGTTGTAGGATAACAATCCTGTTTTTCCTTCATTGCATCGTCCTTGATAATTGAGTGTTAATTAATTTATAGATGTATTTCAAATGGATTAATATTTGTACAGAGAAAGGAAAAACAGAAAAATGATGACATTCTTTATGATTGAGAATGACTATATGACTAATTCATTATGAATTTGATATTTTGGGTATTTTTTTCTTGGGGGAAGATATAGGACTGAACAGTTCTTAGAATTTTTTTTTTCATTTAAAGGTGATGAGTATGTGAGTCATTTAGACTCTCTACTTAGTAAAATACAGATGTCTGGGCACCATATACATTGTAACAGCCCTGAGCTTTTTCAAAACATTCTCAATAAAGAAAGACTCAAGACTACACAGAACATGGTAACAGTTGTAATGATAAGAAATACAACAAGACAAACAAAAGTTGAAAAAATGTCACTTTCCCACAAAACAAATCAAAACACTTTTATCCAGTCAGTCAGTCAGTCAGGAGTTGTAACAACATCAAAACACTTTTGAAGATTTTGTGGGCTTAAAAATTCTAACAAATGACAATATTTGGTAAGTAGGATGTGTATGAAAGTCATACATGCAAATATTATGATGAATTCGTTTTTGTAACTGGTCTTGCAATTCAGCTAAGATTTTCTAAACAAGAAGGTTGAACATCGTTAGATATAACAGCATGACTTTGTACAAGTGGGGCATGTGTCTGTTCAAATAAACTTAAAATGGTCAAACTACCCAAGATGCCCATTACAACATTTTTTTAATTTTTTTTTTTTTTTTTTTTTTTTTTTTTTTTTTTTTAAAGTGGCAAGAAACAACAAAAATAAAGTGATGCAAACATATGTCAATGCCCCTCTTAGGCACTCGATGTTATCCCTCTTTCTTATACAATGAATAAACAATATTTGCACTAAAGCTGAGGTGCTAGCTTAAGTAAAATATGCTCACTTGACTAGATTAAACTATGTCCATTACCCACACATTGGACTCCAACACTCTGTTCATCTCAGTGCTGAAGTCAGGTAGGCTGTCAAATTGACTGACAGCTCCAGCACACATCCACGCGTATGGGCCACAGGTCTTCTCTGAAAACCTTCTATCTGGGTAAAGTTAATAATAATGTTCTTGTCAAGAAACAGATCTGATCCTGTGCAGAATCTGAGGAACCAACACAGATGCTGTGTATCTGCATTTCTTAAGTAACTGGTCAAGAACTTTTGAATAGCCTTCTGTTGAGCACTCAGTACCTCAGGGAATGTGAGGGACTTTACAATCTTTCTCACAGTTGGTGTCAGTGTTTCATACATTGTTGTGAGGTCGTGAAAGTTGCACCCAGTGTTGCCAAGAGATTTTGTCCATTGTTCAATGACATAGGCTGGCTCTTGGACCAGTGTTTTATGTGCAAGCTCCTGGATGATGTCGTTTGCATTGCTTGCTGTGGGGATCCGTCTGCAGCTGTAGTTGTCCAAGATTTCCATCAGGTCTTCTTGGTCAACAATATTAAAGTCAGACTGCCAGGTTTCAAACACTGCACGCTCATGTTCAGGCATATATTTGAGGAAATTCTCCACAACATCACTCTTCACATGTCCCAAGGCAGCTTGCTCTAACATAACAGGTGCTATCTTCACGGGAAGATATTTTTCCCTTGCCCATCCAAAAGATATTATTCGACCGACACTTTCCCACTGCTTCTGTCCAAAGTCATGTCTCAGGAAAGGAACTTTAAAAGAGTTTCCTGTTGTGCACTGATTGTAGAAATCAGACAGAATTCTGACAGACAGTCCCTCACAACTCCTCCCTCATCATACCCCATCTCAGGTGTTCCATCTGGCAGTACAAGTTGAATTTTAAAGTCAGCCTCTTGAAGGCCAGCATCAGAGAAATGTGCTATGAGCTCTTGTAGTACCTGCCCTCTGTGAACAACCAATATTTTCTTCACTGGCTCACTGGATGGCATTGTTGGGGGTGAAACAGGCAGTGTATCATCCAAGTTCAGTTGCTCATTTTCAGAAACATCTCCTAGGAAAACAATGTTGCTGCTCTCAAAAGCATTTTCAATCCCGTCCTCTGTGGTAATTAGTGAAATTTCAAAGTTGTCATCACTTGCAGTGCTTCCAAGAAATATAACTTCAGGTTGGAAAGTTTCAAATGAAGCAGTTGGTGGGGCAGCAGCAACACTGAGAGAAGAAGTGGAAGGCTTATTCTGAGATCTCTCTTGTCTCTCCAGAGTTTGACCTGTTTTTTTTTTTTTTTTTTTTTTTTTTTTTGTCAGTGTATAATTGTCCAACTGTGATTTCAGAGTCAACTGTGACCTCTTGGTAGTTTCTGAGTTCTAATTCAAAATCTGTTAAGGGCCCCAGCCTATTTCTCCCACCAGGAAAGAACAAACCAGTTGCCTCTTGTGTCAATTCACTTTTCCGAGCATCCTTTGAAATGTCAATTTTCTTGTTCCTCCTCCTCGTTTGGCCCTCACCTGCTTGAAAGACTTATTTTCTTCATCATAATGCATCCATCCTATTTTTATTTTTCTGATTGCTTTCACAGCATTTTTTTTCAGAGTTGGATGGGAATGATCCTCTCGCCTTTTGCCACTGCCTCCTTCATCATAAGGTTTTCATTTGACCAATTTAGTTTTCAGGCGCTCAAAAAGCTTTGACTTGCATGTGTTGTCATGGCTGTTTTCCTTCCGTCTACAAAAACCTAACACCGCTAGGCGATCACCATATGATGGTAAAAACCCTTTTAACTCTTCGTCTGTCATTAGTTGAATGGTGCTGGCATCTATCTAGATATGGACAAAGGGAAATAAAAAAGTCCTCATTAGACAACCTTATATCTTAATGTTGGCACACATAGTTAAATAAAGTTCAATAAAAAATTAACAAGATAAAGTTTATGGTGAAGAAACAATAATTTAGAGACAGTAAAAAGTCTCTATGAGAAACACTTATTATTATTATTATCATTGTCTGGAATATTCCACTAGTCCCTTTACCTTCTCGTGCTCCAAGGTCTCTATCGTCTCTTCAGGAACACTTCTCTGTCTCAGGAAGTCACCTAAGTCATCCATTCTGTGAACATTCATTAAGAAAAAGTGGTAATTAATCATACATTCACAGTAAGAGTCTTGGGCTTCAGATGAGCTATTACATTGCAAAGAAAGTGGGCGATATGGAATACTATCCGCCATGTCAGCTAAACATTAAATACAAGTTTATAAGCATGCTACACCTCACAGCTATGCACTCCGGAATGCATTGTGGATGTATAGCTGTTTCATATAGCTTATATTTTCCAAAGATGAACATGCTTAGTGGCAGCTGTAGCTCATTGAGTGCCCAGGGAAAATCCCACCTTCAGGGCCCCCAAGCTGTAAATGCAGGTCTGGAGCATCATAGTGTCTTTGATTACAATTATTTACCACCCATTTTGATCTGTCAAATCAAATAAAGAATGGATAAATAGGGTGCTTATTATCATTGCAAAACATTATTATTGTCAACACATAACTGGAGGAAACTCATAATTTAACAAGTTATATGTACTAATCTATTTTTGGTAAGAAAAAATAGTGTGTATTTCATTGTAGGGGTAAGGTTTCCCACAGGAGTTTGTGAGGCTACGAAGGACACCTTTACAGACAAACTATTAACCCCCGGAAGAATAGTTAGTGTAAACATTTAAATGGAATAGTCTGGCTCACTTTGAGACCAAAATTAAGAGGCTCAAAATGTGGTTTCTTGTAAATTAATTATTTGTAAAGTTATGAATGAAATTAAATGACACCCCTCTCATCCTGCTTTTTTTATCAGCTATATGTACGAGTCACTTTAAATAACGTAAACAAGGCCTGCTGTTAAACACTTTGTCATCTACACTCCAGTACTGTTGGACATTACAATAACTTTCTAGTAATGGTTTGTGTTGCTGCTGATGGTCTGGTTGTTTTTTTTTAGTTCACGAAGAGTATTAGGAATTAATTTCAGTCGTTTCCATTACAAACGGCAAAACCTCCTCACAGGAGCTTAAACACTCTTAAATTTTAGTCAAAGTAAGCTACATATGATTGGTGGAGACAGACAAGATAACTAAAAGATACCCGTAATGGGCTGCAGACGCTTATAGGTTTTTGCCTCTACCATTGACGTTCAAATAACTGTTTAACTACATCAGCTTGTTGACGCAAACTTTTGTCTAAAGCTCGCTCTATCACAATTAAAGTCAGCACAAACCGTGTTCGCTCGAAGTGTTAAAGCTGAGAGGCAGGAGACTCGCAGAAGGTGCCTCGGAGGTGCGAGACTTCAGGAAATATTTCAGTGTTTAAGCCGATGAGAGAGCCCCTCAAAAATAAAAGGAGGGTAAACGATTCGGCGCCGATAAATTTTTGGAATGCCCCTTTGCGTACTGCGTGCGCTCGTTGTGACGCCCTATGTAGATATCAATGTCACCTGTGTCTGATTATATTCTGGATCTTGCTGGTGCTTCACAAAATCAGTCCCAGTTGTTGCCTTTCTGTCGCATGACCAGATGAAATTTCATAATAAGCCACACACGTAAGCGCAGTGCTTTTACGCACGGCCGTTACGCACGACCACATGGCTTGTAATCTTAACCCAGCTGCAGTATCACAGACCTAACAGCTACGAAACTAGGTATGTACTAGACTAAGACCATATTTAACAGTAACAGCCACACACGGATTCAAGTTCCAGGCCACATGTAGGTCCAGTTGTTGCAGATCATCAGTTCGTGCGCCCCAACGGAAACATTTAAAATTCAATAGAGGCATTACTCAGCTAAATATATCGTTGACTTCTATGTAGATATGCTATTATAGCATGAATAAAGCAAAATTAACATTATTTTCACATTTTGTCATGTAATGTACACAATACCCTCCATAACCTCACCTTTAGGTTGCCGTTAAGTGCACACACCTCTATTCCATAATAAGACCGTAGTACTGCATGGTCAATAAGCTCTGTTATTGGTGATTTGTAAGTCATAAGTATCTCATAATTATGACTTATTATCTCATAATTATGACTTACTATCTCGTAATTATGAGTTACTATCTCATAATTATGACTTATTATCTCATAATTATGGCTTACTATCTCGTAATTATGAGTTACTATCTCGTAATTATGACTTACTATCTCGTAATTATGAGTAACTATCTCATAATTATGACTTACTATCTCATTATTATGACTTAGTATCTCATAATTATGGCTTACTATCTCGTAATAATGACATAGTATCTCATAATTATGACTTATTTTCTCATTATTATGACTTACTATCTTATAATTATGACTTACTATCTCATAATTATGAGTTACTATCTCATAATTATGACTTACTATCTCATAATAATGACTTACTATCTCATAATAATGACTTACTATCTCATAATTATGAGTTACTATCTCATAATTATGAGTTACTATCTCATAATTATGACTTACTATCTCATAATTATGACTTACTATCTCATAATTATGACTTACTATCTCATAATTATGACTTACTATCTCATAATTATGACTTACTATCTCATAATTATGACTTACTATCTCATAATTATGACTTACTATCTCATAATAATGACTTACTATCTCATAATTATGACTTACTATCTCATAATAATGACATAGTTTTTTTTTTTCCTGGCGGGAATGGGCTTCCATACACACCACAAATGGGACAGTGCTAAAAAAAACAAAAAAACATAGCCTACAGTGCCCTGAGAAATGTTGGTATCACACATCAGACATAAGGACAGTGTAACATGACAACAAAATAAGCAACAGATTTTAGTCAGAGGGGGAAGAAAAGATTTTGTATGGATGAGATATAAAGAGGTAAAACCCCTGTTGTCCTATCAAGCCTCTGTATCCCTGGAGCTAGTGTGCCAGCTGAGAGGATCTCCTCAACAGCTGGTGATTGTCACAGATGAGAGAAGTGCGCAAAAGCCTGAACATGGAGACCAGCTGCTTTGCCTAAACAAAAATCCACATGTGAACACTTTGTATGTTGCCAGAAATGAAGGGACATGGTTCAGCTGTCAATGTTAGGCAGGGGCGGACTGGTCATCTGGACGTTCTGGAGAATACCAGAACGGCCGGTACTGCCGGTCGGCCAGCGGCCGGTGCTGTCGGCCCACCGGCGGCAGTGGCCGTTCAGCAGCCGGCCGGCCGCTGCGCCCCCGTCATGTTTTTTCTCTCTCTTACTTTACAATATAGGCCTACGGCTGTTCCAGGGGTGGCAGCAATGCGCTGGCTGGAACGCACTGAGCTGCAAGCTGACTCGCTACTTATATGTGTTGTGTGCGAGTGGAGATGGGAGAAATACACTAGCAGCGGTTGGCAACTTACGGCCCGCGGGCCAAAATGGACCCGTCTCCAATACTATCTAGCCCGCCAGATGAAATTGAGAAACTGATATAAAAGGGGCAGAGGTGTGCTGGCCATCGGGGAAAAACCGGGAAAGCTCAAAAACGGTCGGCACACCTAGACGGCCAGTGGCCACAGCGCGCACCACTGAAAATATCGATCAGCAATTTGTCTCTCAAAACTCTACTCTTGCGCTCAAATTTGCTCTGCGCGTGCTCAAACTGTGTTCTTGCGCTCGGTACCAATGCTGTGTGTGCTCAAACTGTGTCCTCGCCTTTGGTTACAATGCTGCGCGTGCTCAAACTGTGTCCTCGCGCTCGGTTATAATGCTGCTTGCTCAGATCTCCTGCGCTCACAGATCTCTGTCTCCTCTCGAATGATTTGTGGATTGACCAATAGGAGGCCGAGTAGTATTGACCAATCAGATTGTCCCTGTTTGTTTACGGGTGCGTTCGCTGTTTTTCACGGAGCGTTGCATACGGGCGGGCACTCTTTCAACCTGGTTTATCACCCCCCGACCTCCGGGGCTGTAATAAATGTGATTTCTTTGATTTTTTTGTTCACTGTTGGAATCAAATATCATTCAATAAATACACGAGCGCCCGTGTTTTCACTGAAATAGTTATATTGTATAACCATAGCCGCATGACACAGTGCTCTTTGTGGTGTGCTGGTAGAGAAAACGATGTCACCATCATGAAGCTAGGCGGGACAACAGAGCTCAAGCAAAAATGGACCGGCAAAGTCAAGGGAATCAGGCAAGTTGTTTTAAATTCATGTAAATGAAAACTGTATTGTGCTGTGTACTGAATATTTGATCATATGCCTGGTGTAATACATACATGAACACTATACAAAAGATGTATTTATGTAGGCTAACCCTGTATTTGTTTTAGTTTGTTTTGAAAATGATCTATAACATCATTTAATTGCAGAGTATGATCATATTGTGTGAAAGATGTGATCCCTACAGCGGTCGGCAACTAACGGCCCGCGGGCCAAAATTCCAGTAATATATCTGGCCCGCCAGATGAAATTGAAAAACTGATATAAAAGGGGCAGGGGCGTGCTGGCCCTCGTGGAAACCGGGAAAGCTCACAAAAGGCCGGCGCACCAGAAGACCAGTGGCCACAGCACGCACCATAGAAAATATCAACCAGCAGCCGCCCCCAGCCAGACGGACACAAGCCACCGCGATTGGGAACATCACAGCCGCGCAGCGGACATTAGACGGCCGGCGGCCGCAGCGCGGTAGCTTGTGTCCGTCCGACTGAGGGTGGCGAAAATATCAATCAGCACCACTTTCACCCCCTGCCCTCTGCTCAGATGAACGACATTCGGCCGGTCTGGTCCAAAAAAATCCTGGGCAGATTTTCAGCCCCAGCACGTCCCTGAAAAGGAGTATCTAAAAAAAAAAGTAAAATTATTTAGATACCATCACAAAAACGACAATCATTGTTGCGGCGCCCCACCTGGAAGTGCGGCTGTATGCCTTCTAAAATTAATCAGCATGTCCCCCTGTTCCCCTGCCTCTCTGCTCCAGGCGCGCTCTGCAGCACTCGGCTGCGCGCTGCTCAACGGCGCGCTCCGTAACTGCACGCTCCACGGCCGCTGCCCGCTCCTCGGCTGCTGAGCGCTCCTCGGCTGCACGCTCACCTGCAGCGCAGGTGAATAGAGTTTGTGAAATTAGCGGCGTGTGCCGAGTTCTAGAGACAATAGATGCCGATCATTCATCAATCAGAAACATGTTTTCTCTCTCTCTCTCTCTCTTTTTTTTTTTCATTAAAAAAAAAGTTTTCCCCTTATCTATAGGCCACTTGTATATCGTGTGAATACAAAATATAGTCTTATTTAAGGAAGTGTTTGTTTTAAATAAAGTAACTTTATTTCTCAGACTATTAGTGTGTTATTACTGCTTTAGCTCCACTGTGGCTGCATTAAAAAAACTGCTTATAATAGTAACTTGGTGATGATAAAGCTGCTGTCTTTAACCAGTGAATTGTTACCCAGACTGTCTTTAAAGTCATCATAAATGTGTCATAGCCAACTATATTTTCCCCCCACACATTTAATACAAATGTGAGTAATTCCATTATGAAAATAAGTACTTCTTTTAGCCCAGTTAACACATTTTTAATAAAGATTTAAAAAAAAGATTTTCAGGATTGGGCTATGATTGTCAATTGTTTTTACTGGGACATGGCTTCCTACACTTGATAAAGGAAGGACTGAACCAGACTTCAGGTTTTCACTCAATCCCTTTTTTATTTTTTATCAGGAATCAAGCAGGAGAAAAACCTACAATTACAAAACAAATCAATGTTAAACATTTCTGCAATTTTTTAAACAGGCAGAAGAACATTTAATTAAATATTTGGTTTACAAATTATTAAATATTGTTCATTTTTTAACCCTTTGTTTGAAAAACCATTAACTTTTTATTTTAGGCAGGATTTTACACTATTTTTTTTCAACTTAAAACATCGACCTTATTTAAAGCTTTTAACAATAAACAATTTTTTAACTAACATGAAATAATTTTTTAAGTACCATGACAAGTTATTAAACCAGATTTAATAGGTTTTAATACTTCTATTTAACAGAAACTATTTTTGTACATTGAATATTTTGAATTGCATTTAAATAAAGCAAAATTTGATATTTTAAATCAATACTTTTTTAAATTTGATTAACTCAGAAGAAACCAAACTTTAATCTTCTAAAAAAACACATTGAGATCACAAAACCCAATGCCAGAAATCCAACACAAAAGTTCCCTTTTCAGCAGAGAAACCAGAGTGATTGTCCCCGGGTGAGTTTAAAAAGGGATTTAAAAGGCTATTAAAAGAAATATTTAAAAGGAATATAAAAAGGGCCGACAACGCCACCTAGGATTAAAAGAGCCTAGGACTCTGTTAAACTACACAGGTTCTTGTCAATCAGGCTGGAGCAGAGTTACACAAGACCAGTCAGGGGGTTTACAACAGGTTTATTATAAAAGCAAGATAAACAAACTCAGTCCAGTGTCTTTGGTGGTGGTCCCTTGGATGTCCCCGCAACCAGCAGTCCACAAACTCTGCCCCTTGAAGGATTAAAACATACAGTCAGACACCTTTGTTTGGTCTGTAATCCCTTAACCAATCTAATATGAAGTCTTAAGCACAGCAATCACCCTAAAACACTTCACCACACAATAAAATAAAACACCCCCTGGTACAGGCTCAGGACCGTGTCTGCTGAGTTCTAAAATCACAATAAAATGGGGGACTAAAGACACCAGGGAACGAAAACACCAGACAAGGGACACTAAAATCTAATAACTAAAACCCCAGTTAAAACAGGATAAGAACTATACTAAAATCTTTAATAAAAAAAGATGAAGGTGACGAATGTCCTGTGAGGGTATTTTAACTCAGAGAGGGGTGCATCATAATCACACCCCTCTGTCATCCAACGACGCTTCCCCTCACACGTCTGATCCCGGATCTCCACACAGCCGTCCCCGTAGCTTCCGCGTTGCCTCGGTGCTGGGGCTCTGCCTCCTTCTCGACCGGCGTGGCTTCGTCACTTCAGCTGGGGAGGACAGTTCCTTTTTAGGGCAACTCACAATTCTACCTTGCAGGAAATGAATAAAGTAGGTAAAGCCAATCGAGGGTACTTAACTGGAAGAGGGGTGTATCGCGATTACACCCCTCTACTTCCCAGCAGCGCGTCCCCTCGTGTCTCTGTCGGCTCTCCACACAGCCGTGCTGCCGTCTCCGCTGAGGATCTCTCCCTCCGTCCCAGCGAGCAGGTCGTCTGCTGTACGGCACTCTCCGACGCTCACGCTCAGTCCGACACTCAGTTCCCGCTGTTGCCTCCGACCCTGGCTGCTTTTCTCCGAGTGCTTTTGCTCCACTGCTGTCCTCCTTAAGTGTGCACACCGGTGCCTTGATTGCCGCTGCACACCGGTTCCTCCTCAGCCAAATCAGGGGGATGCGTTCAGGGCCCGCAGGAAAACACACACTAAACTTCAATAAAATACATGCAACTAAAAAAGGTTAAAACTGACCCCGTCACATGATGGCTTCTTATTTTTTGAAACGTCCTCTTTCCATGCGCTTCCAAACTTTTGCATCCTCTGCCTCACTCCTCACAAGCCAAATGACTGATACTCGGCATCTATTGTCTCTAGAACTCGGCACACGCCGCTGATTTCACAGACTCCATTCACCTGCGCTGGGAGCATAATGATTGATTTTAGGAGGCACACACCCGCACTTTCAGACGGACGAACACAAGCCACCGCGCTGCGGCCGCCGGCCGTCTAATTTTGTCAGCTGCGCGGCCGTGATGTTCGTGATCCCGGGGGGTTGTGTTTGTGTGGCTGGGGGCGGCTACTGATCGATATTTTCAGTGGTGCGCGCTGTGGCCACTGGCCGTCTAGGTGTGCCGACCGTTTTTGAGCTTTCCCGGTTTTTCCCCGATGGCCAGCACACCTCTGCCCCTTTTATATCAGTTTCTCAATTTCATCTGGCGGGCCAGATAGTATTGGAGACGGGTCCATTTTGGCCCGCGGGCCGTAAGTTGCCAACCGCTGCTAGTGTATTTCTCCCATCTCCACTCGCACACAACACATATAAGTAGCGAGTCAGTTTGCAGCTCAGTGCGTTCCAGCCAGCGCACTGCTGCCACCCCTGGAACAGCCGTAGGCCTATATTGTAAAGTAAGAGAGAGAAAAAACATGGCGGGGGCGCAGCGGCCGGCCGGCTGCTGAACGGCCACTGCCGCCGGTGGGCCGACAGCACCGGCCGCTGGCCGACCGGCAGTTCTGGTATTCTCCAGAACGTCCAGATGACCAGTCCGCCCCTGCTGTCAACGGTCATTTTCACCAGACAGTGGACCTCAGTTGAAGTCGGTCTCCAGGCTTTGCAGAAGGACAGCAGCGCGTTTCCGTATTTTTCCCCTCCTACAGAAAGGGGGGGCAGTTCTCGTGATGCTACCAGCATGTCAGTGTTGGTCCACGGACGGAGCATGAAGGCCGGGTCACCGTTTGGCCCTGGATACTCCACCATGGGCATTGAAAATGACTGTGGAGCATAGGCGTATCCAGACCGTGTGTGTGGTGGGCTGAACGCACCGCTGGGGAACCCTGCGTCGCTGTGTTGTCGCTGTGGAGGCAGTTGTGGAGGGAGTCGTGGATATGGTGGGGTCCGGCCTGATTCAGTGGTTGTAAATGAGGCATTCTCCAGGTGTTGCCGTGGGTCATAATGTGGTTGGGGTGGCAGCACAGGGTGCCCTTGGCTCTGTGGTGGCGGAGGGGGCTGGAACAGGCTGGCTGGTTGTTGGGGTGGATCAGCTGGTGGCGGCAGAAACGGCGCAGGGCTGACTGGTGCAGGGAAAGGCTGTGGGGGGTCAACTGCTGCGGGAAAATGCTGCAGAGGGCCGACTGCTGTGGGGAGGGGTCATCGCTGAGAGGGCAGGCTGTACAGAGACGGCAGCTGCAGGCAGAGGCTGTGGAAAGGTGCGTTCACACCGCAAGCGACCCAGCTACCAAAGTCGCGTCGCCCACAGATGTAGCGTCGCGGGTCTATAAATACCTGTTTGGTCGCCGTTGGCGTCGGACGTCGGTCGGTGACGTCACGTCCGCTTGAGTTTTACCGCGATCATACCATATATCACATAATAGGGTGTATAAGCGGACATTATTCCAGCTGTATCCTTTTCACTCACTTATCAGACACAAAACTCTGCAGCTGATGATGCAGCTGCATTATCTGTGAGTTTACCGCGGTCCGTCTGCAAATGTCTTCACTGACATTAGTTCTGCCTAGCAGGAAGTCATCCGCCCTGTAGTCCGGATGAATAACTGCACCGTCACACGTACACACACCGCTGATTGGCTGATGCCAGACAGCCATGCACGACATCGCCTGAATAGATCAACTTTTTTTTAACTTTGACATCGCGCGACGAGTGAAGTGGTCGTCTTGTCGCCGGCTGTCGCATCGCGGGAGGGTTAGCCCCGCCCCATCGCGGCTGTATGTTGACTTTGCATGGAGAGTGATCGCCGAGGTAGTACAGGTAGCGTCCGGTGTGAACGCACCTGAAGGCTGATAGCTGCAGGGAGGGGCTGAGCAGAGGGGACTGCTGCGGAGAGAGACTGAGCGGAGGCGGCTGTTGGGAGGGGGTGAGCAGTATGGAGTAGTGAGAGTGCCAAATTACAAAAATAAATCTATAAAAGAATAAATAAATAAATGAATTAATAAATAAATTATATAAGAATCTATAAAAGAATAAATACATAAATGAATTAATAAATAAATTATATAAGAATCTATAAATGAATAAATAAAAAATGAATTAATAAATAAATTATATAAGACTCTCTAAAAGAATACATGAATTAATAAAAATATATAAGAATCTATAAAAGAATAAACAAAAAAATGAATTAATAAATAAATTATTTAAGAATCTAAAAAAGAATAAATAAAAAAATGAATACATTTTATAACAATCCATAAAACAAAAGGCTAATAAAAGCAGAAATATAAAGACAAATTAAAAAAAAATATATATAAAAGTGCTTAATAAATAAATAAATGAATAAATAAATAAATAAATAAATAAAGTAGCTATATAAAGTGATATTAATCAAAGAATAAACCCTTAAAAGAAAAGGCTAATAAAAGTATAAATATAAAGACAAATAAATAAACGCATTTAAATCGCATTTAATGTCACTTTAAAAGCGAAGGAAATATGCGCAGAAAAATATGCGCAGTAGGAATGTGCTTGCGTCACATGCACAGGAGGAATCCCAATCGAGAAGAAACATGGCGGCGGAAAACTTGTCAGCAGAACTCGTCGTAGTTAGAGAACAACATAATTATGAAGTACATGTTTTAGGGGCAGTAGAGGACGTTATGGGAAGTGTTCTGAGGAGGTACTATGTTTACTTTGACCCACACAGACATCGATGAGCTCGTGTGGAGAGACGGCCTGATGCTGTGGACCTGCTCGACTCCAGCTTCTCTCTCCAGCTCTCCCCTCCTCACTCTCCCTGTCCCCCTCTTTATCTCCCTCTCTCTCTCTCTGTCTCTCTTTCACCCCCCCCCCCCCTTCTCTCTGTCTGTCTGTCTTTGTTTCTGTGTCTGTTTTAGTTACATTCTCAAGATTTCGCAACACAAGCTCGTCAATGTCCGTGTTGGTCAGCGCTCACATAATACCAACACTTTCTATTACGTCCTCTACCGTCCACAATACATATTCTCGGTCGTAATTGTTGTGTTCTGTAGTTTTAGCCAGTCTTAAAAGTTCTGCTGTGAAGTTTTCAGCCGCCATCCTCTTCCTCAATAGGTTTCTTTCTGCGCCTGCATACAACGACATTCCTACTGCGCACATTTTTCTGCGCCTATTTCCTCCAAAAAAATATGCGCGGAAAAATGTGCACAGTAGGAATGTCATCGTGAGCAGGCGCAGAAGGAAACCAATCGAGGAAGAAGGACAAATATGTCAGGCTATGCTTTGTTTACATTCACAGACACAGAAAGAAAGAGAGACACAGAGAGAGAGAGGAGGGAGACTAAAAGAGAGACACAGAGAGAGAGAATGAGACAGAGGGGGAGACAGAGAGACAGAGAGGGAGATAAAGAGGGGGACAGGGAGAGTGAGGAGGGGAGAGCTGGAGAGAGAAGCTGAAGTCGAGCAGGTCCACAGCATCAGGCCGTCTCTCCACACGAGCTCATCGATGTCTGTGTGTGGGTCAGCAAACATAGTACTCTCAGAACACTTCCCATAACGCCCTTTCTACCGCCTCAAAAACATGTACTTTCGGCCATAATTATGTTGTTCTCTAACTACGACGAAGTTCTTCTGACAAGCTTCCACGCTTTTACGTTTCTTCTCGACAGATTCCCTCCTGTGCATGTGACGCAAGCACATTCCTACTGCGCATATTTCCTTCGCTTTTAAAGTGACATTAAATGCGATTTAAATGCGTTTATTTATTTGTCTTTATATTTATACTTTTATTAGCCTTTTCTTTTAAGGGTTTATTCTTTGATTAATATCACTTTATATAGCTACTTTATTTATTTATTTATTTATTCATTTATTTATTTATTAAGCACTTTTATATTTATTTTTTTTAATTTGTCTTTATATTTCTGCTTTTATTAGCCTTTTCTTTTATGGATTGTTATATAATGTATTCATTTTTTTATTTATTCTTTTTTAGATTCTTGAATAATGTATTTATTAATTCATTTTTTTATTTATTCTTTTATAGATTCTTATATATTTTTATTCATTTATTCTTTTATAGAGTCTTATATAATTTATTTATTAATTCATTTTTTATTTATTCATTTATAGATTCTTATATAATTTATTTATTAATTCATTTATTTACTTATTTTTTTATAGACTTATTTTTGTAATTTGGCACTCTCACTACTCCATAGAGCAGAGCTGACCGCTGTGGAGAGAGAGAGGTGGCTGTTGGGAGGGGGTGAGGCTGCGGAGGGCTGAGCGGCGGTGACAGAGACTGGGGAGGACTGGGTGGCGCGGGGATGTCCTCGGGTATTTGCTGAGCAGATACAGCAGGGGGCTGAGGCTGCAGGGCAACCTGTCTCTCCACGGGGATCGGAACCACATCATCATAACGTGGCAGGAGCGAGTGCCTTCTTTCTGGGATTTCCTCAAGAGTTGGATAAAGAGAGGTTTTAGGCAGAGCAGAGGGGGAAAGTGTGTGTGTGTGTGGTGTAAAGCAGTTATTCCACCTGTTGTGGCATTCACACTCCTTTCACAATCCTTTCTCACACGACAATCATCATGCTTCGGCAGTTTTTTTGTCATTCTTTTGCTTTCTCTACATTCAGCTTCTTGTTTCCACATGTTTAAACTCGCCCTGTGACCATCTATCATGTCTAAATCTGTTGTTTTGACCGTTTTCTTTGACCTGATTTGTTTTTCATGTTCAGTTAGCCTTTGCTCAAGTTTAGTCAGTTGATTCAGGCTAAAACTGCCTTCATCAGGGAAACCAATACAATCAGTCCATACATGAAAATAGGGTATCCACCCATCACCATATTTTTCTTTCATTGTTCTGCAGCATTGTGACATGGCCTTGTTTCTTTACTCTGTTTTGAACCCATTTTATCAGATGCTCAGTTCTAACCAGACCAGGTCAGACACAAAAGGCTTGCCCAGTAATTTCAGTGCTTAGAAATTACTCAGATTCAAACTAGCGCTTAAGTTCTAAGTTTTATTTCAGTACTTCGAAATAAAAATGGACTTGCTGACAATTTCAGTACTTCGAAATTGTGTTTTCAGATCGGACACGATTCAGTAATCTCAGTGCTTAGAAATTACTCAGATTAGAACTAGTGCTTAAGTTCTACAAGAGCAGTTTATTTCAGTGCTTAGAAATAAATATGTGTCCGATGTTTCACTTCAGTGCTTAGAAGTGAAAAAAACAGGCGTGTCTGAGGTTTTATTTCAGTGCTTAGAAATAAAAATGTCTGGTTAAAACAAAAGCCAGAAGTCTGTCTGTTAAATCTTCAGCAATGTCTCAGAAAAACACACTCATGCATACCTCATTCAGCAAAGAATCTTAGACTCAGCAAAAACGATCCTGAAGAAATAGATCCTCGATAATTTAGCCAAAAAGGGGTACAATCTTACCCGAGTGGAGGGTGCAGTTCAGATCCTGAGATGGCGATCCAAGTCCGGAGACGGTCCTCCCTTCTCAGAAAGGTATTGTAGTGAGGTAAGAGGCAGAACCGCAGTGGTCCCGGAGGCCAGCCCCCGTCTCGCGGGCCTTGGATGGCCAATGTCAGAATCCCACTTCTGACACCAAGAATTGTCGTGGCAATTTCTGATCAAAGCTGAGGATCAATAAAGGATCTTGAGTCAAAAGATGTCTTTGTGAATATTTATTATCTTGCAAGAGAGAAGTCTGTCATACAGCACACAAGTCTGCAGAGAGAGTTCTGCTAGATAAAAGAACATACATTTTCTTAAAAGCATACAGACAAATCATGAAACAAAAAACATCATACCTAAGCATAAAACACCTCCCTTTTCTGCTCATGTGAGACAGTATCCCAGGTCACACCATTTTCCCATCAACTCCCTCCCCATTAGTCTCCAAGTTGAAACTTTCAGCTTTTTGTTTATCTCACATGCAGAAGAGGGAGTATGGCACAAGTATCTGATTTATCTCAAAAACATTCTTGGTCTCTGAGGCTCATTGTAAGTTCTATCTCTGACCTTTCCTGCACCTGCATTCTGTTTTGTGAGAATGAACCTCAGACCATAGTTGATAACTTCAGGGGTTATATGAGGTTAACATAAGATCAACTCAGAGTGATTCAAACCAAAGTTATACCTGTGGAATAAAAATAAATGATTGAATGATTAATTTTACCATTACACAGATCTCCTGAGCTCGTCTCTGTCATCAGGTGAGGAGTATAGTGTTGGTTTGACAGGCCATTTGCTGGGATCTTGTCGCAGGAAGGCAGGGCCCTGGCTACATCGATTAGGCTCAGCTAACCCAGACAGCATTTTACCTCTGGTAATGTCATCAGCAGGGTTGCAGGATGAGTCTACATATTGCCAAGCTTCAAGATCAGTTAGGTTCTTGATCTCCAGGCTTGGGGAGTAACGGATTACATGTAACGGTGTTACGTAATCAAGATACAAAAAAAAGGTAACTGTAATCCGTTACTGTACAGAAAAAAAACGAGTAATCAGATTACCGGTATATTTGATAAAAACGGGGATTACTTAGCAGGATTACATTTTAAAATCAAATGGGATATACTATGATGCAGCAGACGCATGCTTAGTGAGCAGGCATTTGCGACACTTTACGACGCAACACCACAACAAACTAACACGTGAGGCAACCACCCGCATAGCAACGAGCCGTACAGTCAACTGTCTAAGTATGGCCACTGCCGGGGAAAAGAGTGCTTTCACTCGCTGGAAACTGCGCTATAATTTTGAATTAAAATCACAAAAAGGGAGCAACATAACAGTGCAGTGCAAATAATGCCTCCCAGCTATCAAAACACTTTCAACATCCAGGGACTCAACGTCCAACCTGAAAAACATCTACAGGTAAGAAGACAAACTACTAACATCCTAAGCTTCAGTTCAGGTTTGTTCGCTTGCTAAGCTGTTAGTAACCAGTCTGCTACTCATGCCACTACTGTACTGTATAACTACTACTGGTAAACATTTTGGGACTGTAGGTGCTGATGCTGACTTGTGTCGTGTCAGAAAGCTATAACGTTAGTCCGCTAAAAACTGAATCACCCCGTTTAAATAAATCTAATATCGTAACAACTGCATGTATTTGGATCAAACAGTCATAACGTGCACTAACATAACGTGATGTCCTGATGTGTACGTGTTTGGTATGTCTTCTTGCTTATCCTCTGCATTAATTTATCTGCTCTGTGCTGTAAATTATAACCATCCAGTCTCTTTTTAACACCTTAAAAGCTCTTCTTGTGTACGTTTAGAGGGGTGAAACAAAATCATGTTTTTAGTGATGATAGTAAGATTTCTGCCAGAAGGGCTATAATGACAACACCATAAAGACTAAATGCTTCTGAGTACAAAGGAAATCAGTTTCGGCAGATGATCATGTTTGGCACACCTGAAATTAAAGTCAGCACCTGTGCATTTCATGACACAGGCAATGCAGATTCCAAAGCAGGGAAATAACGTGTAGGTAACTTTGGAGCATCTTAATACCTTCCTTATACAATTCTTTCATGTGGCATTTTTTTTTCATCTAATAACTATAACAGTTATAATTATAATTATAATTATAACAATTTACAATTGTTATTATTGCTGCAGTTATTGTTGTTATAGCCCATGATCTAATTCATGAATACAGCTGAATAGTTCATAATTATGTCGCGATTGTTTTCTGGATATTACTGAATATTCATTAAATTAATTAATATTCATTTAATAACCAGGTTTGCTCTCGTTAATTAAAAGGGGCACCATCCTTTTTATACAAAAAAAGCAAAATTAACTTAATTAATTGATTTATTAATTATTTATTTAAATTAGATAAATCAATTAAGTCAAACTTTATTAGTTTAATCAATTAAGTCAAACTTATCAGTTTAATCAATCTCAAATCTAAAGACAGAACTCTCATGCAGTGATGTCAATCTTCCAAATTGAATACCAACAGACAGAACTTTAAATATGTAAGGGTGATTTATTAAAATGAATATATAAGACAAAATAAAATAAAATAAACACTTCAGAAGGAATAAATGTCAAAGTTATACTGAATCAATGATGCTGTCAATCAGGAAAGAAGATATGAACCCTCAAGGAACATTTAAGCATCTGGAGTGGTTATAGAGGATTAATTTCCGAATTAACCTACTTGTAAAAGGTCAGATAAAAGAGAAACTATTGGAGAATTGAACCAAGACACACTCAAGCCCATCTGAAATGACTGGAGAACCACGCCTTACTTCGTGAAGCTTTTATGATCGGATCTCAGACTGGAGACTTAGATTGGACTTGCAGGTTCTCACAAGGTGAAGCTGGAGCTTGGGCGTTGGTGTCTCGATTGTATAAAAAGTTGATTTGTAACTAATTCCAAAAATCAAGAATTCATTGGCCAAATGAATACTTTTCTGAAATTAATAACAAAAGTCCATTTACTATGAAGCAAATCTTTGAAGTCTTACTGGCTTATAAAGAAAGAATCGGCGGGCTACAAAACTTAGACAAAAAGAGTTTCAGAAAAATATGTGGAGCCGAAAATCAAAGGTGGTGACGAAGACGAGGAGGAAGAAGGAGACGGACAAGAGTAAGCAGATAAGAGCTTACAAGAGAAGAAAAAAAAAAAAGACCGCATGTCTCTCTGTTTTAAGCTACTCGCAGGGGGAGGGCTTTTGGATGAGTTAACAGCGCTTTATCAACTAATACTTGGCCAATATTAAGTTGTATTTTGATTAAACATCCAATATAAGCACTCCAACTGGATAGGAAATCTCATGGTAATCAATTTGATACCAAATACTAGATATCTGAAGTATAAGAAAGAATTAAACAATTCAAATCCTATGAAACAGTCAATTAAACACAATAGAGGTGGTTAACTTTAGATATATCAGTCAACATGCCTTTGGGAATAGTATGCAACCAAAATAAAGTGTAGAAATCCTATTATAGCATTCTTCAGTAATCAGAGTGATGAAATGCAGAGTACACGCACATTCCGGGAGGAGAAAGGTATCTTCTCCATCTGTCAGAAGACTTTCACAGATAAACAAACTTTTTGTATCTTAGGCATTTTTAGAGCTAAAAACACACAAGTCACATCATTAGAAAGCATTTGTCATGACAGAATAAAACATCACATTGTTAGATTGTCCATTATTTCATTTAAACAGTTTAAAAGTTTTGTGGTTTTCTGTGCTAGACAGAGACCACATCTGGAGTGGATGAGGGGTCTACGTGTCCAGGGAGGTCCAAGGTCAACTTAGGTGCCACCTAAGAATTGTTTATGACTTTGGGAACGGACTCTCTTCGAACATACTATCTGGTCTCAGCCAATCGCTGTTTAGGAAGAAGAGTAAACATCCACACCGATGTCTGTTTGGGGGTACCTTGCAGTCATTAACGACAGGCGCTAGATGCTTCTAGGAGATTTACAGTCATGCAGGGAGGGAGGCCCAGAGTCAGAGAGGAATGTTCTTTGTCCTTTTAGAGTTTCCTTAAAGTTGATCAGTTTGATATCGCTACAATTAATAAGTTAATTGATTGTTAATTTTGTGCTGTGTATTTTCCAGCGGAAACATCAAAGTCACTTACTTCTGACCAATTTAGCTTTGTATGTTTTTCTTAAAAAAATACACTGAGCAGATGACACATCTTTTATACTCTCTTGTCTTACTTCATGTTTGGTATTGAAGTAATCTAAAAGTAACTAAAAGTAATCAGTTACATTACTTTAATATTGTGATACTTAGAGTAAGTTACTGATTACATTTTTTAACAGGTAACTTGTAATTGTAGTGGATTACATTTTTAAAGTAACCCTCCCAACCCTGTTGATCTCTATGACCCCTGTGCCCACAAAGACCTTGAAACGGCATGACTCCGACTGGAGCCAGTTGAGCACAGTCATAGAGTCAGTCTGTCCAGTATATGGTTTGCCTGATAGGTAAGGTTAGCTCACTTCTGATGAGCTGAGAGAGTTGAGCACCAGTGACTGCAGCACAAAGTTCAAGTCTGGGCACAGACAGCTGTTTTTTAGGAGAGACTCTAGATATTGCCATGATGAAAGTGACTTGGACCTTACCGTCAGTATCCTCAGACCTCAGGTATGCCACTGAGCCGTAGGCCTTTTCTGACACGTCTCAGAAGACATGTATGTCTCTCTTAATGTCTGCCTTGTCCATTTCTTCTGTGACATAACATCTTGGCATGATAATCTTGTGCGGACCTGATAACTCGCTGAGCCAGGTATTCCAGTCACGTAGTAGGTCATCTGGGAAAAGTGTGTCATCCTATCCTCGCTGTTTACTCCATAACCATTGGACGAGGACCTTTGCACGTGTCGTGAACAGCAGTATGAATCCAAGGGGGTCATACTGTGATGCAAGTACTCTGTAGACACTGCAGAGTATCAGGGTCTGGTAATCCACTGGACGATGTTTTAGCCGAGGATATCGTTGGAACACTGCCATCTCAGACCAAGTGTAGATTCCTGTGGACTGGCATGGTCATGGAGCAGCAACAGCTCAGTGCTGTCAGATGTTGCTTCCTTTGGTAGATGGTTTTACCACTGTGGCCTCATTGCTGGCCCACTGACATATTTCAAACCCACCTTCTGCCAGTAGAGCTCTGAGTTTGTCAATCAGGTGTCCTGCCTCTTCTTTGGTAGGTAGGCTTTGGAGGCAGCTATTCACATAAAAACATCTCTCTACAGACAACCTTACATCCTCATCAGGCTGGCTGTGGTCATAGATTTGCTTCTGAAGGGCAAACGTGGCGCAGCAAGGGCTGCATGTAACATCAAAAGGAAGGAAGTACAACAATTGAGTCTGCTCCATGCCATGCAAACCTTAACAGGGATCTGTCCTCTGGCAAGAGAGGAACTTGATGGAACATCCCCTTTATTTATTTATTATTTTCCCCCTTGTCTGCATTATCTTTTCAGCTGAGCACTGTGTCCAGAAGCAGCGTTGGAAAGACCAATGTTTTTTTTCTAGCAGTAAGAGATAATGATCGCCTTTATATTGCCACTGATGGCTATGGCATGTTCCCTGAATTGAAGGAGCACTCCTATAAGAGATGGTCCTAGGACATGTTAAGGCAGCAAATACTCATTAAGGCTCAGTCCCTGAAACTGAAAGGAGCATTTGAACACAATGCGAGGTGTACCATTGTGCTCAACCAGACGGTGGGGGATGTACCACGTTTGACCCTCCTTAAAAGAAGTATACGCGACATTTCACACATTTTATATCATATTCACAGTATATGGCATGATAATATCTGAGTCCATGCACCACACAGTGAAAGCTAACCCACCCCCTTCTGCCTGTGTTGATATCAGCTCTATGTAAACATTTACGGACCAGATCGGGGAGGGACTCTTTCTCCAGCCCCCTCCCTCTGGGCTTAAAAGCCCAGGCTGCCTCATGCTCCAACTGACCAATCACAGAGGAGGGGCAGCGCCATGGCATGCAAAGCTCCCTTGTTATTCAGACTGGTTGGCAATTAGCCTCTGCTACACTGGGGGACAAATAAATAGAACTGAAAATATCAAACAGACATGAAATAACAAAGAAAATAAAGACTGAACAGAGTTTATCAACAACGGAGAGTCCTGCGTGAGGGGGAGGCTCAAACAGGGCCGAAGCTGGACCTGCATCTGGACAAGTAAGTATCTTTTTATGTTTCTGCATTATGTGAACGTGTTCTTGATATGTCACAGACAGGAGCATGGATAACAAACTGGGCTTTTTGTTGTGTAGCTAATGTTGTTCACATTTTACCTTTGTGATTTCTCTGAGTCCTTTAGGCCGACGTGAAAGCTAATGTGTGCTAACACAGCTAATGCAACATTAAATAAGCATAAACACACGTTCACCCTGTTGACTGTTCTGTACTGACGGGATTCAGAGGCCAGGGGTTCAGGGTTAACCCTTGTTAACCCTTCAATAGTACAAAGCCGGTTCATTTCTTATCAGAATAGATAACCATGGTGACTTACTCTGAATGGCTAACCTGCTCCGGAGCAGGATAAGTTGAAGGTTGAATCTGATCCTGTGAAATGACCCACGCACTCGCCAATCAGCTTCTCCGAATCAATGGCCTGCCCTCTTCTCCTGAACCTGGTAGAAGGAGGCGCACAACTCTTGAGACGAGCATGAAGATGAGAAAGGGTGTCCCGATACTGATTTGACCATAGATCAACCTGACGTGATGGGAGAGGTACCTGTTCTTGCGGCCTGGAATCGTCTATCTGTGTAATATATTGGAGCCGTTTTTGACAATGCAACCCGTAGGAGCTTTGCACTGACTGTCCCACTGTCATTGTGCATGGCTCTGCTATATAAACTTCACTTGTATAGCCCCTTTCATACATTCAAATGCACCATAAAGTATTTGACAAATAAAAGGGATGTAATTCTTATGTGAAACAGCACATTATTCCATCATGTACATCATGTCATCCTGCACTTTATTCGCTGTGTTTTAGGGTTTTTTTTCTTGCTGATTCTTAAATTGTTAATTTGGGTCATACATCAGCTCTGTATGTTATCATGATTTCATTGTGACGATGACTTAAATCTTAAATGTAGCATTTGTAGCATGTCATGTAGCATGACATGAAACAGACCAACCTACCAGTTATGTTTATTTATTTTTTATCTGCTCCCACGACCTCCTCACTCCAGAGGGATCACATCTTGGGGAATGGGATGATAATTGTTAGATATGCAATACATTTGCATAGTATATTAATTCATGAGATTCATTCATTTAGGTTACTCCCACTGCTGCGTCAGTGGCGTGTAAATGGGCAGAGAAAGGGCATGAAAGGGCGTGAATGTGAAAGGCTGCGTTCCCACTGCAAGCGACCAAGCTACCAAAATCGTGTCGCCCACTGAAGTATCGTTGCGCATCCATAAATACCTCATTTTGGTCACTGTTGCCGTCGGCCGTTGCTTGGTGACGTCACATCCACTCGAGTTTCACCGCGATCATATCATATATCATATAATAGGATGTATAAGCGGACATTATTCCAGCTGTATCCTTTTCATTCACTTATCAACCACAAAACTCTGCAGCTGATGCCCTGAAGTAGCATTATCTGTGAGTTTCCCACGGTCCGTCGAGGTGGAACTAATGTCCTCACTGACTTAATGTTTACCATATGGTCATAAATTGATCCTCTGTAGTCCAGATGAAAAAGTGTCTGTCACGGGCACCGTCACACACCGCTGATTGGCTGTTGCTGCACAGCCACACACGACATCGTCTGATGTCGGAGACGCCACCTGCCATCAGCCTTGGGAACCATGTGTAGTGGGGAGGCCCAGGGGCTGTTTGAGTGGAGCACAATACCCAGTCGTTCCATTGCAGTAAACATCATTTCATAGCAGCATCCACACGTGCTCTTGCATACACAGGTGAACCAACAGTGGTGATTTAATGTTCAACTCCATGCTTGGCCACTTTAGCAGAGAAAGTGGGGACATTCAGAGCTGAGAATTAGGTCAGGAGGTGCTGATACACGTTCCCTGTGGCAAGCATGTTAGCAAGGGCGAGGGGTCCCGTACAGGGTGTACAGGGATATGTAGCAAAACACACTGCATCAATAAGGCAGCGGTTTGAAACTTCCACCAGCAGCCTGGGAGCACATAAAAAATCTGGGCCCAATATAGGTACCAACACAGAAGCAAACACAAAGTCCCATCCAAACTGGCGTCCATTAAAACACAGAGGGCTCTAATTTCGTAGACCAGGCGCAAGCGCAGGCGCACCTGCCTGCGCCGGCCTTCGCCGCGCAGACTGGGTGTGACCAGCGCACTTTGCAAGTTTCCTGCAGTGCCAAGAGAGGCGCACTCATGGCGCACAGGGGCGCAGAGGTTGCGCGTCCACGCCCACGTCTCTGCCTCTCCACGCATATCCAGAGAGGGAGGAGAATAGACGTGAGTGGGATTATCACAGCCGATCGCCGTCTTCACCAATCAAATGAGCGCCTCTCCTCGCCTTTAAATGCGCTGCGGCCGAGGCGCAGCGTCTGATTGGTCTGAATGATCCCTGCTGCTGGAGACGGTCAGAGCTGCTGTCATTCAGCAGGAATGGACAGCGGGGCGCGTCACCGTGTGGGCCAGCTCCCGGGACAGATGTAATCTGTTCCTTTGTCATTAATAGGAGTAAAAAAAATAAGAGACAGTTACACCACAGCTGGCTTATCCATTCATAATACTTGTGATCCACCGGCATTCCTGGTTTGTCATCGCCAAATAGCAGAGCCTTTAGTGATACTGTATACTCTCCTGGTGTCTCCTCCTCATCCTCCTTGCAATGATGTAGCCTACTCTATCTTTTTAGATCACGTTAAAAATAAAGACTAAAATAGAGGAATATGGGAAATCACGGGTAAATCCTGAGTGACAGACATTTATTTTCTCTCCTTTTTCTTCGTCTTTTTTCTCCCTCTTTTCTTTCAATTTAATGAAATGAGAGAAGCCAGATATATACTCAGTATCAGATGTTAAGGCTGTTTATTGTTGACTTGTAAAATGTGCATCAAACTTCCAGCTGCTGTCAGGTTAAGTTTCTATTATGACAGACGGCTTTAATCCGACATCAGATGTGACGGGACAGTTAATATAGATACAAATGTATATGCTGGTTCAGACGGTTACATTAAATAGTGATTGCTGTGATTGTTTATTGCATTAAAATGTGCCTGACACTCTGGAAACCTGCCTCTGAGGCGTGCGCACATGTGCGCTTGTCACCAAATTACAGCTGCGCAGGGTGCGCTCCGCCCTGCGCCGAGGTTAGACCAGGTTGGAGATGGCGTGCTTTCAGCGCACTTTCTGCAGTGTTTTTTGGCACGAAATTGTCACTGCGCCACTCGAATCTGTCGGCACCTCCCCCAGGTGCGCCTTCACCTCCCCCCTGGTGCGCCGTCACACCCATCTCTGCGCAGACGGTCTACCAAATTGTCAAATTGGCAGCGCACGGCGGTGCGCCACACGAAATTAACACTGCGTGGGGTGCGCCAGGCTTGCGCCCCCTGCGCTGCGCCACGAAATTAGAGCCCAGAGTCCCAAACCTGGTGCCGAAGGTATGAATGGGGGTGCCGTTGGCCGCGTCTAGCGGGTGTCCATGTCCAATACCCAGGGCCTCCGCGGTAGACACAGGTAGGATACTCTGCTGTGCTCCTGAGTCCACCAGCAGGCGCCGACTGGACAACGAATCCTCGATAAACAGCAGCTTATCAGCGTTGCCAGCACTCACAGCCCCTTATGAGCGCTGGCCCTCCTGTTTCCCTGGGCTGCAAGAGAGCATGGCAGGATATCCCGCTCCACTTTCGAGCCAAAACGGCGATGATAGAAGCATAGCACACTGTCCTCTCTGCACCGATCCGACACGGCAGCCACAGCAGTTGTCACCTCCTCGGCTCTCAGGAGAGGGAGTTGGGCTGATGATATAGCCTGTATGCTATACTGGCGAGATGCTAGTAGGATCCGGTCTGCTTCCTCTGCTTATCCATGGTAATCTTTGTTGTGCACAAGCGGTGAGCTTGCCAGAGCTGTTCATACCTGAGGCTGAAGCTACCGGAGGAAGAGGTGCACAAACAGGAATGAGACGCCACCTGCGGCAAGCAGCACTAGAATGTTCTCCATCAACTCCGTGGGCTTACTGTCTCTTAACCTGTTAAAGGAAAAGTTCGGTTCCTGCAGCTTTTACATTGTTTATAGAATGAAGAACAATAATATACTCACCCAGAAGGCTTTCCTGATGAGGGCTACATATTTCCCAGCGGCTGGTTGCTCCCTCAGGGTTCTTTTTCCGTAACAATGGTGTCACATAGCGCTGCACTCCATTGACCTCTGTACAAATGGTCTTGCATTCCAGCAGTTGGATAGCTTCCTGATCCTCTCTAGACCTTGTCACCTGCTTCTCATTACGGTATGGCATGGTGTCTACTTGCCATAGTCTTTCAACATCTCGGTGCAACTGTGCAGACAGGGGGTCAACAGATGTAAAAAGGTATTGCTGAGGTGGGAGAAGATGTCCTACTAACCTGGTGGGACCCCGAAGAACACAACCCAGCCTGGTCTTTATAGCAGCTGGCCCCCCAGGCGGTCCCAAGCGCACAGGTGCAGTAGGTGCCACAAGGTGTGGGTGGTCAGCTGCGATGAAATGTAGAGGTCTGACATGCTCAAAGGCCCGAAAAGGGATTCATTGCAGGCGTTTAAACCGTTTCTGCAGGGAGGCCATGGGATAGGACTGGTCTGCAAGACCAAGACTGTTGGCTGTAAAGGCGTCAGTGATCTGAAAGCCTTGACTGGGCCATGTTGCTGAGGAAATACAAAATAAAACCTTGGCTCCCTGAACAGTCTAAACATCATGTCTGATAGTTCTAAGGACCAGATCTTCTGGTGTTCATTTCAGCCCTAGTTTACTAGCAGCAGTAGACAGGAGGATGGTACGTTCTGACCCATCATCTAGAACCGAGTAGTTGTCAAATGTACGGTTACCACTTTCAACAGAACTCTGCTGCCATCTCCTGGTTGGTCAAGGTACAGAGTTCCAGGCAGGGATGAGGCAGGTATCTTGATTAGATGACTTACTATTTACATCATCTACTTTGGCAGATGCAACACTTTTTTAGTGTGCACTGGGCGGCTTAGTGAGATTGATCACATCTCCAACATTTTCTGTTATCCTGTATCCACTTGATTTTCTGCTCGGTGGTGAAGGTCAGGAACTGGGGGCATTTGCTCAGGTGTGTTGTTCATTCTCACAAAATGGAGTATGCTGCTTCATCTTCCTTCACCTTCTTCTGGTCATTCTCATCTGGTGGTTTGGGGTCTCTGCTGGAACTGAACAACAACCGAACAGCTGTGCCTATTTTTTCGGTAGTATGGTAGAAGGCTGGTTCTTTTTTTTCTTGACCCGTGTTCTCTGACCTGATGTGTGATACATTTGGCGGTGGATTGATGATCTCAGCTCAGGTGGTAATTTACTGAACAAGAGGGAGACGTGTGAACAACACCTGAGTTCAACATCACCTTCAGCTCCAAGGGTCTTAAGCATACCAACTAGGGCTCGCACTTGAAGGGCGAATCTTTCGAATGCCTCGAAGTCACCTCTGCGTATGTCAGGAGCATTCATCACTGCAGCTATCTTTTTGTGTGCAAGATGGTGAAGTTGGCCAAATTTTTCATTCAGGGCAGCCATAGTGTCTGGGTAGGGGGTTGGAGAGTTAAAAAAAGGCGTGAGCCACCAGACAGGCTTCCTCCAGCTTTAGGTGGTCAAGCAAGATTTGGTACTTGAAAATCTCAGAGGAATCTGTTGGCAAGAGGTTGTCTAGGGCTTACTTCAGTCTTGAGAATTCACCTGGGTCTTTGTGCACAACGAAAGGGATGGTAGGGTTGGGCCCACGATAAGATGTATCCATTGCAGGGGTATGTTGAGCTGGCATGTAGGCTCCCTGATGTGATGGAAATGGGGGCAAAAACATGGGCGTAGATCTAGGTGGCTGCTGATATACAGTATGGCCAGAAGATGGAGCTTGAGCACCAGGAGGTGGTTGGTAATGAATGGAATGTCCTGAAGCAGTTGAGGTGACATATCCAACCTGCTGTCTTATTGCTGCTACTGATTGGTTACCGAGGTTACTGCTTGTCAGTGTTGCTGGTTGATGCACACAAAAAATTGTTGGGTTATTTTTTCAACCCAACAGCTGGGTTGAGACTGTTGGTTAGTTTAATTGGGTTGTTTTCATTAAATTGGGTAATCTAAATACCCAGATAGCTGGGTTATTGTAGTTGGCAGTTGAGTTATTAGCTGTTGGGTTGTAATTTTCATTATAAAGTGTTGGGTTATTTTGGACTACCCAACATGTTGGGTTGACGCTCGCGCATGTGCGACCAACAGCTACCCCCAGGTTACCCCCTCTCTTCGCGGGCTTCTACGTGCAGTACCACCATCTAGCAGCGTCGCATACTGAGAGACACCCTGAGAGACTCAGCTCTATACAAGCAAGGTTTGCTACGTGTGCACTATTCTTTCACCACAATGTTCAATTTATATTAATAAAATGTATATAAAGCTCACTGTAGTAACCGTGTATGTTGGCTATCCGAGTTCAACATGACATGGGCGTCGTTGGCGCAGTTGGATAGTGCGCTTGGTCAGTGATCGGGAGGTTGCAGGTTCAAGCCCAGCTCCAGGCGACACATGGCGATGTGTCCTTGACACTTAACCCCAAGTTGCTCCCACTGCTGCGTCAGTGGCGTGTAAATGGTCATGAAAGGGCGTGAATGTGTTAGAGTACTGATGGCTAACTAACATAGAAACTCAAAACCATCAGTGAATGAATGTGAGAGTGAATGGGTAGATGTGACCTGCGGTGTAAAGCAGCTTTGAGTAATCAAAGACTAGAAAATGCGCTATATAAATTCAAGTCCATTTACCATTTACATGAGCGTGTGAAGCAGTGATTGTGAGCTCTTGGTCATTTGTAGTTAACGTTAGCGATAGCTTCTTGTGGGTAACGTTGGGTTATTTGAACAACCCAAATGATTGAGTAAAAAGAACCCAACAGTGTTGTCAAATTGAGTCTGTGGTTGGGTTATTTGAACAACCCAACTGACTGAGTAAAAAGAACCCAACAGTGTAGTCAAATTGAGCCTGTGGTTGGGTTATTTGAACAACCCAGTTGGGTTGTTCAAATAACCCAACTGTTGGTTAAAGGAAACCAACCCAACTTGTTGGATCAAAATAACCCAGCATGTGTTCTGTCCAATATTTAACCAGTGTTGGGTTCAAAAATAACCCATATTGGGTTGTTTTTAACCCAACGTTTTTAAGCGTGTGGGATGTAGGGTACAGCCACTTTCAGTGGATGTCTAAATTTAAATTTTGGCAATGACACAGTAGTTGGCGATCTTGGCTGTTGGTCAGTGAGAGCAGGTGGAGGTGTGACGGTCCTTAGTAACTTAAAGCTGCACGCTGCAGGAGGGTCTGGGGGATATGATACTGTTGACTTACAAAATTAACCATATAACTCACACAGCACAACCCAACAACAGGAACATGCACAAGTCCAAAAGACAATGTTCACTTCAGCTATGAGGCAACTCCCACACAGCTCGTCGGCTGTGACATCAGTCTGTCATGGGGTGTGGCTTATGATCCAGGGCTTTTCTACACAAATCAAATCAAATCAAATCATGAGCTTCTTAACAGTATCCAGCCCTCATAATGATAAAAGCAATTATTTTATGTGGACAGCTAAAGTTAGACATCTTTCAGATCACACCTAAGGGATATTTTCGAACAATTTTTGAAGATAAGTTATAGTCACACACTTATCTTTGTTTTACTGAGGCCAAGTTTAACACAGAATCAAGTAAATTAAATATGAATAAAAATTAGTTTCTGCCGCTTCCTGTGAAAGGCAGGGTGCTAAAAAGGGTCAGTTGGAGAAAAAAATAGTGTTATTTTTGGGAGATTATGTGTCATATGTAAACAGTCAAAGCGTTTTTCTTTGAAACAAAGTTTTATTAAATCCCCTGTCTTTGTTTCAACTGTAATCCCTACATATCACTTAATTTCCATTAGGATAGTGACAAACAGGTACAAGTAGCTTTAAGCCAAGCCTACTGTATCAGACATGCTTGCACCAGCATGATTAGTATAAGATGCTAAAACAGCACTTTTGGTGGATGCAATGCAGGAACAAATAAATAACAATTTCCTGACAGTTTTTTTGTGGATTTGGTAAATGGTAAAGGGACTTGAGATTGAACAGCATTTTTCTCATCTCTCTGACTTTTCAGATTGCTTGTACACCATAAGTCACATCTACATATTTTCACCTATTTGTGCTCACATTCACTCCCTGATGGTTCAGAGTTTGTCTTTTAGTTTTTCATTCGTATCAGCCAAGACATCCACACTCTTTCATATCCATTAACTGACATCACAGTGGGAGCAGCCTGGGCTTGAGCATTTTGCCCAAGGACACGTTGATATGACAACCAGAGCAGGGTTTGAACCCTGCACCATCTGAGTGATGGAAGAGTGATCTTCAAGACCAGGCCACCAGCACCCAATGACTTGGTGCTGATACTTTCATATACTCCACTTGTTTATTTTGAGTTTTAAATGAACATCTTTTAAAAGTTGAACTTGTTACTAATTATTTTCCTGATAATCTCAATAAATAATTTCACTGTCCCTGATTAACCCTCAAGAGATCCTTGGGACATTTATGCCATTTTGTTTATTTTTAAGCCATTACATCCGTTCAATGAACATAGCTCAAATTTGCCAGGAGGTAATATTTTACATTTTTTTAGTCTTAAATGGAAAAGCAACACAAAAACTCATTTGATCCTAACAACAAAAAAAATGTCCCATTGTGAACACCAGTGTTGATCCCACATGTATGTTAATAGCTACAACTTGCTTTCAATATATTAATTTTGTATCTGTCCACCAGATGGCGCTATTCTTTTCTATTCAAAGCTAAGCGCAATTTGGGGTCAAGCATCCAAGGACACATCCGCATGTACCAGCCAATGCGGACTCTAATCTCGACTCTCTGATTTATGGTGTGAGCAACCTACCAGATCTGGCCACCAACACCCTTTGACTTGGTGCATATACTTTCACATACTCCACTTGTTTGTTTTGAATTTTAAATAAACATTTTACAAATGATCAAAGTTATCATCTCAAAGAGGACAATCCTTCATTTTGAATTACGCTTGTAACTCAAGTTTATTTTTTGGTAATTTTGCAGGAAATAAAATACAGAAGTGTAGATAACACACAAGTACTAAAAAAGATGGAGTGCCGGCATAAGAACAGCATCCAGGTGGCCTGAATGATTCACCATAATAAAGCTGATACTGAACCAAATTGGCCTGTAACCGAGAGCAAGATAAATTTTTTCCTTTTTCTGCATTCACACACAGTCAATAAAAAATCCAGCAAGTTTAACACAACCAATTTATTTTCTTTGAAGAAAAAACAAAACACAAAACTTTTAAAACATAGAGAAACATACACCTTTAAGTTACACAAGCTCTTATAAACAAAATAAAGTCTCTTTCTATATTTACATCAGCAGGGGAATGACAGGTGACTCCTCAGAATAAAATAAGATTAAACTACTTCCTCTGATATCAATCTGTGTGCACAAAATCCAGCATCTTTACATGACAGATGATTGTACAGGATGATCCCCACACCCATACTGTTACCTTATAGCTTGCCACATGTGCACTGACTCCAGTGTACAACTTTTTAAAAAAAAACTTTTTGCTAAACTACATTGTCATGGTCATGAGAATGAGAGCAAAGACACCAAAACCATATTTTAGCTCTGCAGTATCTGTTGGATGTTTTATCAGTCATGATAGAAAGTCGGACAAAGCCGTGCTACTTCAGTCTTCGATGGTCAAAGGCTTTGTAATATTGCTGATCTAACATAGTTTACATTTTCATATTTTGTCATTTTGTATTGTATTGTTACATTTGTCTACTATTGTATGATTATTTTCCCATTTACTTTTTTCTTCCTTTTTTTTTTTTACATGTCTCAAAATAAATGATCACTTCTACTATATGTGGATCCAGCCAAACTACATGCCATCAGTTCCAAACGTTGGATCAACCTACTGACAGACAGTGAGGCGGGACTTATGGCTGCCTGACCAATAGCAGCACAGTGCAGGCTTACTGCCAAGTTAATGAGAGAGGCACCCTCAGAAAGTGGGGCGCTTGTGTGTCGCCTTGTCTGCATGGCATACCGGAAGGCACAGCTGAAGTTGGTCTTCTCCGTGTATTTTATTACTTATTCAGACCTACGATGAAAACAGTGTGGTCACAGAGGAGAAGACCTTTCCTTAACACTTGCCCTAAACCTAACCACTCAAGGCCTCTTAACTAAACTTATCCTTAGGACACCGGCCTAATTTATCCATCAGTCGTAGAGACTAGAGAGTGGAGTGCCCTTCCGGTATGCCGTGCAGATATGGCGTTGCCCAGTCCCTGCTTATGGGTACTCTTGGTTATTAACGTCCCATCCATCCATCCATCATCTATTCTTTTCAGGGTCTCAGTGGGAGTTGGAGCCTTTCCCAACTGACATTGAGTGAGGGGCCGGGTACACCCTGACTCGATCATCACTACATCACAGGGCCAAAGAGAGAGATGTGCTCACCGTTATACCTTAGGGCAATTTAGAGTCACCAATTACCCTGAAGAAACCAGAGTGCTCATTGAGAACCCACGCATGCACTGGGGGGAACATAAAGACTCCACAAAGAGAGACCCTAGTCCAGCGTGCCACCATTACAGAAGCAATAAACCAAAATGCTGCGTTTTTCTGTTAGTGCAGATGTGTCAGCACATTTCTGAGTGTTTTAGAGCATAACCCCTGTGAAACAATATTGAAACAACATTTAAAATCTGTGTTTGTATCCACATTTATTTGCTCTCTCTGTTACATCCGAATGCTGATTGCCTGCTGTCGTAAACTCTTTTTCTCACTTGAGGCAGATTTTGAATAAAAATGTGCTTCTTTTGCTGTCATAGATTTAATACTTTTGGCCCAATCAAATCAAAACCAAACAAAACAAAAACGATCACCCTCTGAGGCAGGTGGTGTCAGTAGTATCAGGAAATGGAGCATCTAACTGACCTCAAAACACAACAAAAAAAACTGCCCTTACTGAAGTGAATCTGGTGTCTTTGGTCTCATGAATACGCTCAGTTGTTCATTGTATGTTTTCGGCTGTCAGCAGCTATAGATCAGTGATGAGTTTTATCAAATGTCTGTGTCAGCTGAGGGGATATCCAAAAACATCTCTGTCAGTAAAATACAGCTACTGCTGCCATTTGACTCAGGATGGATTCGCCTCTCTGTTAGTTCTCTGCTAAAACAGAAAATAAACACGTGAACACAGTGAAAAAAATCAGAAGATGATGAAATTTCATACCAACTCTGACATGAGGTCGACTGATCTGTCAACTGAAAATGCTTTTACCTCTAGGTCTGAAACTGACTCCAGTGCAGCTTCAGAGAAATGTCCAAATGTTAAACTCTAAGACTGAGGTCTGATGCACAAGCACTAAAATGACACTTTAAAAACAAGACTGTGAAATTCATAGTCAAGATCGTGTGTATAAAGGAATTCATAGGGAATAACTTCCTGCAGCACTCTGGGAGGCTGCAGCTTAAAAGCAGCAACAAAAGCAAATAGGATGCACATGGTGGGGTCATTCAACACAACAATCATTAACAAAGAGGCAAACACAGAGGTATAAAAAGGGCCAGGCCCCGGTAAAACCATCATTCCTTCAGAGGAGACTTGATGGACACAAATACAGCATTTACAGCACAGCTCGACTAAGTGATGTTGGGGGGGGGGGGGGGGGGATGGAGATGAGGGTTTGCTTGTGTTAAAGTCCAGTATGAAACTAATGGAAGTCCTTCTGTCATTCTAAAAGCATTGATAAGTGCATTGAGATGTTTTCATCTGAAACAGTAACCTCGGTAACAGTGACAAAAACAGCTTTGTAAAAGATGAAACATTCATTCTGGTGTTAGCTTCATGCTAAATGCTTTTAGTCCAAATTTTGTGGCCTCAGTGATGTGAGAGAGGGGACTGATTTTGACTTTCTATTTAGTTTTACAAATAGTTGTATGGCTTGTTTTTATCAATAAAATAATCATTCTGCTCATGATTAACTGTTAAATGATCCTCTAAACATTTTGTGCTATTTAGTTTATTCCAAAGCCATTTTATTTGTAGAAAATACACAAGTCAAGTTTGCCAGGAGGTAATATTTTTTGCAGCTTATATAACATTTTAGTTTCTTGAATCAACCTAAAATGGAAAAGCAACACATAAATCATTTGTTTCTAACAACAAAAATGTGCCACATTGAAAATGCCACTGTTGATAACACATTTATCTTCTTCTAATAATTGTGGAGATTTCATTTTGAACAAGCTTAATAATTTTACATTTTTATGTCTGTGCTATCTTTTCCCATTCAAAGCATGATTCAAATTTCACACTTCTTAACATTTTCTTCAAGAGCCCCAGCAGAATAAATATCTGCATCAAAATCAATGTCACTGCAAATCACTAATCTAATCCAAGGCCTTAAAATAATATCAAGTTCTCCTTAAAATGCATTTTTAGACATAATTTTAGTTTTTTTACAATAAAATCAAAGGGTTGTGTAAGCAGAATGGCCTCTTAAAGGCTTAAAATGCCCAAAAATATAAGTCAGATTTGGTACATATGTTTCAGGCTGAAAGGGTTGTAAAAGACCAACTTGTTAAAAGTGGGAAAATAAAGATTCATATCATTTTACAGCTGAATTTTGGGGGCAGGCATTTTCTCCCCTTGTCCACAAGAGTTTATTTTGTAATCTGACAAGGGACAATCTGGAGGGAAAAAAGCATCAAAATCAATGTTGTTGCCAATCACTGACTAATCTCATGGTCTTATAATCAGGTCAAATACTCATTGAAATGTATTTTATGCAAATATATATATACATATATTTTTAAATGGGGTTGTGTGAACATACTGGCATTTAAAGGGTTAAATCTCCTAAAATGTAACTAATGTCTGGTATGCATATCTCAGGATGAAATACATTTAAAAATAACATTTTAAAAATGGAAAAAATGATAGATATTTTTACAGCTAAATTTCATGTGCTGGCATTTTTGTCTCCACAAGACAATCCTTTCATTTTATGAAATCTGTCACAAAAATCTACAAAAAAAACCTTAAACAAACAAACAAACAAACAAAAAACAAAAATGAATAAACTAAACAATGCAAAGGCTCTTGTTTTTTGGGTGGTGGGTGGGGTAAGTTCTAATGTGTTTTCATCTACTGTAAGACTTAAAAGTCAGAAAAGAAAACTTCAGATATGGTTGAAATGATCCTTTAATCTACCACTTGAAAGTTATCTAGAGTGTAGCCATCCTTAAAATTATAGTCAGTACTGGATGCACTACATCAAAAGACTCAATGCCACCTTAAACCTAAGAATTAATCCAATGCAGGGGTATTAATCTGGTGGCAATGGAGCCAAATGGGGCCCATCTAATCCCTCAATAATACTCCAGTCAAACTATTTAAAAAAATACATAAAAAAGAAGGAAATGGGCCAAAATCTCTGGTGCAAGAAATATTTGGTAAAATATACTTAAATAACCAGTAATTCAGCAGAAAGTCAAGAGTGTATCAATCTGTCTCTCTTGCAGAGGATATTGTCATGTGGTTTTCTAGGTTACTGAAATTGCCCATCTCTGCTCTGCTTTATATTTGAAGGTATTTATTTCCAGGTCCCTTTGCACTAACCAAACATGAAACTTTGTTTATTTCCCACCCAAAGTCGGAGACACCAAAGGACTGAAGGTGGATGTACATTCCTTTTTTGAAGTGCTGGAATAATAAATATAATTCTACTGTATCCTGTTTTAAAAGAGGAAACTTCAGCTTAGGAGGGACAAATATCCAATTTCAAGATGGCAGGAGATTCTCAACCTTTTTTTTTTTAGTATGAGCTTTAATGGCATGCCAAAGTTATCAACACTAAACTGCATCAGAAGAATAACAAAAGGCTCTGCTCAATGGGTCTGCAGCGTAATACCAGCCCTCGCCAACAGGGGGCGGCACTGCTCTACTGATCACATTAATCTCCATCACATGGCTGCTACTCTATCAGGTCCTCATCCCTGTAAGGAGTTTAACTTTGACAAAGTCAACATGTAACGAAAACACAGCTGTAAGAAAAGCGGCTTATGATGTGTTAGCTAAGAAAACAACTTGCCTTTTCTATGTGTCAATTTACAAGGCTTAGTCAGATTATTTTTTCAAACCATTTCTCAAGTCCATCACAGTTGGCCAATAAGAGGCCCCCTCACCTCCATCCCCTCTACTCTCCCCTCCATCCATGCCTTCAGTCTGTCAGTAGCACCAGTTCCCCCTCACTCCTCTCTCCTCCATCGCTCTCCTCCCCTTCGCTGTACGGGGGTCGCTCCCTCTCTCGTTCCCTTTCCCCACCTCTGGGCAGAGAAGCAGGCGTGGGCTGGCCCTCCGCTCGACGCGGCGGTGCTGATGGGACCTGCGGCATGTAATGCTCCAGTAACGCTGGGTGAAAAGACATGGCTGGCATCGAGGCAGAGCCGCTGTTACCTGCATACTGAGTGTCACCATGAGGATAGTGGATCTGCTGTGGTTCTGATTGGCTGGAATGACAAGATGTGACACGCGTCAATGTAAATCTAACAACTAACGATGTTTGTCTGAAATGCAGTATTTGAAAGTTGTTCTGCTCTGTAAATGCATATATGAGGGATCCTATGATTTATTTCTTGTGGTAATAGAAGTCATAAATACTTACAAAAACATATTCTGCCCTTTGAGATGTCATCTGATTGGTTGGTCCACTAAGAAATAAAGGTTGTTTTCACACTTACTACTTTAGGTCTGGATTAAACAAAATCTGGTTTCACTTTCTTGGAAAGTTCTATTCGTTTGGGCAAGTGTGAAATCTCACATGAACTCTGGTGTGGACCAAAGAGCCAAACTCTGGTCCACCAAAAAATGGGGGTCTCAGTTCACTTCCAAATGGAACAGAGCTTGGTTTGGGATGGTGGTGAAAGCCATCTAAACAAAACAAGGACCACCAAGGCAAGTGAAACAGAAGGGAGAAGAGAACTGTGACATGAATTTGGCCATATATCACAACAGAAAAACTAATGCGGAGAATGACTAATGTTAGCATTGCTAGCAACGTCAGCCTCAGGTCTTTTTAACAGATCAATGTTAAGAAATCAACATGCAATACGTTGATACGTATATCCCTCAGATCAATTTAAAGTGCCATCAAAAAACTGCCTTAATGCGAATATATCTTTATTTTACAGCAAAGGATATCTCTGAACAGCTTTGTGCTGAACAATGTTCATGCCAGTTGTGTATTTTTGGCACATAATGCATCGATGGGCAGATGGCAACCACAGCCTCAACTAGAAAGCACTCAGAGAGCACAAACCACCATCAAGGCAGCTCACATACTGATGTTACATCTATTAGCAATAGTTCCATGATAAAGTTACCACCATAATATGATTCCTTTACCCTGAAAACCCACGTCTAGCCCTCAGAATCATGTTGACATCATTATTAGTAAGACAGTTATTAAACAATATGATCATTCAGTTATGGCGGTTGTCTGGATTACCACTAAAATCTAATCATTTCTACGTTGGGCCTTTACCAACATCTCCTTAAAATTTCACCACTCCAGTAGTTTCTTTTTAATCTTGACCGGCATGCAAACGAACATATGCCGACAAAAGCAACCTTGACGGAGGTAACTAGTGGTGGGAGGCTACATAACACAACATTTGACAGACTTATGTCCGCCTGGCCAGGTGCAGTGTGAAACCAAACCAAACCGAGAGAATTATAAAACAATGTTGCATCTTCACCCCTTAGACTGAACCGAGTCCAACAAATTTAATGTGTGAAAGCAACCAACATTTACTGTAACTTTACACAGGCTGACTTTCTTTGACAGAGCACTGAAATGTTCTCACACTTGTATGTATCTTTATGTGTAAACAACAATGCAGCAATTACCTAAGAATATAGCATCATAATAGCATATATCCTTACTATCACTGTAATTATGTTCACCACGGAGTATTTAGTTATTATTAGCATATCCCATTTTCACTCATACACTATGATAATGAGCTCTATACTGATTCGCTGTCCAAATTATGTATGGTGGGAGAAGTTGGCACATTGTGTAAATTGTAAATAAAAACAGAATACAATAATTTGTATTTCCTTTTCAACTTATATTCAATTGAATACACAGCAAAGACAAGATGTTAAATGTTCGAACTGAGAAACTTTATTTTCTTTTGCAAATAATAGTCAACTTAGAATTTAATGGCAGCAACGCATTGCAAAAAAGTTGGCACAGGGGCGTTTTTACCACTGTGTTACATTGCCTTTCCTTTTAACAACACACAGTAAACGTTTGGGAACTGAGGAGACCAATTTTTGAAGCTTTTCGGGTGGAATTCTTTCCCATTCTTGCTTGATGTACAGCTTAAGTTGTTCAACAGTCCGGGGTCTCCGTTGTTGTATTTTACGCTTCATAATGCGCCACACATTTTCAATGGGGGGCAGGTCTGGACTACAGGCAGGCCAGTCTAGTACCCGCACTCTTTACTACGAAGCCACGCTGTTGTAACACGTGCAGAATGTGGCTTGGCATTGTCTTGCTGTAATAAGCAGGGGCGTCCATGAAAAAGACGTTGCTTGGATGGCAACATATGTTGCTCCAAAACCTGTATGTACCTTTCAGCATTAATGGTGCCTTCACAGATGTGTAAGTTACCCATGCCTTGGGCACTAATACACCCCCATACCATCACAGATGCTGGCTTTTGAACTTTGCACCTATAACAGTCCATGTGGTACTTTTCCTCTTTGGTCCTGAGGACACGACGACCACAGTTTCCAAAAACAATTTGAAATGTGGACTCGTCAGACCACAGAACACTTTTCCACTTTGCATCAGTCCATCTTAGATGAGCTGGGGCCCAGCGAAGCCGGCGGCGTTTCTGGGTGTTGTTGATAAATGGCTTTGGCTTTGCATAGTAGAGTTTTAACTTGCACTTACAGATGTAGACGAACTGTAGTTACTTACAGTGGTTTTCTGAAGTGTTCCTGAGCCCATGTGGTGATATCCTTTACACAGTGATGCCGGTTTTTGATGCAGTACCGCCTGAGGGATTGAAGGTCACGGCCAGTCAATGTTGGTTTTCGGCCTTGCTGCTTACGTGCAGTAATTTCTCCAGATTCTCTGAACCTTTTGATGATATTACGGAGCGTAGATGACGAAATCCCTAAATTCCTTGCAATAGCTCGTTGAGAAATGTTGATCTGAAACTGTTTGACAATTTGCTCACGCATTTGTTCACAAAGTGGTGACCCTCGCCCCATCCTTGTTTGTGAATGACTAAGCATTTCAGGGAAGCTGCTTTTATACCCAATCATGGCACCCACCTGTTCCCAATTAACCTATTCACCTGTGGGATGTTCCAAATAAGTGTTTGATGACCTTTGAGGTCTTTTTGGCCACTTGGGCCAGCTTTTTTGAAACATGTTGCAGGCATCAAATTCCAAATGAGCTAATATTTGCTAAAAATAACAAATTCTTTGTCTTTGCTGTGTATTCAATTGAATATAGGTTGAAAGGGATTTGCAAATCATTGTATTCTGTTTTTATTTACGATTTACACAACGTGCCAAATACACTGGTTTTGGGTTTTGTAAAAAGGAGAGTGTTTTAAGTCATTTACTTTAAAAAAGGCTGAGAACATTTATTCTGAGGAGCATGGGAGTTTTAAGACTATTGCGGTATGCTTATTTCACCATGCAGATTAGATATATGAAATATGAATGAATTTATCTGAGACAAAAAAGAACAATGAATTAGAAAAACTCTCAAATCCAGCCTCTGTTAACATTCCCAGCTTTCACTTCCTCCATCTACACAAGTTAAAGGAGTGAAAAGAAATAATTGTGATTAAGCTTTTTTATGGTCAAGAACAAAACAAACAGCTCAATCCAGCACTTTTGTCTTTAGAATCAACAAAGAGCTTTGGGAGCTGTGAGAAAATTTCTCTTATTTTCTTAAAGTTGAGCAACACATGAAGGTGTGTACCTGTGTGTGTAGGTAGCTCTCTGCTCCTGCCGCCGGCTCTTCATCATGGCCTTGTACTCGCCGACTCTCAGCCTCCGTCCCTCAACGATGCAGGTCCGTTTGGGCCGGGGTTTGTACTTGTAGTCGGGGTAGCGCTCCAGATGTTGTCTGCTCAGCCTGGCCTGCTCCTCATAGTAAGGCTGCTTCTCCTGGTTGGACATGGATTTCCACCTGGTGCCTGAGGATTAAACATAAATTTAAAAGATCTGACTTGAAAGAAATCCACTGCCTGAATACCTTGGTGGCAGCACAATGCATCTTCTGTGTAGTAGCATTAAATCACAACTTAGAAGCACTAATTTGAAGCAGAGCTGAACCTTCAAATGTGTATTGAAGCTCATTACTGACTCATCATTCAGCTGCCATGTTTTTCAAAAAGCACTCAAGGCTTCAGAGGGATGTGTGCCCTCAGATGTAAGAGCCATTTGTAGTGGGTTCAAGACACTCGGAATGTCTACATGCAGTTCAAAATAAACAGATGTTTCTCCTAGTTGTGACTAGGAATGTAACGGTATGAAAATTTCATATCACGGTTATTGTGACCAAAATTATCACGGTTATCATGGTTATCACTATTGTCATGGTATTGTTGCAGTGTTATAATTTTAACAGCTCGTTCGTCTTTTTTTGTCAACAACTATGTCAGGAAATGTCCTATAAGTAAATTTGTTTAAACTTTTTTCATTAGAAATAAAAGTAAACAATTCTGGCAAGTATTTGTCATTATTATGTTATAAATGCTTAAACTGTATGTAATTAGAAGAAAAGAAAACAAACAGATTTGTGCTTTAAACAGGTTTCTCTTCTTAAACAATTGTGAATAAACATGTTCAAAGTCTTGAGATGACCAAAAATAAATTTAACCTACTTTCTATACACTCACACATTTTAGTTTGCCTGCAGCATTAGTGTCAATGTTACAGCTCGTTATTTTAGACCATGTCCAGGCCTTTTTTAATTTATTTTTTGTTTTACTAACGATAGTCCCAAAAGCAATTAGCTTCCTACATGAATCTCCTCTAGTCTCCTCTTTCCCCGAAAGATCTCCTTGACATCTCCTTCTTTAATATTTCCAAATTACGATTGATTAAATATTAAAAAACACAAACTCTGACGGAAAAAGACAATTTATTACGGCGAAACACGCTGAAAAAATGGCAAGAACACACTCCAGAATGATACTAATGCTGTTACTTACAACCTTTATACATTATTTACACAGAAAATACTGATAAACCACCCACAATTCACTCAAGTAGGGCTCACTGAATCCTCTCTCTCTCTTTGACCAGAGGAGTCACAGCAGTTTTAATCATGTGCATTTTTGTCTTTCACAGCAGTTGGGTTTTTTGGACAGGGCAACTGCTGTCAATCAGTTTCCCCTCGACATCCTTGTAAAATCCAAACTTTGACCAGACTTTAGCTTTTTTCGGGGGTAAAACCTGTAAGAGTCTGAGCAAGGCTCGTACTGATGCTACGCTTTCAGAGGCCAAACATTGCAAACTGTGAATGCATGCCTCCATTTGTGAGAGACAGCTGCTTCATCAAGGAGCAGACACATAGTTCAGGCTTTCCAGGCAAGGAGCAGCATCACCGTGAGTTATTGACACGGTGTGGTGATCATCCATGGTTTAACGGTGCTAATGGTGCAATCAGCCACTTTCTGCTGTCATCTTGCTTGTAGCTCCTATCTCTTCCTGCTTTATAGGACACTGATTGGGCCGTTCCTATTTGGGTGGTCCACAATTGTTGTAGACTGGAGCTTGGCAAGATGGATCTGACTGATCGGATCCATAGTAGCACTGATGCTAACAGTTTAAGGTCTTTACTGCATTTTTTCATTAAATAAAAATCAAAAGACAGTAAGCATACCCTTAACCTAGGAAGGATATTTTAACTTCATTCCCACATGTTTTGGCAAGAGTTTGTTCTGCAAAATGGCTTACATATTGGTTTTGCACACTGTGGCAGTAGAGCCCAACAAATACATTATTTGAATGACCTACAATGAAAAGGATTAACAGGATGATCATCCAGTTACCTGAAAACAGAGACTTTTGAAAGGTTCTGCCCATTTCAACACCCTTTCTGTGGGCTATTGCCTGATGGATTTGTGGTAGATATTGAGCAGTCCATCTGGTGAGCGAGGTTAGGTCTCCCCTCTACATCATTTCTTTTATGCAAGAGTGTTGTTTGTAAATGGTAAATGGACTTGAGCTTATATAGCGCTTTTCTAGTCTTTGACTACTCAAAGCTGCTTTACACCGCAGGTCACACCTACCCATTCACACCCATTCTCTCTCACGTTCACTCACTGATGGCTATTGAGTTTCTATGTTAGTTATCCATCAGTATCTCTAACACATTTACGTACTTTCATGCCCATCTACACGCCACTGACGCAGCAGTGGGAGCAACTTGGGGTTAAGTGTCTTGCCCAAGGACACATCGCCATGTATCGCCCGGAGCTGGGCTTGAACCTGCAACCTCCCGATCACTGACCAAGTGCACTATCCAACTGCGCCACCGACGCAGGCTTCCGATGCACTCCAGGCTTCTGGCCACCCCTGGCGAAGTCAATGTCCAGGCTTGGCAACCAAAATAAAAACAAAAAACTGTCTTCACCAGTGGCTGGTAACCAGATAAGAAACAACAGGTGGGTTTAATCAACAGTAATTTGTTGTCTTGGGTTTGTGCTTACGGAAAAACGGACAGAAATGGATTAACTCCTAATAGACCACTTTTATTTCTGTTTATTTTCAAATATGAAATTATGATTTGGCCATTTCAACTTAAGTTGCAGCAGGACAATGAGACAGCAATAACTTAGAGAAAGAAACTGTAATGAGTGATCTAAATAGTTTGTATAACTGTGCATAATGTCAGTAAGTGTCTGTGTGTGGGCTGTCCCTCACAACAACAAGGTCTCCTCAATAGAAAGGAATGTAAATGTTTGTTTCAAGGAAAGGGATTTGTGTTTGTGTGTGTGTGAGTGTGTGTGTGTTTGTGTCTGTGTGTGTGTTTCTAAGGCAGGTGGCTGTCTGCACCCTCTTGTGTGCCAGGCGGCGTCTCAGAATAGAGACACACACTCACCCAGGATCTTGCTGATGGAGGAGTTGTGCATGTCGGGGTAGGCCTGCAGGATCCTCCGGCGCTCGTCCTTGGCCCACACCATGAAGGCATTCATGGGTCTCTTGATGTGCCCCGAGGAGGGAGGGGGACGGGCCTCGGCATAGCTGCCTGTGACAGAGACGGGCAGGGCACCTACAGGAAAAAAAGAGGAGACGGCTTTAGTCAGAGGACCACACGTTATTTATTCCTCATTTTTTATATGGCTCTTTAATGTCATCATTAACCCTCTCAGGCTCAAATTAAGTTTTAGTAACAGGAAAAATCAGAGATTTGGGGAAAATTATCATATGGGGTAGTAAATAATACACAATTTTGACTTTTTTTTGAGAGAGACCTTCACATGTAATGTATTCTGGGATGTTGCAGATTTGCAACATTGGCCCGGAATGGTAAATTAACACTGAAGACTAAAGATGATATGAACGCTAACTTTATTTATATAAATATAGATATACAGCATATATATATATTTAAATATTCTAGGGCTGAACGATTTGAGAAAATAATCTCATTGCTTTTTTTTCCCCCAATATTGCAATTTACTCTGCGATTGTTTAATGTTCCTCATCTTATGTATTCTTAAACAAACATAAGCAGTAGATCTTTTTATGGTAAAACCAATATGACATTAAATTAATCTAAGGATAAAAGATTTGAGGAAAATGTGGATAAGTGAAGAACAGAAGCAAAAAAGGCATGAAATTGTAAAAAATGGGTAAAAATTGTTTGTGGAAAAAGGTTAATAAATAGGTGCAAAATAGGTATGAAATTGCAAAAAAAAAAGGGCAAAAATTGGTTAAAAAAAAAAAATCAAAAAGTGGCTTAGGAAAATTGATTATTGCACCAAAATTGGGAATTAAATTTGAAATTAAATTTCAAAAAACATATAAAAATTTAAAAAATGGTCGTGACAGTGGCCCAAAAAAAAGAATGGGGGCAAAATAGGCATAAAGTTGTAAAAACGGGGTTAAAAAAGGTAAAAATGGTCTAAAAGTGGGAAAAAAGTGTATGAATAGAGGTAAAAAATAAGCATGAAATTGCAAAAAACTACATCACAATGCCAACATGTTCAACACATTGTGGGATAAAAATATTGAACCTTCTTCAATTTGAAATTTGCAACAAGCCATATTGCGATTTAAACTAATTTGCAATTAATTTTTCAGCCCTAATATATATATATATATATATATATATATATATATAGATATATATATATACACATATATATATGTATACATATATATCAGTGGCGGCTGCTGGTCAGTCAAGGAGGGGAAGCTCATTTTTTTCCGGCCTACATCATAATTTCGTTTATTTATCTAAATGATCTGTGACCCTGTTTGGTGTCTTTTCCAGGGATTTTATTCCCCAAAACTCGCTTTTGACCAGACAACACATTTTGTGACAGCACTTCCAGTGAGCCAGCTCACCTTGTCATAACAGGAATGCTGAAAAGACCTGTTTCTTTTCCCCACCTTTTGCACTAAATCAATCTTAGGAGTTGATCTGGCCTGCTGTTTTACTCTAATTTTCTCTTTGTAAGGAAAACTATCGAATGGCTTCGTCAAAATCTGGTCTACAACATTCATACTATCTGCCATGATGTGCAGCTTGCTAGCAGCTGGAGCTGCTACGTGAGACCACTGTTTGACAGGCTGTGAGTGTGAGTGAAAGGGAGAGAAGATCCGCATCTGCTCGTTGGTGAATAGAAAAGTGGAAGGAGAGGGTCTTCAAACACAACGCCAGTTGTTTTTAAGAAAGAAAGATAAAGTCGCTGGAGATCGATAAACCCTCCGGATCAGTCCAGAACAACTGAATGTAAAACTTAGAAGATGCTGCAGTAAAAGGTGATACTTCAAGATCGCTGATTGGCTCATTTCACTGTCAATCAAAAAGGGATTCGGCCTCAGACAGATCATCCAATCATCATGCAGAAGCCGAGCGTCCAGGCCAGCCCACTGCCTCATTGACTCCCAGAGACGCTGAGCGTCCAATGGGCGGGACAAAGTCCAGCGTTTATCCAATGACCGTCCAGTTGTCCACAGTGGAACAACCCACTCTAAGTTTTCCTTCTGAAGTCTGAAGACGCTCAGCGTCCGACTCCGACTGTAGCGCTGAGACGCTGCGGGGATGAATGAGAAGGAAGTCGCTCCAGTTACCTGTGACAAGAAGCTGATTCTGAACAAAAGATGAAGGTATTCTAGAGCATATTTAGTCAATGAAATGTGCACACAGCAGGACATATCAACACTTTTTTGGGGGATATTTTAGGGGAAGCTGAGCTTCCCTTGCAGTCTTAGAGCAATCGCCATTGATATATATATATATATTTATATATATACATATACATATATATATATATATATATATATATACATATATATATATATATATATATATATACATATATATATATATATATATATATATATATATATATATATATATATATATATATATATATGTGTGTGTGTGTATATATATATATATATATATATATATATATATATATATATATATATATATATATATATATATATATATATATATATATATATATATATATATATATATATATATATATATATGTATGTATGGCAGAATAACAACCAAAACAACTTTGTTTAGATGAGTAACAAATGGAAAATCAAAGAGAATAAAACGTTTTCTCGGCCTGCCAATCACGCACCACAGATCTTGAAAAGACAGTATTCTGTAAGAGAGTTCACCAAAAAAAGACTTCAGTCAAACAAAGATTTATATTAATATATATGTGCCATGGAATTGCACATAACTGAGGAACTGCACAGTCACATGAACATTGTATTATGCCATTTCTTTTGACCAAATCTGCCTCTGATAGTTTGTAACTTCACTCCAAATTATTTCATTTTCCATAGGATATACCATCAATGACACCTCAAAGTAATAAGTCAACACTGGTGATAGTTAAAAAAAACCCTAGCACATAAGGCATGTGGCATGAAATATTACATGAAATTGATGCCTTGAAAATCTGTTTCAGTGAAACCAAGGAGGCAGCCATGTTGGAAGTGACACAGTTCTGCCACTTGGGGAGACAGTGGGAAACTGTTTGTTGCTAATGGACAACTAAGTCCTGCAGTGGTACTTCTGAGTAAAACGGCTCATAAAATATGGATGTGGAGTAATTAGGTAACTAGCAGTTAGCTGTTGCAAATTTGCAAGGCCTGCCTGGAGAGGGTTAACCAGAAAAAAACAAAGTCTTTAAGCAGCTGCTGGAGGGTTTTGTAAATAACCCTGTGTTAAGTGATCCTTTGGGTATAATGAGCAGAAATGTTATAAGGCTGAAAACTGAATTTGTGTAATTCAGTATAAAACAACAAATTTTACTTAATATATGTTCGCTTTTTAAAATAATTTCAAACAAAAAGAAACTGCAGGTAGAGGAAACTAAGGGTCATTCTGTCTTTTTACAATCCTTGGTCTTAAAGGAACACTCTAACTTTTTTGTTATGTTTGTCCATGACAAACAGAAACTATTCTTCCAACTGTGAGTCCAGTAACAAGGAAGAGACAGATCAAGCTTGTTCACTGTTAGTTTGCTTAGCTCAAATGCTGGGAGTCAACCCATAGTGCTAGCCTGCCTCTGCCTACCAGCAACACTCAACGATCCTGGGTGTTTGTTGTTTTTTTTACCCCTTTATGTTACATTATCTTCTGCTATCATCATATTATCTTCTTCTACTCCTAAACAAAGACTTTTTGTTGTTGACCTACTTCCACTGTGGTTTTCGGGCGAGAAGTGATGATCACGAATGAGTCGAGTCTTTTGAAAAGCTATTTGAAGAGAACAATGAGAACCAATTCGCAGTTCTAAGTTAGCATTTCATTCGCGTGCCATTATTAAATGTAAGTTGCCTGCAAATCTAAGAAACAAGAACTTTCATTCATTGTTTTGTAGGTTGAGGGCCTCCAAGTGGCGACTTTAACATTCTAAAGGACCCATATCATGCTTTTTTGTATTTATTATGCACTCTGGTATATTTAACATGTTTTTCTGTGTGATAAAGTACTTCATTGAACAAGACAAGAAGTGTTGGGCGTTAAGACTTCTTCCCATCTTTGCAGTGCCAGTAGCTGCCTTTAACAGAGAAATGTGATATACCTCTTTCAAGAATATGCCTCCAAAACGCTCCGTTATTTATGTCCTTGGGTGTATGATGTAATAACTATACGTCCTTCACTTACATGAGCGTTTTCTGCTCATCACAGACAGATATCTTAACTGTTTGGAAAGTTTGCTCTGCAGCCTGTAACTTGTCCTTCCCTCTATCAGACATAATCTGGGGAGCTAATGAGTGCAGAACGAATTATTATACCCTTTTGTAGCCTCCTTACCCCATCAGATCAGAGTTTTTTAAAAGGAGAGGGAAAAGAGAGATGTTTATGATTCTCTACAGATAGATGAGAATATAATTTCAGGGGCCCACCACACAGAGACGTGCTTAGGCATATCCACACAAGTTTTTAATAGGCATTTTATCCACATACGGCATCTCAGGTGCCCAAAAATGCACTTTGAATATTCACGCCAGAGTGGACAATTCTGAAAATCCTGGCTGTGTGTTTCTGTGCATAAAATTAATATGAATATTTGCAGAAATTATGTCATAGTCCCGCCTCCTCTTTGAATCACTTGTGGAAACCGCGGTAACAACAAAAAAAGATAGTGGAATACAGTGTGGCGTTTGTGCTGCAAAAGCTACTGAGCTTGTCATGGCTTTAACGGCAAAACCTTTTGCTCTTCTCCAGCCAAACCATCTTCTCTGGTTTTGATGTCAGTCTGGCAGTGTTACTGCACAGACCTACAGACCAGGGATAGTACTACAGCGTTTTCAGTATTTCATGTGGACCAGAAGGGAACGTTTTAAAAATGAAAACCTTTTCATCTCCATGTTGACAGGGCCTTATTATACATCTTAAATCAAATCCTTGCTTATTGACACCCAAGACAAGATCCAAAGGTCAAACACACCTGGACATGGGACTCATATATATATATATATATGTATATATATATATATATATATATATATATATATATATATATATATATAGATAGATAGATAGATAGATAGATAGATAGATAGATAGATAGATAGATAGATAGATAGATAGATAGACAGATAGATAGATAGATAGACAGATAGATAGATAGATAGATAGATAGATATATATCTATATCTATATATATCTATATCTATATATATCTATATCTATATATATATATCTATATCTATACCACTTCCCCATTATCTTTGACTTTGCTGCTCCCCGTCCTGCCGATAAACCAGTTTCACCAGCTTGCAGACGCCGCATCTTCACTCCATCAACGGCTGGAGAGTTTGCCGCTGCCTTCATGGATTCTCAGCTGTACATGGACAGTTCACTGGTTTCTCCCCTTTGCCCAGATAGCCTGCTCTCTGCTTTCCACTCTACGTGCTCTGAGATTTTGGACTCTGTCGCTCCTTTTCACAAAAAAACCATCAAGCCCAAGGCGGATCCCTGGTTGAGCGACTCCACCCGCGCACTAAGGCAAAAATGCAGGCAGGCTGAGCGTCGCTGGAAGAAGGACAAGTTACATGTATCATTGGGCATGTTAAGGGACAGCTTGGCCGATTACCAGAGAGCCCTGAGGGAGGCTAAGTCTAAATATCTGTCCTCTGTCATAGCCAACAGCTCTCATTGTCCTAGAGTGCTTTTCAACATTATTGACTCTGTTGTGAACCCATGTCCCTCTGTCCTGTCTGATGCTTCCACAACTACCTGTGAAGAGTTTGTCACCTTTTTCACTGATAAGGTGGCATCTGTCAGGCAGAGTGTGAATAATTTATTGTTGCCTCCAGGTGATGTGTGTGTTCTTCCTGCACCTTCTGCTGTCTTCGAGCAGTTTCAGGCGATTTCTCTGCCTGCCCTGTCTAAGCTGGTTAGTGGCATGAAACCCACTAACTGCCCCCTGGACATCATTCCAGCCAAACTCCTGAAGCAGGTTTTTGATATTGTTGGGTCAAGTTTGCTTGTTTTTGTTAACTCTTGTCTCTGTTCAGGGTTTGTCCTGGCTGCCTTTAAACATGCCGTGGTCAGGCCTCTGTTAAAAAAGCCCCATCTTGATCCCTCTGTGCTGTCTAATTTCAGGCCTGTATCACACCTGCCTTTTCTCTCTAAGGTTTTAGAAAAAGTTGTTTTCACACAACTACAGTCATTTTTAGAGTCAAACTCGATCCTGGATAAATTTCAGTCCGGTTTTAGATCCCGACATAGTACAGAGTCAGCATTGCTTAAGGTTCATAATGATATCACCCTGTCTGTGGATGCTGGGAACCCCACAGTGCTGGTGCTGCTCGACCTCTGGCGGCTTTCGATACTGTTGACCACACAGTCCTTGTATCTCGCCTAGAGCAGCATGTAGGCATCTGTGGGACCGCTCTTCAATGGTTTAGGTCCTATCTGTCAGATAGAAGCTTTTCTGTGATGATTGGTGACCTCTGCTCATCAGATGTACCACTTCTCTATGGGGTGCCACAGGGATCTATTCTTGGCCCTGTTCTTTTTTCCTTGTATTTGCTTCCTTTGGGCTCAGTCATCGAAAAGCATGACATGTCGTTTCACCTTTATGCGGATGATTTACAGTTGTATTTACCTCTGAACCCAAAGGAAGGCTCAACTCTCAATAAATTACAGAGCTGCATTACTGACATCAAGCAGTGGCTGGCACGTAACTTCCTGCACTTGAATGACAGCAAAACGGAATATATCCTGTTTAGTCCTTCTTTGCCAAATGCAGCCACGATGAATCTCGGAGCCCTGTCTCCTCTTTTTAAATCACAGGTAAAAAACCTGGGGGTAACTTTTGACTCTAGCCTAAAATTTGACAAACAGATAACCTCTGTGGTGAAAACAAGCTTTTTTCAGCTGCGCCTCTTGGCCAAGGTGAAGCCCTTCCTCAGTCGGCAGGATCTTGAAAAAGCCATTCATGCCTTTATCAGTTCCCGCCTGGACTATTGTAATGCCCTTTATTTCGGCCTCAGCCAGTCTTCCCTCTCTCGCCTTCAGCTCGTTCAAAATGCTGCGGCGAGATTTCTAACTGACACGCCAAGACGTGAGCACATCACCCCTGTGCTGTCGTCTCTCCACTGGCTTCCAGTTCGTTTCAGAATTGATTTTAAACTTTTGTTGTTTGTTTTTAATGCCATTCACGGCCTGGCTCCTCTATATTTATCAGAGATTTTAACTTTACGCAGCCATACAAGGGCCCTGCGTTCTTCTGGCCAGTTCCTTTTGGATGTTCCAAGGTCGAGATACAAACAATGGGGGGACCGTTCTTTTGCTGTTGCTGCACCTACGTTGTGGAACAAGCTGCCCCCAGACATCCGCACCACAACTGACTTTGGTCTTTTTAAATCTAAACTAAAAACTCACTTTTTTAGAATGGCTTTTAACCCTGACTAAGGCTTTTAAGTTTTAGGCTCATGTCAGTTTTATTTTGTTTTATCTTTCCGAATGGCTTTTATGCACCTTGCTGCTGTCACACCTCCCGTTGTATTCTTATGTATCTTTTGCTTTTATGTATTGTTCTTACAGTATTGTTTTATGTTGTTTTTATCTATAGTGTTCTTATTTATTTTCTGACACTACTGTAAAGCACTTTGGGGGCCTTTTGGGTTACTGTAAAGGGCTTTATAAATAAACTTTGATTGATTGATTGATTGATTGATATATATATATATATATATATATATATAGATATATATATGTATAAATATATGTATATATATATCTATATATATATATATATATATATATATATATATATATATATATATATATATATATATATATATATATATATATATATATATATATATATATATATATATATATATATATATATATATATATATATATATATATATATATATGTATCTCAGTATTTCTTGAAGCCCTGTCATGACTTGAAATCTTGAATTTTAGACATAAGATAACCGGAGCTCAGTGTAAACACCAGGTTATAAGAGAGGCTTTTTCACAGACACGTACCCTCAGAGTCACTGCTGAGGTGATCCTCGGTGGGCAGCAGGCCTTGGCTGTCTTCACGCCGCTCTGAGTGAGAAATTCTCTCACTGCAAGGCGAACCTTTATAGTCCTGCAGACATAAGAACAAACACAGACACGTGTTGTCAGCCACACAAACATTCACACTGTGGCACAAAGAGCCGATTTGAATTTGGCCTGCAATAAAAAGATGACCCAGTGTACAAGGGGTGTGTTCAGGGCATGCATGGAGAGCTATTTAAGGTAAAGAAAGCACACAGTGGTCATATCAGCTGCTGTTTAAGTGCAGAGCTATAAATGCAAAGAAAGGAAAGTACAACACTATGGAGCAGGAAGAATGGTGTTTAATGTTGGAGGGAGGAAAGGTGAAGGAGACAGGCAGAGATGGGAATGTAACAGCCTTGAATTTGCAAAACTATCACCCCATCAGCTTCTCTATCAGCCATCACTGTGCTGTAAAACATTAGATATTCTCATGTATAGGAGTGTGATACCCAAAACAGGTCGGTGATGTTAGTGTTTGAGCAGCGGCACAGGTAGAGAAGATGGAGCAGGATAACACAGGGCAGGAGGAGGAGGGCCTCAGAGTACAGTGTTACTGCAGACAAAGAGAGCAGGCAGGTGGCTCAGTCAATGCCACACTGAAGCCTTTATGGTATTGTGAGGCTGCAACAGCTGTTGGCCCCGGACGAGACACAGACCAGGGCTGCAGCGACAGAAAGACGCTGTAAACCAAGACAAGTAAAGGGGACAATTTTTTCCAGAACAAGAATCAAAGCAGAAAGCAATCAGAATTTTGAGGCCATCTCATGCATGGTTGGAAAACTTTTGGCTTTCTTTTGTCTCCATGTTGGCAACAGGTTCAGGTTGATCATGCATACAGGTGGATTTATGTGAAAAGGATATCCAGAGCCAGCCCAAGCCTTTTTTGCGCCCTGGGCAAAATCATGACTTTGGTCCATTGGGAGCCCCTTAATTGTCTACTTGCTAAAAGTAAAAAAAATGAACCCTGAAGTTCTGGTTAGGCAGAGTGGTAAGCAACCAGGCCTGCCCCATTCATCATCCCGACCTACAATCTCCTTTTTAAAAAAAAAAGTATTTCATTGTTTTCATCCATACATTTCAACAGAGTTGAATTATTTTAATGAAAGTTTTTTAAAAATCTTTTTGCCAAATCAAATTACCAAAAGCTGAAATCAGGACAACAGGACAATACAATAATCAAACATTAAGTTTTTTTTTTTTTTTCTTGAGAGTAGCTATTTTGGAGATGGACAGTTTGTGCCCAACAGTGAGAATATGCTTGGCCAACCTGGGTACTAGTCCTATTGCCGAAGTGTAGGGTATACTCTCACCCCTCTTACTTTACCTGTTCACCTAACATAGGCAAGAAAATACTCCAAAAATATTTAAGAAATTATATCCAGTTAAATTATTATATTTTACCCTACAGTGTGCTGCCTATTTGTGTTTTGGATATGTTAATATAAAGTGGAGGTAAGCAGACTTGACTACATGATGTGAGCCAAGTACAATGGACAAAAACATTCTGGGACAGATCCACAAAGAATGGATCGCTCCTGCTCATAGCACCATCATTTGCGCAGAAATAGCTCACGCAAACTGCCCTGTTGTAGCGCCTTATCCTCAAGAGAATTTTCTCTAAGTATATACAAGAGTAAACATGCCCATCATCTCCATATCTCCTTTACTCTGAGCAGTAAAAAAAACAACGGCACAAGAACAATAGGCAGTAACAGCGAGAAACAAGACACAAACTTGCAGCTATAGCGAGTAGGTCACGTCAGCTGAAGTGCTCTAGCAGGTCAAAAAAATAAAAATAAAATAAGGGCTTTAGAGCACAAATACTGACGAGTCATACAGAGATGATGGGGACATGAGTAGGATTGCTGCTGCTCTTGATGCCAGAAATGCTTCTGTTGTAAGGGGGGAAATCAGCCTGAGCCATCTGCCAAAAGATGGCAATTAAGAAGCAGGAAAGAAACATAATTATAATTTATAATAACCTTATTTGGCATTCATGTTTTATTGTGGTTTTCTAATGGTTTGGCCTTTAGATGTTAATTCATTTATTATTCATTATACTGTCCTGATGATCTTAAATAATAATATAAATACATGATGAATAGATAATATATACAAACATGTCGACGTAGAGCTGTCCGTGGTCCTGAATCTTTTATACTGATCTATTGACATTACAACAGAGCTGTCCGTGGTCCTGTCTTTAGGTCAACATAAAGCCCACTCTGGCCTACCACTGAGGCTGCTGAATTACTATTGTCAGGATGAGAAGCTGAGTTGCGTTTATTCGTTGGGTTTGTTTGGGTATCACTGATTTATCCCCTTATTTAGTGAAGCACTCTGCATTTAGCGGACAACCCTTACCTCCTGAGACACAGCCGCCAACTGTATAAATGTCAAAGTATTTATTGTGCCCCTTAAGAAAAAGACTTCAAATTATGGTCCTTTGACCACAAAGTCATTCAAAGTGGTCAAAGGATCATATGTCCATAAGTGTCGTTTTTTGTTGTCCTTTTTCTGTTGTTTATCCTGTTTTTTGTGTGTGTTTTTTTGATTGTTTGTTTTTTTATTTCTTTTAGCCTTTGTGACTGAAACAGCCAAAACAAACCATAAAGTGGTCAAGGGGTCATAAGTTTATTTATTTTAACAGACTGTATTTAGATGAATTATTCATGTTTACTTAAAAAAGGTGGAATACTCGCAGAGACAAACACAATCAGCTATATTACTGTCATCCTTGAGGTCATCTAGTGGTGCAGGGATCCTGAGGTCAGGCTACCACCGTCTGCAAATGATTTCATTATCACAATCAAAAAGTGAGACTCTCCTCCAACAAATCCTTTCTTGAGCATGCCTGCCATTTCACGTGCCACGTAGCCTTCTCCTGGATACAATCACTACTGCCATGATTACCAGAGAGTCCTGGCATGACAGCCCTTACGCAGACTCTGCTCCACAGGTACCACCAACTCAGTGCAATATACAATCATTTTGAGCGAGAGAGAGAGTGAGAGAGGGAGAAAGACAAATTGCGTGGATTTAATACATGGGTCTTACAGGCGGAAATTTGCACCGCTAAACTGCGTGTGGCAATTAGCACTGGTCTTTGAGGATTGGGTGGTATTTGCAAGAGGCTCATTTGCATAGGAAGGGGGCAATTTTGTGCTGAATTTATGAATATTGCCCAATTTACATGCATGTAAATTGGATCGGCAAATCGAAGAGCAGCAGTGAAGTTTGAGTTTGGTTTGTGTGCATTTCACCCTTTGTGTAGGCTTTGAGGATTGCATGCTATTTTTTTCTGTCATTTGCACAGGTTTAGTGGTCGCAAAAGCAGTGCAATCATTTTGAGGATCTGGCCCTCTATGTATTTTAAACACTTTTGTCTACAGACAAAGATTATGTGGGCTCACATCACAATTAATTTACAACTGAAACGATTAAGTAATTACATCCATGCAGCGACGGATAGTGCAATCTGATTCTGATGTACCTCGACCTTCACCTCTAATCTCTTTGGAGGTTGTTCAGGGCTCTTTTGTTGCCATTTGTATTATCCGTCTCTTCAGTTTGTCATCAATTTGCTTCTTGTGGCCTCGTCCAGGGAGGTTGGCCACAGTCCTGTGGACCTCAAAGTTCTGAATAATATTCAAAAGCAAAATATATAATTTAGGATGGATTGTATCGAAATAGATAATCATTTATACAGTTAAATACATAGTTTTCATCCATACATTTCAACAGAGTGTATTTATATTAATGAAAGTGTTTTAATAAGCTTTTTGCCAAATCAAATTACCAAAAGCTGAAATCAGGACAACAGGACAATACAATAATGAAACATTAAGTTTTTTTTTTTTTCTTGAGAGTAGCTATTTTGGAGATGGACAGTTTGTGCCCAACAGTGAGAATATGCTTGGCCAACCATTGCCGAAGTGTAGGGTACTCTCTCACCTCTCTTACTTTACCTGTTCACCTAATATAGGCAAGAAAATACTCCAAAAAATATTAAAGAAATTATATCCAGTTAAATTATTATATTTTTTCCCTACAGTGTGCTGCCTATTTGTGTTTTGGATATGTTAATATAAAGTGGAGGTAAGCAGACTTGAAACAGGGGGCTCAGGTGTGAGGTTAGCAGACTTACCAATACCTGCTCTTAAAATGATCATAGCCTACATCTTCTGCAAGCATTCAATCGCCATTTTAAAAGATTTTAAGATCTATACTCTTACCATCACTGCTGTTTAGTCACAATCATTGGACTGAGAGAGAGAGAGAGTGAATTAGATGCTGAATTGTGCAAAGCAGGAAGTGGAAGGTGAAGTTGAAAACCTGGTGGCTGGTTAACGCTTGAAGGGCAAATCACACAGGGCCCCCTTAAGCGTGGTGCCCCTTGCAATTGCCTCTGCTGCCTGTAGGGGGGCTTAGTTGACACATTAAAAAGTTTGGGCCAAAAGTGCAAAGCTCTGTGGTTAAACTTTTCTTGTTGATGAAGTATTAAATAGGGATTTGTACCAAACTTTGCATAAAGCATCCACTAAAATTCAAGGATAAAGCCAGTTGTCAAATTTTAAGGCAAAAAATCAAGGTTCATGTTGAGAGCCGAAAGATTTAGTTCCTCAAGTGTCCATTTGAGTTTGGCTGCATGACACTGAAAGTATTGATTGGTTGATTTTAGGTTGATTGATTTCAGAAAATGAGCTGTTTCTCATTGCCTAAATAAAAATCTTTGGCCTAAATACACAAAACACCTTTGTGCTCTTACAGGTGGGAATTGGGGGATTACATTGTTTTTTAGTTTTCATTAAGTTGAGGGCTTGGAAATAAGAACATGATTGACAAAGTTGCATATCCACACATAGTCTCTGCTGATTAGATGGCCTTAAGTCCTGCGTTAACTAGGTCTTTAAGTGTGTGGGTAGGTTGATCTATAGTTTGGCTGAGATGACATGACAGCACAGCAAAGTCCACTACAAGGCATACACAGCGTACCAAAGGCTCCTTTGACAATTAAAAGGCTGACTTCACATGACTTCTTCAAATTATTTTATGGGATGACCTCATTCGGATTTGAAGGTCATTTAGCAAAGTTCATGATCATGAAATCTAATTATATATCTTGTGAACATTCAAATAGATTTTCTTCAAACTTCATCCTCTTGATTAAGGGTGACATAATTTAGACTTCATCTGTACATGGGTGAAGGGTTAAGTTCCTGGACTTTCCTGAAAGGGTTTTTATTGAAACTTGAACAAGTGTTGGCTATGACAAAAGGATGGAGTGACTAGATTTTTAGAGGTCATGTGTCAAGGTTCAAGGCCTTGTGCTGTCATGATCAACATTTCCTTGTAAATGCAAACTTGTGAAACCACATACCTCTACAATTTTTAAAAGCTTTTGTTGAAACTTAGATTAAATATCCACCAAAATACAAGGATGAGGTGAATAGATTTTGTGAGTCAAATGGCCAAGGTCAAGGTCGAGGATTCTCATTATGGGTGAGGGAGTGCTGAAAAGTTGAACTGATTGGATTTCATGGTTATGTGTCTGAGGTCACAGGGTGTAATGTTGACCCCCTCACTTGTTAACTTCACATTACAATTATTTCTGAGTATACAAAGTATAAAGGTCATATTTTCTGCAAAAGTTGACAATTTATCCTGCTTGGTAGAGGCTGTTTGCTCTTGTGAGACAAACAAGTTGGGCTGCTGTCAGCAGGACATGTAGGCTGTGCCATGTTTCAAATTAGTGCCTAATCAAAGCAGCTTTCTGGTGGGAAAGTAAGTGGATGTAAACAGACTGCTTGTAGCAGGTGATGATTGCACACTGTTTTTGTGGCTTGCTATCTCCCACAATCCTTTAAATCACACAGAGGTTTTGGCACCATGTACAGCACTGTCTAACTCTCCGTTCCTCTTCACCCTGTACACTGCGGACTTCGGGTACAGAGTCAGACAGCTGCCTGCAGAAGTTCTCTGACGACTCTGCGATCGTCGGCCTCATCACTGAGGAGGGTGAGCGAGAGTACAGATCAACATGGGGAAGACCAAGGAGCTGGTGGTGGACTTCCGTTAGGCATAGACCCCCTCACCCAACACCAGTGAGCATCCAGGGTTTGGACATCGAGACTGTGGACTCCTACAGATACCTGGGTGTTCACCTAAACAATAGACTGGACTGGTCTGACCACACGAGCGCCCTCTACAGGAAGGGCCGGAGTAGACTCTACCTGCTGAGGAGACTGAGGTCCTTTGGAGTGCAGGGAGCACTCCTGAGGACCCTTTTTGACTCTGTGGTGGCATCAGCCAGCTATGGAGTGGTCTGCTGGGGCAGCAGCATCTCGGCTTCGGACAGGAACAAGCTGGACAGACTGATCAGGAAGGCCAGCTCAGTTCTGGGGTGCCCCATGGACTAGGTGCAGGTGGTGGTAGAGAGGAAGATGCTGGTGAAGCTAGCATCCATGCTGGAGAAGGACTCCCACCCCCTGCAGGACACTCTAACTGTCACATTCTCAGTCTCTGCCTCAGACTGTCACATTCCTGCAGCAGTCTAATCAGCTGAGCTCCACTCAGCTGTGCTCTCTGCCTCAGTCTGCCACATTCCTTCAGCAGTCTAATAAGCTGAGCTCAACTCAGCTGTGCTCTCTGCCTCAGTCTGCCACATTCCTTCAGCAGTCTAATAAGCTGAGCTCATCTAAGGCCCTCCTCACACGAGGACGGCCCCGTATTGTCTTGGCGTCGGCATCAAAACATGGATCGCTGTTTACACATCGTATTGTAGATAGGCTTGTGTATTTACATGAGAACGCAAATGCTCCCAACCCATATTGCATGCTGGGTAATGTAGTTCTTGGGTTACTACACTCGTAACATCACAGTTCTGCTCCGAGGTGGATTCCACGTCAATAAGTGCTCATGCGTGCGTAACATGCTGCGTCTCTGCATGAGCACTTGTTGCTGTTGTTGCCGTAGTTGGTGTTGTTCGTGCTCTGTGAGAAAATGTTGGTATAAAAGTTGTAGTAATACTTATAGCTGCTGGAACAAGATCAGAATCAGCTCGGCTGGCGCCATTGTTGTTGTTGTTGTGTGTGACAACGTGGGTTGGGCGGGGATCCCCCGGAGGAGGAGGGGTGCTATGAGGTCACCGTCTTCTCCGGACTCATCTGTTTACACCAACTACGGCATGAAGACGAATACGCAGATATCCACTTGCAAACCCGTTTTCAAAAAAGATGTGGAGTCATGGACAAATACGCGTCTCCGTGTGTCAATATCACCAGATCGATAGTTTATTTTACCGGAGTCGTACAAATTCGTACTCGTGTAAAGCCCACCTCAGTCTTCAGCCTCAGCCTCATCCGCAGCCTTACACTCCCTGCTCCACTCTAATCAGTCCAGACTCACCTCACCTGTGTTGCTGCTCACACCTGTACCTCGTCTCCGGCAATCAAGCCAGCTACATAAGCCCCAGCTCCACACTCAGTCGTTGTCAGACTGTCGTCGCACTCATGCTGAGAAGTCCAGACTTGTTTCCCGGATTAATCACCCGTTGCCGACAAGTTTCGTCCCAGACTCTGCCTCATACGCCTGACCCTCGGCTTGACTCCAAGGTATCGACTAGCTTCTGTCCTGCATTCACCCGCCTGTCTGAATCCCCAGCTTTCGATCCTGCTTCAGTCTCCTGTTGCCGAGCCCTGTCTGCTCTACGTTGTGAACCACGTCTGGTATCTGATCCTGCTTCCGTCTCCTGTTGCCGAGCCCTGTCTGCCCTACGTTGTGAACCACATCTGGTATCTGATCCTGCTTCCGTCTCCTGTTGCCGAGCCCTGTCTGCCCTACGTTGTGCCATCCACCTGGTATCCGACTCTCTGCCTGTCTTCGACAACGTGAGTTCGCCTGAATCACATCTCCGAGTGTTCCTGAACGCCTCTGCTCGTCTGTGTGTGAGTCAAGCCTGCATCACCTCCTTCTGTAAAGACTGTGTGAGCTTCTGTCAGTGCATCTCCTGGGTGGCTCAGTCGGTAAGGCGTCCGACTACGGATCGAGCTGTCGCGGGTTCGACCCCCGCTCAAGCCACAGCCTGTTTCCTGTTTAAACTGTGTGGGTCTCAGTTTTGGACTCCTCCTGTGTGTTGCAATCAGAGAAGTGTTCATCTCCTAAGTTTGCTGTCGCGGGTTGAAGCCCCGCTCAAGTCACAGCTACACCTCTGTAAAGACTGTGCTCAGAGAAGTGTTCTCCTCCTAAGTTTGCTGTCGCGGGTTGAAGCCCCGCTCAAGTCGCAGCTACACCCCTGTAAAGACTGTGTGAGCCCCTGCCTGAGCATCTCCTGTGTGGCGCAGACAGTAGAGTTTCCGATCACAGATCTTCCTGTCGCGGGTTCGAGCCCCGCTCAAGCCGCAGCTTCTCCCCTGAAAACACTGAGGGAACCGTCATCTGAACAGCTCTGGGTTAGGTCAGTTGGGAGAGCACCCGTCTGCAAATCTCCTGGTCGTGGGTTTGCACCCCGCTCTGAACTGTTTCTGGTCTTGGTGTTAAATAAAGACTGTTCATTGCTCATCTTACCTACTTGCTTCTGGGTCATCACTACCACCGTCACACTAACAGCCCTGTGCAGCTCCTTCAGTGACAGGCTGTGTCACCTAAAATGTCTGAAGGAGCGTTACTGCAGGTACTTCCTGCCTGTGGATGTCAGACTGTACAACCAACACTATTCCCAGCCACCATAAACTGTGAAATCACGGGGGTGCTGGTTTGGGGGAGTGGTTAGCAGTCATGCACATCCCATATGCATACTTCTGCCGATCCGGGTTCGAGTCCAGCCTCTGACTAGTTTGCAGAGTGTCTTCCCCTACCCACTCTTTCACAAGTCTATCCACCGTCTCTCTTCTATCAATAAAGGCACAAAATGCCCAAAAAATACAAAAACTGTGAAATCACGTAGTGTAAAATTGTCATGAAATGCACTGCTAGTATAACCGCCACTGGGGTTTTTATGCATGTTTTATTATAAATTCTTTGTTTATGTACTCCTAGTGATGAGATGTTGAATGATGGTAACTTAGTCATTTTTAACAACATCTGTCTGTTTAGAAGTAGTAGAAAATGAGTTATGAAGTATTATACTAATACAGCAGATGTAACAAATGCCATATTAATTACTGATCAAGGAGAGTTTCACTTCTATGTTGAACTATAGTCTTTTAGTTTGGTCGTTACACAGCAGCCATTATGCCATTCTTATATTTGCATTTAAAATGTTCATTTATTTTCTTGCATATTTAGTTATATATACAGGTTTAGCATTACAACTTAATGTTATTGAGAGGTTCTTACTGAAAGTACAATTAAGTACAGAATGTTTTGACTTTTTCAGGATCTTAAAGTAGTTAGAAACAACACCGACTGTTTTGTGGTAGGTTGATTTGATAATGCTTTATAATCTCACAAGGTAGTTAGAATTATTACACCGAATGATACATTGACTTTTGTTATAAGTTTGATAATGTTATATGTATCTGTTTAAATACAATAGTCTTACATGCTACTAACAGATTATCACCCACATCATAGAGCCTAAATACATGTCTAATGGAGTCCATGTTTTAAAGTTACAATTATTAAACAGAAGTGACGTATTTTAAGAAAGTACATAATGTACTGAACAGTCTCTCTGGATAACAGCACAGTCTGTACCCAGAGAGGGACAGGAAAACACAACCATATTTGGGCCTGAAAAGGAAGCCATTTTGGATCAATTCAGCCATTTTGAGCAGACCATAAAATAATGACTGAAATACCACACATTTAACTTAATGGCCAACATAAATAAAGGATGGACTTCATGTGAGTGTATTTAGGCCTATGAGAGGGGAAAATTACACCTTTGTAATGAAGAATTAAAAGAATGTGACTATCAAAGGGAGATGAGGAGGAGCCTTCTGGAACCTTCGGGAAGACAGGGGAATCCCCCCCATCAGGCTATATAACATGCATACATCAACTTGAGCTTCAGTTGTTTTGGGGCGTCGCGACACAAAGCAACTCCCGTTTGTTATTGTTCACCTAGTGTAACTATAATAAACGGCATTTGTCAAACTTGGAATTTGCCTGTATTCGTGCTTCTTTGACCCGTGAGAGCACACATTTGAACTAGACCTTATTTATGCCAGTTTTATCTTAGCTGCCATTTCCGTGCAGAAGTTACGAGCCAACTCATTCGATATTTACTGCTGTCCAGGAAGACACAGCAATCACCATGTGCAATTACTGTGCAGTTTATCCAACAAAGTGCAATTACAATGTGCAATTAACGTGCAGTCCTCTAACAATGCGCAATTACAGTGTGGAAGTACACCCATGCACAATCATTAAATCACATATGCAATTACTCAGTAAAAGTGTATATAATCTTTTTAAGATTTGCTTTTAGTTTTGTATCCAGGCCCTTTGTATATTTTATAATTTATGTCCTATATAGGTATAACAATGTACATGCTGCTAATTTTATATGTAAGTCTATTTTTGGTAACACTTTCTATGAAGCCCACATTTATAATGCAAGATAGCGGCATCCGTAATGACATTATAATGTCATGTATAATGAATTACAATGACTTGTTCTATGGATGCTCATGAATACTCATGAACACTACTTCCATAATGCTGTATGAGGTATGAAGCCCTGACAATCACAATGCATTATGAGGGCATTCATAATGCTTTATGATGCTCTATATCAACAGACATAAAACATTATGATATCACATATAATGAACGATACAGCTAGTCATTAACCTTTTAAAGGTAAAGGTTTATTCTATTCTTCTATACTATTCTCATTATTGTCTGTCCTGAGATATCTTAACAGAGAGAAAACTTAACTGTTACACTGCGGCACACATTCAGGCCCACAACAGGTACCTCACACGAACCCACTTCGAAAAAACAGAACTATCCCTTTCAGGCCATAAAGTAAAGTTCAAGGTAACAGAGCCATGGGGCCAACTTTAGTTTGTGGGACACTCTGAGCACTTTTAATTAAACTTTGCTCTTTTACTTTGGAATGGTCTCTTCAGAATTTCAAGGTCATGGGTCAAAACTCAAGGTATTGATCCTTCATGGCTATCCTTTCCTTTTAAATCTAATATCACAGGAATACTTTGAGGGGTACCATATTCCTTAAGTGTGTCCAATATGACACAAGGATGAGGTGACTAGATCTTGAAGGTAGTGAGTCAAAGACCAAGGTCACAGACCTGAATGATGATTCTTTTGCTTGTGAACACACACTTGCAAGAAAAAAAGTCAAACAAATACTTTGAAGGATTTTCTTAAAACTTGAAAAAAAGTAAAAAAAAGAATGCTATGATACAATAATCCATTGACCAGAATCTCAAGATCATGCAGCAAAGGTCATGGTCTTGAACTTTCAAGATGATAATCTGTTTGTGATCAAACACTTTGTTAAAGATGATTTCTGAGGAATAATTTAGATTTTTTATTTGACACCTATGATCAGTCTTTTCTTGTGAGAGTGACACAGAAATCTGATACCATAAGAATACTTAGAAGGGTTTTTTCAAACGACACACATTTCCTCTTACACTCAAAGATAAACTGGTGGGATTTTTTGGGGGGACAAGGTCAAACAACCTCAAACCTTATGATCACATCTGTCTTTTGAAATGAAAACCTTGAGAATTATTCAAGTTTTCTTTAAGTTCCTCTCTGACTTGTTGATATGAGGTTAAAGGTCATACAACTATGTCATTGGGTTTCATTTTATATGCTTTCGTTTAAAATTTCCATGAATAACAAAAATCATCCCTGGCCCCCTTCTTGACCCACCATTGCATTTGTAAGCCTCAAAGACATAAAATTGTTTATTACTTTCACTTTTTCAAAATACGCTAACATTTTATAGTGGCTAAATTTAATTTAAAGTTCACATGAATAAGGTTTTTAATGCTGACTTGTCAGTAAAAATTAAATTTTGTCAAATAAAGATGCTGATATTTAGTTTATTTTGGCTCTGTACTGGCATTAGTATGAGACCAAAATGTTTCTCAAGGTTGTCTCTCTATCTGTCAGTCTGTCAATGTCATTCTTCAAAATAACTCAACTAAGCCTGGAGAGATTTTTTTTCAGGGAGGTGGCTAACAACATGCTGCAGTGAATCTGTTTCAGATCTGTTTCCTAAAATTTGCGATATCTTGAAGCACAACTGCTGGTTTTCTGTCACTAGAGTGAACTACACTCATGCGGTGCTCAAGATTAAATCTGTTGTGTGAGCTGGTCCTGGGGTTGTTGAGTTGGGCACTCTTACACATCTTGTCACGTCCTGTGATGCATGCTCCTCCATATCTCACCCCTGTGGGTCCACCCCCTACTATCAAGACCCCACATCTCTGGTGTCCTTGTTTTTTTTTTTACAGCCTTTACTTCCTGTATGGACTTAGATCAGCACAGCACTTAGACTACTATCTAAAATTAATTACACTACCTGTTTGTCCTCCTTCCTTTTGTCTTGTCTTGTCCTGTCTGTCACTATTTCCCCTTCTTTCACACTGTGGTGTGGCACGGCCCTCCCTTTCAGCTCACATCAGGGGTTAAGTAAAGTTTGATTTGATGGAGTAGCCTACAGGGAGGGCTGGTGATGGTCACTTGTAGCATTGAATCATATTTACTTATCTCTCACTGCTAGAAAAAAAATGCATTGGTCCTTCCAATGCTGCCATCGGACACATAGCTCAGCTGTAAAGATAATGCAGACAAGGGGGGAAAAAAAGTATTTAAAATCTGTTAATGCAAGTGCATTCTGTTTCCATTTGCCATCATAATTTTTTTTTAAGTTGTTTTAATGTTTAAAGATTTCCCTGTTGTAAATGTTCTCACTAAAGGAAACCTACAGAAGTATTTCTGTCAACTGCTTTTTATAGAGACAACCAAGCCATAACATCGATGCCTTTTGTTAACTGTTTACACAACAGCTTTTCCAACAGGAAACACCTAAACTGGTAAGCTGCACTAACAATGTGCCTCTGTGTGTGGTTTCACTACAGCTGGTTTATTATTCAGCTGAATCAGACTTCAGAGGCACAGCTCCCTGAAACCTAAAACCTATCTCTAAACCCTGATAAACCCCAAACATGCCAATCTGAGAAACACAGCAAGGCTGTACACATTCATCTCATCCAGTTTCTATGAGAGTATTAGGAGTATTATTAGTTTATATTTGAGATATTTAAATCAACATCTGACCATGTTTTAAAATAAATGTACCCTTTAATGGACATTTGATAATGATTCAATCACACTGATGCTGCAGATCATGTTTTCATTTACATGTTTTAGAGAGATACTTCATAAAATGTTTTTCCCCTGCCATGTGTTTTTCACATAAAGTGTCAAATCTGAGTTCAGCGACATTCTGAAGCTAAGCCATGGCAGTGTCTCAAGCTGCAACCTTGTTTACAAGACAACAATGCACTGAAAACCTCATTAATTTTGTTTTCAAACAAGTTTTGTGCTCAGGTGATGACATTTCGATAACTATATTCATGCACACTCATCTAGGGAAATTATCAAAAACAATGTAGTATACACGCCAAGCCATTAAATTAAAATTTTGGGGTGTTGCATGGAGCATAAACACTCTCACAAATTTGTAAGGTACACCTGTCTAAAGCTAAGTTTACACAGACACTCTGACTAAAAAAAGCAAAGACTTTTCCTTTGCATTTTCAAGTCAATCCATGTACAGACGGAGACGCTGGAGACAAATGAAACCGCTGTGGTGTGCATGCCAGTTCAGTAGATGGCGGTGTAGGTTTGCACACTTAACACAAACAACAATGGCGAGTGGATGCACAAAGATGAAGGAGTTTCTTTTCTGGACAACAAATCAGTTCGGACAACAAATCTGACTAGATAGTTTTGTTTGGATAACAAACCGAACACGGTAAGAGGCTCACACTTAATTCGGTAGACTGACGAAGCTGTTGTTGTTCCTGGTAAATGCGTGCAGCCTTCATGTGAAAGAGTACTGGGCATGCGGTGACGTCAGCGTTTCACTGTGAAATACTCTGATCTGGGTTTACAAGGCGCGGCATGGAGAGCATATTGAAAACTCTCCACTCTGGAGCCTGTTTTCAAAAATGTGCGGATTTAAGCAATCCATGTAAACTGGAGGCTGAAATGCAATGAAAACTTACCGGATTTGTTCATTTTAGGCCTCGTGTAAACTGCCCCTAAATGCTCATGAAAGCAAATTGCTAATCAGCCAATCACAAGGAAGCAACTAAAAGCATTAACAGATGAAGACATTAGGGATATATGACATTGGATTAATTCCAATATCTGTTTTGACAATATTTCTGAACTCATAAGGGCCAAAAGCTATATTACAAAATTGATACCAGTATTTTTTTGAACAAAATATGCAGTCATCACCCTTCTAAAGTTGACCTGTTTCTTATTCTGTGACCTTCTATTTGCATAGGGAAAAATGTGAAACTAGAAAAAATTGTTTTCTTCTCTAAAAACGATGCTGCTGATGTTTTTATGTATGCATTTGATGAAAATTAAGTGAAGAATTTTGGTATGTTAATGTTTATGCCAATATTTCATCAGTATAGAGATATACAAGTCTGGTTTGTATAGTCGAGTATTGCCTGTAAACGTTGTAAATATGTTCCATATCTGCAGATACAGATATTAAACTTTTTTTTGTAATTCACTTTTAATTGCTTTGTCAACTCTGAAACAGCAGGACCATCAGATACATAAATTGTGACAGTAACAAGTCCACTACAACTACAACATAATTTTAACAACAAGAAAACAAAAAGACAACAATCAATATTAAAAAAATAGGAGATACACATACACCAATGCCTAGGGTTGACCTCTCTGCTCTAACAGTCAGCAGGGGATTTCTCTATATTCCATATATATATGGAACATTCCATATTTTTGGGACCCTCATAATTTCAAAAACACCTCCTCTCTGTCCCTTAGACTAAAAGTCAACTGTTCACAGGTTTTTGTTTCCTCCAACCATTCACTGAATGGAACAACATTTTTTGATTTCCAGTGTGTGAGCACCATCCTGCACCCGGTTGAGAGGGCCAGCTTACACTATAGCGTTTGCTGATAGGTCAACCCCATTTCATTTGTTATCAAACCCAGAGTGCATAAGGCAGGGCTCTGAGAAACATCTGTCTCAGGTACTCTGTTGATAAATAAGATTATTTTTTTCAAAAGTTTCTGTGTCATTTCACACCCATACAGCATGTGTACAAGTGTTCCCTGCACCTCACAGCGGAAGTCCAAATCACAGAGCTTTAGCCTTGGTATCTTCCTGGGGTCACAGTACTACACTCTGTACTGTTTAATTTTTTAAGTTCTTATCTGTAGTTACTGATATCAAACTGATAGTATCGTGAATCCCTTGTAGACATGGTCAAGGGGACCTACTGAAGCTCGAGTGAACATCATAATAGGAAGAATTGCGGTATCAGAAACTTTGAATATGGCATGGGTGTTCTTGCTAGAACAAACACCCTAGTCTACCTGAGTATTGTTGCTGACCATGCCCAAACCTTTATAACCACAGCGTGCCCATCAGTTGATGGCTACTTCCAGCAGGATGAAGCACCATGATCTGCACTCAGTGGCCTCCAGAGTCACAGGATCTCAGCCCCTCAGCACACTTTGGGTTTTAGTGGAACGGAAGATTTGCATCGTGGATGTGCAGGCAACAAATCTGCAGTGACTGTGGGATGCAATCATGTCAATATGGACCAAAATTGCTGAGGAATGTTTCAGGCACCTTGTTGAAGCAGCTCTGAAGGCAAAAAGGGGTCCAACCTGGTGCTAACAAGGTGGGCCTTGAAAGTGCCCAGTTAATGCATGAAGAAAACATCGTCTCACAACAGATCTGAAATGTAAACGGTGATAACAATCTTTAGCTCACCATTTTTCTGCTGTCCTCCCTCTCTCTATCTCTTTCTCTCTCCCTGTCTCTCTCCCTCTCTCGCCCTCCAGTGCCGTGACCCGTCAGGAGCTGCTTGGCATCGTGGATGGCCTGAATGAACACATCGCCATCTCCGAGGAAATCTAGAGACAAAAGGATGAGCAGGGAAGAGAACAGAATCAGAAACAATAATGATATTAATGACAATACGAGACAAAGATATCCAAAACGTTAGACACAGCTCTGAAAGTCAAACCTTGAACCTTCCAGTTACCAACAGAGTGCCATACCAGACTGAGCCACCAATGCCCAGCTTAGAGCCATGCTTCGGCTGTCACATGATGATGTTTCCTTGGCTAGACACTTTAGCTGTCCCTACTGCTGAATCAGTAGCATATAAATTAGCATGAATAGGCCAAAATCAGCAAATACTCATGGACTACTTGCATAGATACTCAAACCATCAGTGAGAAAATGGATGTAGATGTGACCTATGGAGTAAAGCAGCTTTAAGAGGTCAAATGGAACAGTGCTAAAAAAAAACCCAAGCAAAACCTGTAGTGGAGGTGAGAGGTGGGCTATACAGTACATGGATATATGCAGCCAAAATGAAGCGCATACATGCATCTGGTATGAAAACCATAGCACCACAAGCTAAAACTGGCAGGCATTTGAAAAGCCACTGTTATGGTTGACCAAATACGAGGCTATGTTTAGTTGTTTCGAACTGGAAGGAGGCCGGCAACAACAGATATCATCCAACCTAGTGAAAGTTATCATTGAGGGTGGGGCTTAGTAAAAGATTACTTCCTGCAATGGGTGGGGCTGGACAAAGAAGACTCCAGTAACACCTGTCACTACCAGGTCCAACAGTAGATCAGGGATTTCTATCATGGCAGGACTCACTGAGTGCAGATCTTGTTGGGCTGTGGGACAGTTCTCTGTGCAGGTCTCTGGATCTATAGGCCCCCTGCATCCCCAATGTGCCCAGGTCCAAGCCCTGTGGAGTGGGCGTTTTCCCCAGTTCCAGCCCCTTCGGCTTGGAGGTCAGGTTCAAGGGCTGACTAGCTTCCTAAACACAGAGAGAGAGGGAGAGAGCATGATGAAGCCGGGTGTGGCCAACTTACACACATTCATGCGTAACCACAAAAGACAAGGGTGTGAGTGTATTCCGGTTATGCACGGCAGATTTGGCATGTCGGAGCGTATCCGTCACACCTTTGAAGCATCTTGGCTCTTTTGTCTTGGTGTTCCCCTCTCATCCTCTCTTCCCTTTTGTTTATTTAAGCTGTGTTGCTAGATCTCGGCTTGAAAACCAGCCGTGCAAATACAGTTCACACTACGTTCACAAACACTCAGGTAAGAGCACCCTCACACATGGCTATACCACACACATTAAAGCTTTGAACAGAGGGTGTGGTGTTTTCGCAAAGTTCTTCAGCCTCCAAAGTGCCCTAAGAGAACATGATCTGTTTAATATGAAAGGTGTCACTCTCTTTAATGTAGCATTGACCACACATACACCTGATATTAAGTAAACAGCATTTACACAAACTGTACAGAAAACAAACCACTGGCATGTGAACCCTCACAAACCCAAACCGTTTTCTATTTCTATGCCCCCAGGATTTATTTTTGCAATAATGCAGGTAGGTGCTAAACCATTTTAAGCACATTTAAGCTGCAGAATCTTCTGTTTTCCAATGGAGTTGGGATGTTGTGTGAAACATAAATGAGAAGTCTATACAATGTTTTGAAAATTCTTTCTGACCTACATTTAATTGAATACACAACAAAGTCAAGATATTTCATGTTTAAGATGACACACTTCATTGATTGTCTTTTTTAATTCTTAATTCAATGCTCTCCATTAAAAATAAACAGAAACAAACGCAAATATCTGCATTAAAGAAAAGAAAAGTAATTGAATATTAGTGATTCTCAAAGATGAAAAAAATATCAACCAGAGTTAAGGCAAGTATGAGCTCTTTAAATCTCCCCAGAAAATATTTGATAACCAACTTTAGTTCATCTTACATTTAAGACACATCACTGGTAAGCTCTTTAAAGACTTTTTTAAATTTTATTTTCTGTATTAGTTGGTACAGTACAGTGCAAAATGAATGAATTAATTCTAAACCTAATATGCTCTGTATTTTTATCATTGCTCTTAGTACCGTCCCCCCTATACTTTACCTCAACATCATCATTCATATTATTTATTTTCCTCCTTTCTTTTTTTAATATTTAAATAGAATACTGTCTTTCCCCGTACCTTGGATTATGACCTATTATGTTGGCATTTAAGAGCACTGAAAAAGAGCTTTCATACATGAACATGTTAACGTCTGTCAAACAACACGGTACCTGTCTGAAAGAACCACTGCTCCTCTTGACGAGGGCGGAGTGAGGGCTTGTCAGCAGCTGCATGGGATAGTCCACGGCTATGAGAGGAAACAAGTCAAAGGAAAAAAAGGTTTTATTGGTTGAAGCTCAGACTTGATTTAGATGTGCTGCCTCAACGAACAAATACCGGAGTGTGACTCTAACAGCAGAGACATCTGCTAAAGAACACAGAGAATACTTTAATTATCATCATCACCATTGTCAGCGTTGATCACTGTTCAAATACATCTACAAATAATTTACATCTACAAACCCATCATTTAATCTTTATTATTGATGTTAAACCTACTTTCAATCTGTTTACTTTAGCTGTTACAATTATTAAAATAATGATAAATACTTGTGCCCTTCCAGTACTTATTGGCATTATGCTTTAACTGTCTTTAATCTGCCACTGTTTTTCTAACAGTTTGTCTTCAAACACGTCTTCTTAGCATCTCCCTGCATTCTGACATCAGAACCCAGGACTACTACAGCAGATGACTGATAAAAATATTTTGTCCTGCTGGAGGTTTAGGCCTGTTAGAAGTAACCATGGGGATGGACAAGCCTTTTGTGTTGCTGCTCCTAGACTCTGGACTAAGCTCCCCACCAACATGCATCTCATTTTCTGACCTGGGCCTCTTCAAATCTAGCCTGAGAACCTATTTTCATTGAGGATGACTTTTAATACGCAGTAGCTTGGTGACACTTTTACTTTATTTTATTGCATTGTATTTTATTCTGTTTTATTGCTTTTATTGTATTTATGCATTCTTTTTTATTTACTGTCTATTGTAAAGCACTTTGGTTCATTGAAAGGGTTAATGTAAAGGGCTGCATGGATAAAGAACATTTACATTTACATTAAAAAAAAGAAGAAAACTAGTGAGTAATGCTGAGCTCCATACGTCTTTAAGTATAGATATATTATAGTGAGCACAGGCTTTCAAATCTCCATCTGCAATTAATTCTGACTTAATAAACTGCCGTTATATTTACATTATTAAACAAAAACATTGATTTGCGTAAGCTTTTCATAAAGAGAGGTCAAGCTGACAACTAATGGAAAATTGTCAGTTTCTCTCAGTAAATTTATCAAAAGACTTAGTCTGTGCTAAATCTGAGAGGGAGCCTCTCCTTCTCTTGAACTTGACTTCTATTGAAATATCAGTAAAAGGAAAACGTTTCAGTGTTATAAGCAAACAAATAGAAGACACTACAAAATGAAATAAACAGCATAGCTCATTTTTTCTGCTTTATCAAGGAATAAAAGATTGCCGTCAAACAGCTGACTTAAGTTGACCTCTTCAAAACAACTCAACAGTTTTTTTTCTTTTTGATTCATCTGTCAAAACATTTGGAGACACTTGCACATATCCACCCAAATTCCGCGGAAAGCAAATAAATGGTTCCACTTAAATTCCACCTACAATGTTTTAAAGAGCGGCCTTGTGTCTTTAAGGTTTGAAAAGATGAAGTAGACAAGGTCACGCACAAGCCCAGCTTTTAAGACTTGTGAAAGCACGCACAAAGCTCTCTTGGCTGTGCCCTCTATAGCCTGCTAACTGTGCAAGAAGCAGCGTATGAAAGGAACGATCAGCCATATTGTTCCACTGGAGCATGCATTTGTGTCTCTGCAGTGCCTATGCGTGTTTTCTGTAGAGCAGACCTTGAGTTGTAGAAGAGATGTTCTGCCACTGATGGCACTTTTCATCAAAACAACTCTTCTGCACAGTCTCTATTGCCTTATTTGATTCCTTAGTTTCAACTATCTCTGTTTTTGTTTGAGAAAATGAGTTATTATTGCTCTTTTATGAAGGGAAAGTATAGATGAATTCAATTGCAAACTCCCAATGTTTCAAGTACTTGTGGAAAATAACCTTGAAGGGGACATACAATTAAATTAATAAATATGTTTTTGGTCTGTGGGAGGAAGACAAAGTGCCCGGAGAGCATGCAAGGCTTTATGTGAGAACATGCAAACTCCACACAGGAAGACCTGCCCCAACACAGGACTTCAAACTAGCAAAGTTCTTGCTGTGTGGCACATGCACACCACCTGCTGCGCAACCGTGCTGCTGACATAGTGTAAAAAGTTTGGACGAATACTAAATTAAATCCACTGCATAGACAAAAAATGTCATGTTCAAATTTATAAACTTCATTCTGTTCTTTTTTTTTTTTTTTTTTTGCAAATATTCACTCATTTTGAATTTGATGCCATCAACACAATCCAAAAAAGCTGGAACGGGGCAACAGCAGACCTCAACGGCATGTTGAGGACTGTTTAGAGAAAAACCTTATTGAATCTTTCATCCAAAAAAGTGAGTGTCATGATTGCATCAAATCTCTGTCATGATTGATAAGAGGAGCATCCCTGAGCGGTTTAGTTGTTCACAAGGATAGGCTGAGGTCCACCACTTTATGAATAACTGTGCCAACAAAAATCCAACAGTTTAAGAACATTTCTCAACGTACAGTTGAAAGAAATTCCCTATTCCCATTTTTTTCTCTCTCTACATTGGAGCAGTCCCCTTGCTGGGCTCAGAGAAGCAAGAACAGGTAATGATCCTTACACAGGTACACCTACAGAAATCTTGTTTAGACTTTACTTCCTCTTGATCAAGTTTGATCATCTTACACAGTCCACAATATCATCAACTGATCAACTAAATTTTTAACTCTTGCTCATTATTTTCTAGCTAATTTCTCCAACATTATATGCTCTATTGCAGTAAGCATTGCAATAACGACACAACATATGGACTAGCTTGACAACATTTTGGGGGACTATTGCACAGCAATGTGGGCACACTGCTGCACAAGTAAAAATGATCATTATGGTGCAGTACTAATATTAACAGCTAGGTTATTGGCTACAGTCTGTAAAGTCACACTTTTACACAAATTATCTGCAAATTACAAAAAAGGGACCACTGAGTTTCTGTCACTGAATTTCACATGGGTGTTAATGGTAAATGATGCTACTATACGGAAATCAAATAAGCCCCTTTGGAGATAAAGCATGATTTTCCACTTGAAATCAAAGATTTCATGGAAATTTTAAATAATCTGCAGGAAGTATCAGCAACAGTTAATTCTAATTGTAATCTTTATAAATAAATAAATAAATAAATTAATTAATTAATTAATTTTCTATACCCCATTATCCCTTTCGAGGTCGGGGGATCTTTATTAATCTAAAACTAAAATACACTTCAAATTAGTTGAAAATAGTTGTACTTTGTTGATTTGGTGAGTCTTTAAGCTTAATAGCCAGTTGTAATTTATACACGAACATACAACACATCCATTAGTCCTATCCTAATGCTAGATTTTCTCCTATCGCTGTTTTTGCTGTTTAACATGGTTTTTCTTTTCTGATTTCATGTGAACCGCAGTGATTTAGCCCAACCTCTCCTCACTGAGGATATCTCTTTATGACTGACCTGGCTTGCAGGGGATTGGTTGAAGAGGTAGGGTCATCTGGGGCTCAGAGGTGACCGGAAGTGGCTGCGTGTTGGGGTGGAAAGCCGGGATCATCACGTAGGGCATGTTCACCTGCTGGGACAAGAAAGGACAAACACAACTTACTTAAAGTCCCCGAGTCTGTCTGGGACACAGGTGTCTAATCAGTTCTTTTCACTTCTCATATGTCCTGTTCACACATTTTTGTTGTCCTGGATTCAGAGTATAAGACATGGAGAAGGCCTGACCTGGATCTGCTGCTGCAGCTGGTTGATCTTGTGCTGCTGTTGGATCAGCTGCTGCTGCTGCTTGGCGATCTGAACAACAGGACATGGTCATTTTCACATGGTGGATTTTTTATGTTTACTGTGACTGGGGCTCATTCAAATAATTGGCCTTTCTTCCTTCCACCAAAACACCTAAATCTCTTCCTGTCAGGTATGTATTTCAGTAAGACCACCGCTGAGTAGATTTAAGCATCAAAAATTACCACGTAGCTCCTCAACTGTACAAATAAATGTGTGAATGCAACGCTTTGATACTATTGAATCCAACCAAGATAGTGCAGTAGAGGACTCCTTGATACTGATGGTTTGTCTTGGCTTTTGATTTTTCTTTAAAGGCGCAATTCAGACAAACACACAGTAAGAGCTGAGCAAAGAGACACAAATATAAAGCATTAGAAAATGTACAACATTCATAGCACATGTCCCACATCAACAAAGACATGGATCTACAACATGACCACAAAGAGGTATAATGCATTTTAATAAAGGCATACAATTGGAAGGCATTTAAAAACCTTTTCACATATTTCCCATATGAAGTCATCAAGTCCTTCACTTGTAGCAGGTTGAAAGCCTCACAAACTAAAAGCATCCAAGGCCATCAGGCTAGGCTAGCTGCTAAACACACACACAGACACAGACACAAAAACTTTACCAAAGCACCATAAGAATATCTCACAACCCCCAAAATTATGTACAGCACTAACAGAGTCATGAACCATTCAAATCTTGTTTCCTCACTAGCTGGATGGTAAAGGTAGAAAGTAAGAGATGGTTGCTCCTCAGGATGTGGGCGACACGCACACCTTTCTACGGGACTTTCTACATCTGGTCTTAAAGCCCAGTAGATTAAAAAAAGCTGACCTTCAAAATAAAAGTTCTATTACCAAAACAAATCAGCAAATTATGTTATGAACATTTTATCCCCTCAAAATGGTAATGTACAACTACACCACTGAAAAATATACAAACTACACATTTAAATTGTGGTAAACTACCTGAGGATTCACATTGGTTGAATCAATATCTTGTGTGCATTGCCTAGCACACCTTAAAAAAACAACAGCAGCAAAATAAGTCAAAAAGTTATGAACAGATTTTTTGAATTTTCAAGGAATGTTGGTCATAATGTAAAAAAGAAGTTATACAATTTTGGTGTTGATCCCAATCTGGACGTGGATCCTAATGTTTGAGGATTTGTTGATATTGTGAGATAAAAGCAATGAGTTGTTGACAAAAATGTGAAATATCCTGACACATATATTTCATTAATTCTGAAGAAAATGAAAACTTTCAGTGGCATGGCTGGTAGGTGATTGGAAAATTGTTCCGTCAATCACATTCATTGCCAGTAGATAATGTAGTAGATGGGCACTACTACCATAGTGAAAGACAGAACATTAGCCACTTCTTAAAACAAACTCTTGATATAATCTGTCAGAAGTGGAGTGGAAAATAAACTCTCTATCAAGATGTTTGTATTGTTGTTGTTTGTTTTTCATTAAATAAAGAAATTTGTCCCAGATCTGATGAAACTGTTTCAGAAGCTGTTTGCATCCATGCTAATTTCTGTACAAGCAGTCACTTCCTGCTGTCCTCACACCTGTGGTTCCCACCACTTACTCCAAAAGGACTCTGATTGGGCCATGCCACTCTGGGTCACTCACAAATGTTGCCGATTGGACCTCGGCAAAATGGATCTGTCTGATTACCAGTGTTGGGGAAAATTACTTTAAAAAAGTAATTAGTTATAGGTACTAGTTACTTTCCCAGAAAAGTAACTGAATTACTAACAGAATTACTCCTTCATAAATGTAATTAATTACCAGGGAGAGAAACTGAGGCGTTACATTTTTTAAAAAGCTTTTACTGCTTTGACTGTGTGGCTCTGTCTATTTGTCCTTCCTTGTTGTTACCTAGCCTGCTGCAACAGCGCTGCCATCATCAACATAGTTCTCTGTGCTTTTGGTCACTAGGTTTTAGATTTACTAACAACAGACAAACACTTTGCTTTCTGACTTAATGTACACACTTCATTGTGTGTTCTTGCCTTTTACTTCTTGTACTTCCATCCTGAAAATGTCAGTTTTAACTCCACAGACTGCTCGGGACTCACCATTGCTGCAGATAGCCATATTTGCGATTGAAATAAGCATTTTAAAAGAGAGAAACCTGCATGAAGCGTGTTTTAATTTTTATCCACGTTGCATTTTAATTTCAAAGTCATATATCTTCTTTTTTGTCTCTTAGGTGGGCTTCACACGAGTACGAATTTGTAAGACTCCGGTAAAATAAACTATCGATCTGGTGATATTGACACACGGAGACGCGTATTTGTCCATGACTCCGCATCTTTTTTGAAAACGGGTTTGCAAGTGGATATCTGCGTATTCGTCTTCATGCCGTAGTTGGTGTAAACAGATGAGTCCGGAGAAGACGGTGACCTCATAGCACCCGTCCTCCTCCCCGCCCCCCAACTCACGCTGTCACACACACCAACAACAACTATGGTGGCAGCAGCTATAAATATTGCTACGACTTTTACACCAACATTTGCTCACAGAACACCAACAACACCAGCTACAGCAACAACAGTAACAAGTGCTCATGCTCATTTGTTACGCGTGCATGAGCACTTGTTGACGTTGAATCCACCTCGGAGCACAACTGTGATGTTACGAGTGTAGTAACCCAAGAACCACATTACCCAGCATGCTATATGGGTTAGGAGCATGCGTGGAAACCCACAGGTACGTCCCGGCTTGGATTTTGCGTTCTCAAGTAAATACACAAGCCTATCTACAATACGATGTGTAAACAGCGATCCATGTTTTGATGCCGACGCCAAGACAATACGGTGCCGTCCTCGTGTGAGGAGGGCCTTAATCTGCTTAAAAACATCCTTTTGTTTGGAGGTGGAACATCCTTTTCTTAAAACAGAAGTGGTGGTGGGGGGGGGGGGGGGGGCTACTGTTATTTGTAACTCTGTAATTGCTAAACAGTCTGTCTTACTTTTACTTTTGTAACCAAAAAGACATTTCAGGTTTTAACTTAAGTTTTATCTTCATCCCCTAAAGCTTCATTATGGTGAAAACAATCGTGGCTTCATTAGAAATAAATGTAATTATGGCTATAAGGATGTTTTTTGGGTGAAATATAATTTTTACAGTAAAATCTAATTTGTATTTGGAGGGGTATAAATTAATTTTAATCACTTCTGAATTTGGTTTATATTGATGGTAACAGTAGCAGTGCAGCTCCTGCTCTGAGTTTGGCTGAGCGAGGCAGGTCAGATAACAGCTGCTTGACATCGGTGCAAAGTAACGAGCCACATTTCACTGTAGGTAACGTTAACGGTATTGTGAGGTTTGAAATAGTATTTAAATAGATTACCTGTTACAGGGAAAAAGTAAAGGCATTAGTAACGCTGTTACTCCCAGTACTGCTGATTACAGATATTAAATTAAGCAGAGGTACAAAAGCAAGGTTAGTGGAAAACTAGCGTCAGATCACCAACAAAATGATATCATTCTTTCTTGTGCACTGACCAACATCCCTTTCAGATTTTGTAAAAATCGGCGCCTAACTTTTTGAGTCATCTTGTTAACAGTTACACAAACAAATATCTTCATAATCTTCTTGGCAGAGCTAAACTAAACTGTACTGTGGAAAATCATAACTTAAGGCCCAACATGTATCTCTCAAGGTTTCACCTCAGCTGGGACAAAGCGACAAACTTATTAGTATTACCTGCTCCTGCTGTTGTCGAGCGAGCTCCATCTGCTGCTGTTGTTTCTCCAGCAGCAGCGTGGCCATGTTTCTCTGTTCAGAGTGGGCACCGAGGAGCTGCTCCCTCAGACCGCTCAGCTGGTTGATCATCATCAACAACTGGAGCTCCTTCTCTGCCAAAGACTCTGGGGTCCCTGGTGGGGGCAGAAGTTAAGATTTGTCCTCAAAAACAGCTTTAAGATTTTAAATTTCAGACAAAATGCCGTAATAACTATGTCATGACACAGAGTTAGAGACCAGACAGCTCACAAGGTCTAGTATTTAGCATCTGAAGAACCATATAGACACTCACTAGTCAATCTAATCAGTATACATTATAAGTGCAGCGTTGGACCCCTTCAACCTACAGAAATGTCTAAATTCTTCATGGCATAAATGTAATAAAATCAAAAATCTTCCTGTTCACTACATCCCATAGGGGCTCTTTTGGATCGAGATCTAAAGTAAAGTTCAGTAAACTCAGTATCATGTTCAAGACAATAGATTGAGAAGACCTAAGCTCTGTGGTCTATAAGGGATTGACTTGGTCTGCACAAAAATTTAGGCGAGCTGCGGCCTTTAAACCATGCTCAACAGCTACCAAGAGGCCCAGAGTGTGCCAAGAAAATATCCCCCACATCATTACACCACCTTGACCAGCCTGACTCCAGGCAGGATTGATCCATACTTTCGTGCTGTTTCTGCCAAATTCTGACCGAACCATCTAAATGTGGCAGCAGAAACTGGGACTCTGAGACTGCTGAGCCTGTGCAAATCGAGGCCAGTGTTATATTCTGCTGTGCAAGCCAATTGGTTTCAAGACTTGACATGTTGTATTCAGAATATGGTCTCCAGCATGCCTTGGTTGTAACAAGTGGTTATTTGAGATGTGGCTGCCCTCCCATCAACTTAAATTACTCTGGTAATTTCACTCTGACCCCAGGCAGACATTTAGCCCAGAGACTTGCTTATCACAGGATCACATGGTTAAAATTTACATTGAATAACACAGAATTGAATATCAGGCACATGTTGCACTTGTTAGCAGGCACAATGTATTATGGGTAATTTCTTACATTCCTTCCTTTCAAAGTGAGGTTCTGGATTGTCTTTGCATCAAGAACTGTGTCTTAATATGCACAGAGACTGACTGGAAACTCTGTTTCCCATCTGTCAATGTAAGATGTTCAAAGCAGCACAGGTGCTGACCGAATGGACTTTTACTCAACGCATGAGTTGTGGAATAATATACCAAATCCAATATAAATAACCCATAATGGGTGAAACATTTCATAACCCTGTGGTTGAGTAGATGAGATAACCCAGCTCAGTTTTAGTGTGTATCAGAAATGATCTCCACTGATAAAGACAGTTTGGCAAGTTTCTCATGAAAATTTGAACATGACAACAATGTGTTTTTAAGATGTTCCTAAACTTCTGACGCCTGATCAAAAAGGAAAAAAAAGTAAGCACATTTTTTAAACAATTTTGGAACAAATTAAAGGAAATCCAATTGTTTTAAGACAGGTCATGATTTTTTTTGTTTTTTTAGTTACTGAGTTGCTTAACTTTTAAACAAATCATTTCCTGAAGTCTTAGCAAACATATTTGCACTTCCAGCTAGCAGTGAACCTAGGACATTACTTATTGTAAGCTTACAGCAGTTGTGCATGTATACCATACCTTAAATATATAACCTTTTCTGAACCATGTGGTTCATTCTCATAAGTACGTCTCATTATTTATCAGCCATACCTGTCACTGAGACCTTAAAGATCACATTTCCTTAGGTTTATTATGGCAAAGCTCTTCAGCCTCCACGTACATATTTGTTTTCTGCCCATCATATGAAGACACTTTTGTAACTGTTTTGAAAGTCCCTTCTATGGCCTGTAACCCCTTCATCTCCTCTACCATTAGACATCGTTTGGGTATCCAGTCAGTGCAGAGCTCATTATCATAGCCTCCTCACCCCTCAGATCTGAGTGTTTCCAAAAGGGAGAAGGAAAGAGCCACATCTGATCCTCCTGATTGAAGAGTAGACATCACAGGAGTGTGAACTTTGACTTTAAACTTTTAGTCAGAACTGGACTACAGAGTGACTGCACTGTTGGGATGTATAGCAACAAGTTAAGCCCTTAAGTTTTTTGGTTTGTCTTGGTGTTTGTTTGCTTCAGTTTTTTTAGAGGGAACATAAAATGCAAAAAGGTTTTGACAGCACAGTTATCCAAGAGAGCTAAATCCTATCACGGCATACAACCATGTGTGGCTATGGAAATGTCAAAGATCACAAAAAACATGTTTTTTTGATATCCATCTGACATATTTACACAATAAATAAGATACAATAACAGTCTAAAAGTAGAAAGTAAGTGGTGTAAAGATGTTGGTAGTGTCAGACCTTTTAGTTGTCCTTCACCCCTACTGCTTTTATCCAGAAGTTTCTCCTTCCAGTCGGCATTCAGCAGCTTCTCAATGGTGGGCATTACTGTTAACAGAACACAACAGGTACTCAGCAGAACTGCTCCGAGCTGCACTAGATGGCATAAAAAATATTTTCTGTCAAATAAAGCCCATTTGACACCAAACTACTCTCTCAGCCTCTCCTCTGCCTCCCTAATGGAATTGATTGAAGAAGGGCAGAGGTTGTTTGTGCGTCTGGGAGAAGTTTTGAGTGTTTGAGTGGATCAATATTTGGACAGAGAACAATCCAAGGTCAGCTAGTGGAGAGAACTTGAGAAAAATTTAAGGCTAGAAGTGGCGGCTGGTGAATGACTTGAGGGCAGGGAGAGTCTCGGGGGCGATGCACGGAGCAGCTTTTTACTCTGAACATGTAGAACGAACAAAACTACCTAGGTCCCTCTGAAACCATTTAGGAAGCATAACAACAGCCTCGCTTTAGCAGACAAACTGTCACTTCTATATTGATCTCCAGCAGGCTGCATTGTTTAATGGTGAATAGAAGCTGAGAGTACTGCACTTAAACACATAAGATATGGAGTCATTTCAGAGGGAGAACTGTATGGACGTTTAATAATGACTGTGCAAGAGAAAGACTCTCAAAGACGGAAATACAATACAACTGAGGCAAATAATGTTAGGTTTGAATACCTCCTTTGATTTTAAGTTACTTTAAAACTGTTGGGAACTGGATTGGTTCTTGCAAATAACTTTTAAAAGAAACTTTAAAAGACTTAATTCTTTAGTTTAACTGAGGGCATTTGTGCCACAGTCTGGTTGTATGCTCTTAACCTTGTAGCACAGCTGGATCTGCCTGACTCAATGTCTGTAATCAGGTAGAGCCATCTTGCCAAGAGAGGCGGAGCTAAAGCCAGTTGACAACAGGAAGTGACTGCTGGTACAGAGATAAGCATTTTTGCTCACAGCTATAGCAGCAGTTTAATTTTTTCTGGAAATACCAACACAACAAACTTGTTTATTGTAAGGATATTTTTTGCTCCACTTCTGACGTTTTTTGCTGAGAGTTTACTTTCCATACTGGCTAATGTTCTGTCCTTTACACTGAGGCATTAGGGCTGGACTACAACTTTATCCTACTGGCAGCTATGTGAATGTGACAGTGCAAGAAGTGGGAGTGCCTGGAGGGAACCAACGCATGTACAAGGAGAACATGCAAACTCCACACAGAAAGGCCCTGATCAACCCTGGGATAAAACAAGCAACCTTGCGGCTGTGAGGCACATGCACCTCCTGCCATGCCACCATGCATCCTTTTATTGATTAATTTTTGTAAATTAATCTATTCAATTAGGGCTGTGCATAACACAAAGGGCTCTAATTTCGTAGACCAGGTGCAGAGCAGAGCGGCGCACCTGCTCTGCTCTGCGCTGACAGGGTGTGTCCAGTGCACTTTGCAAGTTTCCTGCATCCACGCCTCTGTCCCTTTTTCCATTGTTCTAAGCCAGGTAAATAAAAAAACATAAAACAATCTCAGTTATAAATAGATGCCACCCTGACCCTGACAAACCTGCACATTTGCAGACATATTGGATCATAGACATTTTACATAACAGACCCAAAAACACTCACATTAAAGTGTTAATTAGGTCAAAGACCCCTGGGTTAGGGCATCAGATGGGTAGGCACATTAGGCATTAATAGATGTCTGATTTAATTTTAACCAGCGTTTAACCCTTTCTTGTTAAATGTCAGATAGTCGATTTTCTTGGTAAAAGTAAGTCTAAATATTTGTTTTATCTTTGTGGTCATACAAATTTTCATTTATGACTCTGACATCAATAATCTGATAGCCCAGAACTTTCTAAATAAAATATGCCTTTAGTTTATATGTGCTGCAGGGTTGAGGACAGAAAAAAACTCAGGTGGACCAAAAAAAGCAAAGAAATGGCTTGGGGTTGCATGGGTTAAATGATCCACGCAGGGACTGTCATATGGTTTGGAAACTCAGTAGCTCTATGAGCACCCATCTGGACCCTGCAGAGCCAACAGTAGATTGTAAAGCCTGAACAAACCTTCCTTAAAGTTTGCCTGTCCCTCTGGTCTGTCATGTGTCCTGACCTCCTTTAGTCCCACTGGGCTCTGTCTGTGAGGCAGCTCTTTACCTGGAGAGCCCTCCTGTTAAAATACAGACAAAGAAAGTTTACTTAAATTGCAGCAGATCATGAAAAGAAAACTCTGATTTGACACCTTACTGAGGGGGAGCAGGAGAGCGGTGGGGTCAGCTGACGGGCCTCCAGTTGATGATTGGCTGACCAGTCACATGAGGGAGATGTTTTTGGAGGTTCTACTTTGGTGATGACTCCAGCAGGTTCCCCTAATTCCTCCTGTTCTACTTTGACACCAACACCTGCCATGCTGACATCCCCGCCAGAGAGGTGGTGGTGCAGCGCTGGAAGGCTGGGCTCAACCATTCTGTTGGGAGACACACAGAAGGTGTAAATAGGGTGTGGTGAGATCTGGGTGCCTGTCATGCAACATTTGATTTCAACAGCTGATATTATCAGTGTCACAGAGGAAAGACTGAAGATACTACAATAAAAACAGATCAAATAGCTCCTGGGTAAAATGAATCTGCTGGATCCAGTTTGGCAAATGAAATGGTGTTGGTGATTGGGGGAGGGGGTAGAGGTAAAATGGTATTTGAATTTGCATAAGAACAAGCTTTGAGTGGAGTTTTAGGCATTTGCTATCAACATCAGTCATATGCTCTGAGAGAAAATGCAGCAAGCTGAAGTTTGGCAAGGTTAAAGTCTATGGTCACGCTTAAATTTTAGACTGTTCAACTAAAAGTACAGCAGAGTCTAATTGTGCCACTATACACAAAGAACACACAGAGAAAAGTGTTTTTTACTGAAGCATCCAGAGCAAGAAATTATCCAAAAGACTATAAACTTCTGCATAAAAACACTCATTATGACAATCACCAGTTAAAACAGACAAGACCACACGTCTCTATCTTTATGATAAACCTGTTTTCTGTATATCAAATAGCTGCAGTCTTCAAACATTTCAGGAATCATTGGCTCTGTTCTCCATTGTGAATGTTAATGCACATGCTGAAGAGCACTGTAAAAAAAGCACACTGTCTCTCAGCTCCTTGTGCCCTTTCTGAAATTTAAACTAAGTTTTCCAACAAATGCTCCTGTAGTGTTAGAGCCATGTTAGAGCTGTGCTTGAATGCATCTTTGGCGAGAGAAACAAGCTCAGTTAAGAGTGTTTTGATCTTGTGGATGTGTGCACATTTCTCTATTGTATTCTCAAATTAACAAAAACACTTTGCACTACAGACCAGGTGCGAGGTGGTTTATAGTGGAGCCATGTTATACATCCATGAGTAAGCAACACGCCAGCTTTGACCCTGACCACTCTTAATTTTTTAGAAAAACACATCCCTGGCTGCAAATGGTTGTATGTGAATTTGCTGTTGAACAGAGTATGCATATGCCCTATTACTGACACCTGAGTGAAACACCTAAAGATGGACACCAAAGCACCATTTAATGCACTGGGCCCATTGGGCCCTAATTTTGTGGCGCGGCGCAGAGCTGGCGCACCCCTCGCAGCGTTAATTTCATCCGGCGCACCGCCGTGCGCTGCCAATTTGACAATTTGGTAGACCGTCTGAGCAGAGATGGGTGTGACGGCGCACCAGGGGAGGTGATGGCGCACCAGGGGGAGGTGTCGGCAGATTCATGTTGGCGCAGTGACAATTTCGTGCCAAAAACAGTGCAGAAAGTGCGCTGAAAGCTCGCCAGTTCCAATCTGGTCTATTCTCGGCGCAAGCGAAGCGCACCCTCCGCAGCTGTAATATGGTGACAGGCACACATGTGCGCACATGTCAACAAAGCCTCAGAGGCAGGTTTCCAGAGTGTCAGGCACATTTTAATGCAATAAACAATCACAGCAATCACTATTTAATGTAGCTGTCTGAACCAGCATATACATTTGTATCTATATTAATTGTCCTGTCACATCTGATGTCGGATTAAAGCCGTTTGTCATAATGGAAACTTAACCTGACGGCAGCTGGAAGTTTGATGCACATCTTACAAGTCAATAATAAACAGCCGTAACATCTGATACTGAGGATATATTTGGCTTCTCTCATTTCATTAAATTCAAAGAAAAGAGGGAGAAAAAAGACTAAGAAAAAAGAGAGAAAATAAATGTATGTCACTCAGGATTTACCTGTGATTTCCCATATTCCTCTATTTTAGTCTTTATTTTTAACGTGATCTAAAAAGATGGAGTACATTATTGCAAGGAGGATGAGGCAGAGACACCGGAAGAATATACAGTATATCACTAAAGGCTCTGCTATTTGGCAATGACAAACCAGGAGTGCAGGTGGATCACAAGTATTATGAATGGATAAGCCTGCTGCGGTGTAACTCTCTCTTAATTTTTTACTCTTATTAATGACAAAGGAACAGATTACATCTGTCCCGGCCCTGGAGCTGGCCCACACGGTGATGACGCGCTTCATTTCCCCCCATGCGCGCCCCGATGACCAGTCTGTTCTCTCAGCTGCTGAAGTGACAGCAGCTCTGACTGTCTCAGCGACCGGGTCTTTCCAGCACACTGTTTCCGCAGTGGCAGGGATCATTCAGACCAATCAGACGCTGCGCCTTGGCCACAGCGCATTTAAAGGCAAGGAGAGATGGTCATTTGATTGGTGAAGACAGCACTCGGCTGTGTTAAACCCACTCACGCCTTTTCTCCTCCTTCACTGGCACTTGCGCGAAGGGGCAGAGGCATGGATGTGCCTCTCTGCGCTGCTCTGCACCTTGAGTTCGCCTCTCTTGGCACTGCAGGAAACTTGCAAATGCGCTGGTCATACCCTGTCCGTGCGGTGAAGGCCGGCGCAGGGCAGGTGCGCCTGCGACTGCACCTGGTCTACGAAATTAGAGCCCTTAGAGTTCAGAGATTTGCCTGGTGGGCAAGGACCCTTTTGTAATTTGTGCATTTCTCTTTTCCTTTCTTCTTCTTCTTACACTTACGCCATACTGACAATGTAATAACTCAGGTGACAATATTTGTCCTGATTTCATGTCAAGAAAATGTCATGACTACATATAAGCCACATTCCCTAATATGTCTGGATTAAGATCTTATTTGAAGATATAAAGACAAGAAATGCCTGAGGTGCATGTATAAAGTCAAATAATCTGCCAATGAGACAAGACATACTTAACTTAAAGGGTGTCTCAAATGATTTTTTTAAACCTGAGTTTAAGACCCTCACTGAGCCAAATTTGCTTGTTTCATTGGCAGATATTGTCTTGTCATTTCAAGCAATTCAATGGCCTTTTTTTTGCCTTTTGTTCTATGTAGTTACATATTTAACTGGGCTTGTTGAGTGTATTTGGATAAGAATAACTGGTGTAGATATCGTATTTCTGATTTGAAAATAGACAAACACACTTGCTCAGATCTAAGTTTTTGCAGATAGGGATAGGGCATTACATCTACTGGCTTGATTGGGGAAAAGATAAAGAAAGAGATGACTGGAACTCAACTGTTTGTCAAGGCTTTTCAAAAAATTTCAGCTCTGGTTGGTTGGTGCCTACTGCACTACACGAACATGTCAGGTAAGAGAGTTGAAGCCAGCTCAAGCACAGTATTCCCTACGCTTGTGAGAGACATAAACTTGATTATTTTTGTTTGTTTCTGGATGTGCTTTTACAACCTTAAGCACAACCAGGCAAACTATGAAAGTGTGTTTGTGATGTGTGAGAGTGAGTAATGGGGGGTTAGAGGGAGGTAGACAGACAAGGCCACAGTGAGGGTGAAAAGGAAGAGAAGACAGGTTGAGTGAGAATGGTTTGAACCACAGTGAACAGTAAACTCCAGCTTGTGTATGTCTGTTTGCTGTGTGTGTGAGTGAGTGCGTGTGTGTTATTTCCCAACTCTGCAGCAGGAGGAAAGAAAACACGGCAGACAGCAGAACAAAACAAACAGAACACACAAGGGCAAAAAGTGCACATATATATTAAGAGGCAGAAAAAAAAGCCATTGTTGGAGCCGGGGAACAAAGGAAGCCGGGACAATGGGGGAGAGGCTGACAAAAGCAGCCGGCCGCAGGAAACAGGCCGGATAACAATGCCAGCGGAATGTGCCGACCAACTCGGGAACACGACAAAAAATGCAGAGCGCCACCGTTCTGCGGAAAGCATGATAATGATTAGACCCCCCTTACCCTCCCACTTCACCCAGCTCTCCCGGCCTGCACACTGTGATTCTGAACAAAGCCACCTGTCTGCCAGGGTCCAAGGCTCCAAACCTCTGTGATGTATGTTTATGAGAGCCTTTGTGTCTGTGTTTGTGTGTGCAGCGCCTACAGCATAAAGCTATTATAGGGCTGAACCATATGAACCAATAGTCATATAACATATTGTTTTCCTGAATGCTATACATTATTTATGTCTTGATTGTTACAAATTTATAACCTCAGCTGATACGATTTCTAAAGGTTATACCATGCCCTTAAAGCTAAGGTTGGTAATTTGGTTTAGATTAACGTTTTATTATACTGGTTAAAATGATCAAATGCATATGCTCTCAAAAAAGAGCAAAAAATAGTCACTGTCTACAGCAGGAGTAAAAAAGGGAAAACACTAACCAATCACAGCAATTCACTAAGAATTTTTAAATGAATCAAATCCCAGAACTGCCGTTATGCCCACCTTCTGCCCGTACATTTTGCAAGCATGCATTGACGCTGACTTAATGTGCGTAGTTGAGCTGCGAGGGATCCAAGTCTGCTGGAGAATGCTTACCTGTCAAGCTTTGGCTTTGTAAATAAAGGATTGCCCGCTACAAGCCACCCCACATCCCCAACCAAGCTCCAGTATCCCTTACATTATTAGACAAGTGTGCAAAATATCTAAAATAACTAAAGTATTACTTTGTTTTTCTTGGTTTGTTGCCGCAGTTGGTTCTCATCTTATGACAACTGCCACCCAGGCTACTGCAGGTGGCAGTTCTCATGAGGCTTTTTCTTCTTTTATGGTTTTACATTAGTCGAGATCCATCACTTTGGTGCATTTACCACCCCATACAGTGGCAGAGCTCAGTTTGGAGAGGCAGAGGAATGTTGTCTTGGCCAAAACAGAAGACTTGACAGCTATATGGAGAATGAAAGAAACTTCCTATTTCCTAATTGCCACTCCTCCTGCTAAACAGAGAGAGGAAGAGAAGAAAGATGAATCCGGAGAAGGCCGAAACTACTTTTGTAAAAAGAATTTGGACACAGCCAGGGCAAAAACCAGAGTCAACACCGGGCTGTGAGCACGAACTTACTTGCCATGCTTGCTGTGATAATGTGTTGGTGTTTGCTTACTGCTCAGTGAGTCATGACTTGGTGTAGTGCAAAACAAATATGTTGTACTGAGGACTAGTTTTGAGTTTAAACAGTTGTCAAATGGTCGCAAAACAGCAGCTCTCATGCATGTGAGCGGGGGGCGTGGTTTTGGAGGAGCTCCAGGGAGGGGTGGGAGGGACTCGGTGGGGTCCTGAAGAGATGCTACATTTAAATTCACAGTTTTCCAAAACTATAGACCCTTGCTTTAAGTGAGCTTGACATATTTCTGCTTTGCGATAGGGTACTATCGACCACAAATGCATGATGTTGATGATCTCCTCCGAGTGGTGGCCACAGTACCCTGATCTCATGCGACAACAGTGCAACAAAAGAGCAGGGTTACAAAAGGTGGAACAACTTCAGAAACTTTCCGGAAACTATTCACGGACAGTTAAACACCTGCCCTGACTGGACCTACCAGTGTCATACCATTGTTTCATCTGTAGTTTAAGCCCAGTGCAACACATAAACTGCAGAGTGAATGCAGAACCAGTGAAATGAACCACTTACCACGTAGTATGAACTGACTGCTCAGACTGGGTCTGTGTGGGTAAAGGGTCTTCAAATAAACAGGGGCTCAAATTGAGTTTTTCAGAAAGAGTGAGAATAGAGGTGGATCAGGGGTACTTCATGGACTCTCCCTGAAGCACAAAGTAGACAGCCTCGTAACTCACACAGTTGGAAAAGAAAAAAACCTTTACCAGAATTTTTCTCAGGATCATGCAGGCCTGCTTGAAAGTGTTTGACTGACAGCTCTCCAGCCTTTCACTATAGCCCCACCTTTTCCAGGTCTAACAAACCAGAGTAAACAAAACACCTGCATGAGTGATCAGGGCCTCGCTTTAAGTGAAGTGATTTACATAATTTAACCCTTCATCAAATGATTAGTTGAAACTCTAACAAAGATTTATGTCTCATGATGTTAAAAAAGCGAGGATCAATATCAGTATTCATTTTTTGACATGTTGATAGCCCACATCTTGTAAAGCTATGTTGTAAGACTTTGTAAAGAGCTAAATGTTCCAGCTTTAAGAGAGAGCATGCTAACTAGGGACTTTCAGCCTGCAGCAAAAGTTGATGAGAGTTTCATGACAAAAAATTTACTGAGGATTTTGATTGTTGAGCCAGATTGGTACGCACAGCTCTCCATCAGAAGGGTGCCAAAGTGGGAAGGCACAAGTTGTTTATTTGGGTACCTTTTCTCCTTTTCCTACAATGTAAACACCGATAACTTAGAGCAGGACCAGGCTGAACTGAACTAGACTGCCTGGTGGGAATGACAGCTGATTTTTGGAACTGCAAATCTATCTATCTATCTATCTATCTATCTATCTATCTATCTATCTATCTATCTATCTATCTATCTATCTATCTATCTATCTATCTATCTATCTATCTATATATATATATATATATATATATATATATATATATATATATATACACACACACATATATAAGGTGCATGTGTGAAACAACAGTGACAAAAACTCTGTCAAAAAAGTTGGACTGAACCACTGCAGAGTCACAGTCTGATTTATTTGCAGTTTCATTTGCAGTTTGATGTCTCCACTCAATGAACCTTTTGTTCTGCAGTAAAAACTTTCTTAGAATTTAAGGTGAACAGATTTCTTGTGAGTAAACGGCAATGTTTACCTCCTTTGTTTCTTGACAAACCATATTGTTTCTTCCCATGAGACCTTAAGAGCACATTCAATGCATAATGTTCCTCCAGGAAAGCTGATTGTTCACTTTGTTTACATTTATGTTTGTTAGCAAGCTCACTCTTTTTGTTACAAAGCTAGATCTCCTGCTGAAAAGTACAGCTATTGTCAGTTCTTAAAATAACATGAACCTGCCATTGTAAGAACTTAAAATACCACATAGCTACATGCATGTCATGTATGAAGTATGCAACTGTCAGTATTAGGCAGTAATGTCACAACAAACAGCAGGATTAGAAGTTAAGATACATTTGCCAGTTTGATAATTTTAGTCCCCTGACCTGAATCTACCACTTCCTGTTGTTTTGTTGGAGATCAAAATACAACAGTATTCATATTTATATTAGGGCCTGACCGATATAGATTTTTTGAAGCCAATGCCGATACAATACTTAGCAGAAAAAAATACCAATTGCCAATTAATCGATCAAGTAATTTAAAAAATATATATAACGTGATTTTTTTTAATTGGTCCCAAAACACTCACAACAATATAAGAATTGCAGCCGAATACTGTACTGATTTGTAATACTTTGTCCCAAAGTATTTGTATTACTTTACAACACAGAGGGATTTTCAACCTATTTTTTTATGTGTGCTCACGTGTAAAGAAATCAAAATATTGTGTGGGACAACGCACACGCTGCATAAACCTCTTTAAACAGCCCTGATGAAAGTTCCCAACTATGATGAAGACTCCCCTGGATGAGTCCCACGCAGCATATGGCTAATAAGGAAGAGCTCTGAGGAGCTATGAATACACGCATAGTTAGCTTGCTTGCTAGCTAGCTCAACTGCTGCGTCGGGGACAAATGGATGAAGCCGGGTTTCCATAACAGTAAACACAGAACAATCATGAATGAAACAATCCCCTGCCATCAGAAGGTCCAATTCATCTGTTTTGTAAACAAGTTTTATCATTGGTCTGCAAAATGTTCTGGGTGCCGCTGTATGAAGCTGCTTCCCTAGACGAGCAGATAACTCGTAGGTCTCACTGTGTCCAGCAGTATATTGTGTGGGTGCTGAAAGTTACTCTTTATGACAGACTTGCAGGCAAAATCAACATTCAGCAACTCCTTGTGAGTGTGGATGAGTTAAGCTTGTTTTACACTCCATCATCCATACACACAGAATCAGTAGAGCTCAGAGCTGCTAAAACAACGTGCTGCCATCTTTTACAATGTCATCATTCTACACTGCTTGGACGGCGAACAGCGTTTACTGTTTTTATGAGAAATTATGAATATATCAGCGTTACATCGGCAAAGCTCTGACTGATGTTGAATACTTAAACAAAGGGCTATAATCTGTTGATTAAATCGGCCAGCTGAAATATATAGGGCGGGCTTTTGTTCATATGATTAATAACGAATGGCTGTCTGTCTGATATATCCCTGACATCACTGACTTTTTTTGTTTTTGTTTACAGAAAACAGCTTTTTCCTGCAAGAAGCAATAACCTGGTTCTTGGGGAGGAGCAAAGAAGATAGTATGCAGAAATTCAACCAAAACAGTACATAGAAGGGTTAGATCCTTACTCCAGAAAGAGTCAATAATTACACTTCATTACTGTTAATGTAACAACCCTCTGACGAGTTAAATCAACTCTCTGAGGTGTGGACCCGTACAGACACTTTAGAGGTGTTAATATTAACTCTAAAGGTGTTAATTTGAAAGTGCAGAATTTGCTTGGTTTAACTGTATTGATGCATATCTTCCCCACTCTCCTCCCCCACTTTTCAGGCTCTGTTTACTGATTAAGCCAAAAAAAAAAAAAAAGCCAAGACATACTCAAAACTAAAAGTATGTGATCTCATCCCTCTCTTATGTTACGCTCAGCGTTGTGTGCCAAAATCAAATTCAGGGTTCTGCCAAATTCATAACACTGTTGTTCCTACATTTCATCACAGTCACTTGACAGCCAAATCCATAAACCTGAGCAAATTGTGTGTGGCCGTATTTACACCTGTGTGTGCATGTGTAAACTGTGAATCATGATGAAACCATTTCACAAAGCTCACTGTAACTACAAAAGCATCGTGGCACATTAAACAGAGAGGAAGGCCAACAACAACACTCAAAGTCAACTGGTGCACCTGCCTGACTACTGTTGACTTCAACAGTGAGAATACAAATTCATTTATGTGTGTCTGTGAGCGTGTGTGTTTAAGTTTGAAAGTTTGAGTTCTTAGGTCCAAAATTTGGTGGTCATTCTTCCCATTTACTGCCCCGAGTTGTGCCATTTGACCCATAATTCAGTTCCCTGTATCTTTGTGGTCTGTAACATTATTTTACGACTGTATTACAAAATTTCAGAAGGGATTATAATACATATAAACGCATTTTCCAGCACTATGTGCCCCCTAACAGTGTTTCTAAAACAGTGGGGCATAACCCTCAAGGGTGGCTTGGCCGAGAAGGGGCACAATTTTGTATGGGGTATGGCTTGGGATGGGAATTGAAAACCAACATTTATGGGTGGATGGGGGAATAGAGTTACAGGAGGAAGTGTGGATGTGGGTAGGGCAGCCACAAACAACTATTTTGACAGTCGACTAGTCAACGACTATTTTTGCAATTAGTCGACGAGTCACATCATGCATGAACTGCAGGGTACCACACCAGCATGCAGCTGGTGGCCCAAATCGCTTATAAATGAGCAGACCTGGCAACTATGGGGCCTGTGTTGTGCAAGTGCCACATGCTTGAGTGTGTTTGGGGGTGTGCTGGGTTGATTCCTGCGGGCGTGATAACTGGGAAACGGGCTGAGGAAAGGACAAACTACCAACCACACTCATGTCTTGCTTTGTAGTGGCCAGCTGGGTGATAATCACGTGGAATTCACACAAGTCGAACAGCAAGCCCATAGTCACTGAGCTACTCCCTCACAATTTCTGCTTCCCACATGGCTGTAGTGATAATCTTTGTTTGAGTAGACACACAACTTTAAAAAAACTAAAATGGGGCACATTTTCGGGGACAGCTTTAACAGTCTCTGTTTTGGATGGCCTGTCCCCAGAAATCAGGGACGTCTGATCACCATACTGTTGACGCTAACGTAGCAGCTAACTTGACAATTAGCTTATCGAGACGACTGTCCCTCATCGTCAGAAACTGAATCAGCCATGACGTGCTTCCTTTTCAGATGCTTATGTATCGCCGTTGTACTGCCATGGAAAGTAAGTTCTGCCTTGCAGATTTTTCTTTGCTCATTTTTCTCTTTTGTTTTGGTAAAATGCTCCAAAACCTTTGAGCTCCTTTGCCGGTTAGCCATGATACTGTTTGGGCATAACTCTTCCAGTGAAATCACAGCTGACCCAGATTACTTCAACAACATGTGTCAGGGACAGAATGGCAGACAAGATAGTGGAGGGACAGCGGCAGTTTTGAGAGAAAACACCACTTAAAACAAAATGGCGCGTCATCTATTGAATTAGTTGTTGACCATTTTGATCGTCGACTTCGTCATGACTAGTCAACCAATCTTGGCAGCCCTAAGTGAGAAAAATACAGCAGGTGGAGATTAAAGGTGATCTATCACCAGTAAGCAGCAAAAATTACGATTGAGATAATGAAACAGAGCAGCAGAAGCAGGTCCAGCATACATGTACAGCAGCCTTTCACGCATTACTACATGTTCTCATAGCACGATAGGCAAATGGTTGCAGTTGTCTGGCCCATTTCTCCTATGAAATTAATAATTTCTCTCTAAAAAATCAAGGAAATATTTGAGGAAATGTGAACTCAACGCAAAAAATAAGTGGTTTATTTAAATCATGAGATTAAATTGTATGTCTTACAATGTGAATATTGCAGTTGTAATGTAAAAAATATACACTGGCTAGCCTTCACACAAAGGATTGAAATGAGAGATGTAAGATTCAACCCAAGATGGTTTTGTGGCTTGTTTTTCTGTAAAACTCACACAATCACACAAAATAACAACCCATAAACAGCAGAGTACCTTACTGGTAGTCTGAGCTTGTTCTCTTTAAATGGGCAGCACAACTGGGTTACCGAGTAGGAAACTACAACTGGAACGTTCCCCGAAGTCTGAAGTTCCTACTGGGAACTTGGTGAAACCTCGCCACCCCCGAGTTGACAATCGAAGATGGATGCCCCCAGTGTGAACAATTATTTAGCTCCTGTAATAATCAAATTATTTGCACTTCTGACTGGGGTGTGTCACTCTAGATCAGCTGTATGCATAGTATTGATAGACTTATATTTACAAAAATGCTACCATAGTGATAATCACATTCTTCTTGTGATATCTGTGAACAACAACGCAGGGCGTGCTAACAACAGCTAACAATAGCCTCGTAGATCGGCATGTTTTTTTCCGACTTCAACTGGAACGCCGATAAGTCGGAGATGATGTCACTCCCAGTTTCGAGGTTACTGGAACTCAGCATTAAAACAGTCGCCGCACGTGCTCATGGGTAGCAGAGTCCTAATGTCGCCGCAAATAGATTCTCCTCATAGCACCTTTAAGTATGTGAAGCACAATGTGATAATTTTGATGCTGCACTTAATTTATAAGATTTACTGATGAGCTGCTGTGCTATCAGTGGCAGCATGCAGTAAGTGTCTGCATGTCTGTGTCTTTTCAGAGGGAGGCATGGGTTCAACTTACTAACAATCCAAAGAAAAATCACAAAAACAGGTAAGGGTCAGGAAAAATCATTCTGATTTTGCCATTTGATGATGCAGCCACCTTAACTATTAAAGGAGACATATCATGCTGATGCATGATTTAATACTTACATATAATAAATTTGAAAACAAGACCTTACACCCCCTTAATTTTAAAAAAATGAGATATTGTATTTTTTCTGATATCATGGAACAAGATTTGAAAAAACGAGATCTGAAAATAGGTCATTGCGAGATGTCCGCGTGATTTAAATCGTCGTGATGACACGAGGTACCTTTCTTTTATTGGAGTAATCTGATAAAACAGCTCCTCCTCTGTGATGTCCGTTAGCCACAAAACCGTCACCGAGGAACACATCCACCCAGCAGCAGTGTATAGCTCCCTAGCTCACACTCAATCATTACCAGCTCTGGCCTGTAAGGGGACTCAATAAATGGTCGCTGCTTTGAGCCTGCCGGAAAATACAGTAGAAGAAGAAGGACAGGCTGGCTCAACCCTCTCGGCAGCTCTGACAGAACTGACCAATCAGAGCACAAAGGGCTGTGACGTTGCAAGGTAACTGTAAGTCAGTCTGAGAACCGAGCGTTTCAATGAGAGCTTGATAATGGCCTAAAATGAGGATTTTGAGAACGCTATTGTGGGGCAATGAAGGAACTAAATGACTTGTACTGAGGGCAGAAATGCTTTACAGGCATCCTAGTCTGGCATAGTGAAAAGGAGAAACAAGCATGATATGTCTCCTTTAAAGGAATAAGTATCAGCATTAGCAATACTGACCCTGTATTTACTTAGTACAGATGGATCCACTTCAATTGTCCCCACTAACCATGACTGAGTCTTGACTGGTCCATGACTGGAACAAGCTGAGACCTGTCCACTGTCATGACTGTAATGAGATCCCCTGCAATGATATGACAGACATGAAGTGAATGGTTAAAGCTAATGCTGCTCCAATAAAGACAAGCCTATTGGATGTGTTCTTGTGAGGGAGGTACCATCAAATGGACATGTTTATGGTGGAATTTGAGCATTCTGATTGACTGAACGTTGGCTGGTATTTGGCTGGAACTTGGCAGGCATTCAGAATGAAGGGGAAAATTGCATCCAGATCAGATTGATAGCAAATCTTGCAGCATTTTGACCCATTAGTTTTCTCATACAGCACAAATAGCAACACATGGTGCTTTGAGTTATGTGGCTGACACATATGCACCATGCTGGTGGACATGCACACACTGCGGCTGCAATATTAAAATATCATTCAGCCCTAATGGCAGCCATCATGCATCTGCATTTTTACCCATGAGAATATCTCTGTCATTATGCCTCAGGCTTGGGTTACACCTCTACAATGAAATGTATGTTTAAACCTGTGATTGAGGGGATGCAAGAAATCACTTTATGGCAGATATTTGTGACCAGTCAGTTTACCACCCACCTTAAGTGTCCTATAATCAAACACTTCAGTTCCTCAGCTAACAGAAGCAGTAAAGCCATACTGCCTAATCCTGTCTGATTGCTATTTTCAAGTGAGGTGTGTTATCTACTGAGCACAAGGAAGGAATGAAGATGGAGGGATGAAGGCAGTTGCTGTTTAGCCAACATCTCGGTGGCCCCCGTCGGTGTATCAGCGAGGGGTTGATTGTGTGTGTGAGTAAGTGTGTAAGTTTTGTCCCACGCTAGAGGTTATTCCTGGGTCTCCCCTTCACACAGGCTGGAGCTGCCACAGGTGGCTTTCACACGCCTCTGTTCAGACTGTGAGTGTGTGTGTAGAACAGAGGTATGCACAGAATCTCAGTAACCCACAGAGCCGATGACAGTGAGGAATGCATCAAGGTGCGTGTGTGTTTTATGAGGACAAAGCTTTTTGTTTTTGTTATTTCAAACAATGCCTTCAGCGTATCGGCTATAACAATGCAAACAGTCAAGGTTTATGGCTTCCCTCCACATCAGGCTCATCCACTGAACCATACACCCGACCAGTCAGCAGCTGACTGCACCCATGTGAAACCTGACCTCGTTGATGTATGTAGTGCATGCGTTACATGATTTAAATAGCATTGCCATCCTATGAGGTTATCTGATTGTCCTGTTTTCTGTCCACCAACAGTGTTGTCCAGCTTTTATAGGCGCTTGCCACATGCTGCATGAAATCACAATAAAACAGACCTAAGAGCAGCTGCCAGGCTAAACATGGGAATAAAGTGTCTAGAAGCTATGATTACAGACTTCTACTCTCTCACATTCGCGCCAGTAAGACAGAGATATTACTCACTACTGAGCAGGCATCTGATCAGAGGGGATAAACTGGCAAGGCTGTTTCCTTCAAATGGTTTCACATAAACAATAAGGAGATGAGAATAAGCCTGTGTAGAGGAAATTCCTGAAAGACAAGTGACTAGTGCTGGGAAAGACAAGTGACTAGTGTTGGGAAATATGACCTTAATATTGCTACTATTTTTTTTTGCATAATCATTATCAATGCAAAAGCAGATTTGTTTATGGATGTCCAAGCACTTGATAGCAACAGTACTGCTCAGTCTGTAATGGCTTGGGCTGGGGACCAGAGAGAGGCCAGTTCAAGTCCCAGTCGAACTTGTGGGCTGACATGGTCAAAAGTGTTCCTTACTTATGGCCAAAAAGATGCTTTCTGCATAACTGTCAGCAAGTGGAAACACCAGCAACTTACTGGAGCATTTGTATGTGTAGCACAACACTGAATATCATAGTGTCATGTGTTGGAGGTTGTTGCCACTGAAATTCTTTGTATGTCGACTTTTTTCTGCACAGAAAATAATTTGGAACAGATAGATAACCCGATCAATAAGCAAAATTGTTCATGGCATTGGTAGCAATAAAATTGCTTTAATTCCCATCCCCAGTTTGCACTCTTGCATCCTTAATCTTCATCATATATAAACACCTACAAATGATGTTAATGACAAATGACGGTTAATGTTGCCAGTGGTACCACTGAGTCTTTAGGATTTCAGTCTTTGTGTGTCAGTTTCTCAGAGTTGTAGCTGTAAATTAAGTCATATTGAGCTTTTTGATTATTTTTTTTTTACATCCTTCAGCTAATTAACATGTCCTTAGTGTAAAAGAGCACCTCTATATACAAGAGAAAAAGGGTTATCTGGACTGCCCTTCTTCCCCTCTTTACAGTGCCAGTAGCTGCTGAAAAAGACATTTTTTGGGTGAACAGTTTGAGCCTGTTGGCTTTGAGAGGCAAGCCCAGTGCAGAGCAAAGACTGTAGAATGACCCAAGAGTAAACAAACCAAGAGTAACATGAAACAATGTTGCCACTTTAACCTCAATTTGAACTGAGTCTGCTGAATTTTAAGTGTGATAGCGACCTTGGTAAGGACATTGAAACTTTAAGTCCACTTTCTGTAACTTCAGTCAGTAACACTGACACACATTTTAAAAGTCTAACTTTGGTAGAATAGCATAATACATCTTTTTTTTTTTTTACATCATGTTCATCAAAAGTTACCAGGAAGAAAACAGTTCATCCACATTGCTCCCCTTAAGATAAAACAACTTTACAAAAAAACTTAAAATAAAAAAAAAAAAAGGATCAGAAAATGTGCATGCCAGCGCACATCAGCAGCAAGAGGCATTACAAGTTGACTGAGCCTGAGAAGCAGCTCACTGTGACTTACTGAAGGTGCTGTTACAGAGCTTCTCTGGTCCCGTCCCCCTCGAGAACTTTGAGGGAGTTGTTGGAGTATGACCGTGAACGGAGTGAACATGCCTCTGTGCTCAGATAAAAATCAGCTCCTCTCCTGTGAGCGCTGACAAACACTGAAACTCTACACTTCCCACGACACAAGAATCACTTCACACAAAACCTCAGTTACCCAACAAGTTGCTACACGAAAAACCCAACATTTCCCCTCCAGGGGATTGGCAATGCAAATCCCTTCTGTTGTTCTCCCTTTCTTCTCCTCTCCTCTTTTGTTTCTTCAGTCTGTCTCTCACTGTTTTTTTTCTTCACCCTCCCAACAGGAGCGTGTTGGGTTTAGATCATCCTTGTCGCTCCCCAACTCTGGCCTGAGGCAGAAATAGCAGAGACAGAGAGAGAGAGAGAGAGAGAGAGAGAGAGAGAGAGTGAGAGAGAGAGAGAGAGAGAGAGAGAGGAGCCAGGAGCCAAGAGCCAGGAGCCGGTCTCAGTGGTTGAAAGCAAGATGAAGTGTTAGACAACTAAGCAGTTTCACTTAGTGATAAACAAATAAAGACGTCCTGCTGTCAGCGCTCAGACTGACAGCTGTAATGGCATAAGGCTCCCTGCAGAACCGTCAGCTGGCACAAAACCAACACTCTTTCAAACAATAGACAGAAAACATCTTAAGGCTGGGTGTTATATCTAGCTTAGAATGTAGACTCAATGGATTATAAGGGACAACCTAAAAAGTGCCTGTTAACAGCAATAATCTAACAGCAAGTTCCAAGGCAGTAACTCAATGCATTTAAGCATGTAGACATATCAAAATGGCCCACAAAGTTCAAACTGAGCATCAGAACAGAGAGAGAAGGTGTTTTATCTGACTTTGAACATGGCATTGTTGAAGCCGGATAGGCTGGTTTGAATATTTCAGAAGCTTTTACAAGTCTCAAGCACAACCATCTCAAAAACAAGAAAATATCACACACGCAATAGTTCTTCTTGCAAAAATAACCACTTATCATGGCTAAGAAAGACCATTTCTGAATGCACAACCTTGAAGTAGACAGGGTAAAGCAGTATAAAGCCAAATTTAGTACCACTCCTGTCACCTCAGAACAGAAAATGTGAGTCCACAATTTGCATGGGCTCACAAAACCTGGGCAATGACAGAGTGGAAAAAATCTTGCGTGGTCTATTAAGTCCCCTACCCTATAAGGGCCATCTGTTCCCTGTATGACTGGAGCCAGAACCTGGTCTGCATTGCCAGCAGTAAGTTGACATGTTTCCAGTGAGGGTTAGACTCTTTCAGGGCTGCCCTTTGTCACCAATTCTGTTCTTAACTTTTACGGACAGAATTTCTAGCCACAGTCAGGGTGTTAAGCGGGTCCAGTTTGGTGACCACAGGATCAGGGCGCTGCTTTTTGCAGATGATGTGGTCCTGTTGACATCATCGGACCATGATCTGCAGCTCTTGCTCAATCCGTTTGCAGCGGAGTGTGAAGTGATGAGAATCAGCCCCTTCAAATCTGAGTCCATGGTCGTCGACAGGAAAAGGGTGGAGTGCCCCCTCCGGGTCAGGGATGAGAATCTGGAGGAGTTCTAGTACCTCAGGGTCTTGTTCACGAGTGAGGGAAGGATGGAGAAGGAGATCAACAGATGGATCAGTGCGGCATGGGCAGTGACTCTGCAAAGGTCCATCGTGGTAAAGAGGGGACTGAGCCGAAGGTGAAGATCTCGATTTACCACTCGTTCTTCATTCCTACCTGCACCTCTGGTAACGAGATGTGGGCAGTGACTGAAAAAACAAGATTGTACAAGCAGCTGAAATGAGTTTCCACTGCAGGTGTCCAAGCTCTCCCTCAGAGTCAGAGTCAGAGGCTTAGACATTTGGGAAAGGTTTAAGAGAAGAGCCGCTGCTAACCCATGTTGATAGGAGTCAGGGCCCGTCCAAACGGGAGGAGACCTCGGGGAAGACCCAGGACACGCTGGAGGGACTAGGTCTGTAAGCTGGCATGGGAATGCCTCAGGAACCCCTGGGGAAGAGCTGGTTGAAGAGGCAGGGGAGAAGAAAGTCTGGCTGCTTTGGGCTGCTGACCAAATACCTGACCAGGGATAAGCGGAAGAGGATGGATTGATGGATGGATGGTTTATTACGTCTTGGTTTCTGCTGCAACATCCACATCCCATCTTGTATCAACAGCTCAGGCTGCTGGTTGTGTAGGAGTGAGGGACATTTCCTTGGCAGAGTCCCTCTGTAGCAGGCTTGCTAAGAGAGATGACTGGATCCATGAAAGAGCCCCCCTCATTTTATAAGACTGATAAAAAAATGAACGTGTACCCCCTACTGATAGGCTCCCCTCTGCCTGCAGCTCTTGGGAAGCCATTGTTTTTGGGGCACTTTCACGTGTGCTAACCATCTTTGCTGCTTCTTCCTCTGTTGCAATGCTAGCTTAATATGAATCCAGTGTATCACTCAGATCAGTTTAAAAACTTTTTTCCTCTCTTTTTTTCTGGAGTCCTGATTTATGTTTAGGTCCTGGCCTTGCTAAAATCAGCCCAGCAATAAAATTAGGATCACTGGGACCATCACAATGTAAAAGTAAATTAACAAACAAGAAATAAAGAAAACCATATCTGCAGAAGGAGAGCGTTTTCATCTGTCTAACTTTTTTGTCTTCCCTTTACTATATCATACTGGAGGCTATGCTTAGTACTAACCTAACACTGGGTGAATGCAACAGCCTATCAGAGTATTGTTGCTAATATGTCCATCCCCTTTTGACAATCATGTACCAGTTTTTCTGATGGTTACTTCAAGCTGGTTACAAAGTTAATATAATAATACTATTTGAGCATGACAGTGAGTTCACTGAACTCCAGTGGCTTCCTTAGTTACTCTTTTTAATCTAATAGAGGAACTTTGACCATAAAAATTGAATAAATTAGTTCTCTGGACAAGTGTGTGCAAAGTTTGGTCAGGTCAGGCTTTGCAAGCACATGCAGGGTTGACACTTCGCAATTCTAATCTGTACCACCAGCAATGTTAACTCTGCTTGATTTTTTGTAGGTGTTGTTAATTGCAATGAGGTTTCAGGACCCTATATTACAACCAGCCCAGGTGTTTTGGCAGGTAGCACAGGTGTCATCCCGAATTTACTCCTGAAGCAGCTGTCATTTACACGCCATGTGCCCAAGCTGTTTAAAGAGAAAATTAAAATTTGCACACAGAGGTGTGCTCTGAAAATAAGAAGTGGTAAGGCACAAGTCTGGTGTGTTTCTAACTCAAAGACACAGAAACAGACACATTAGAGAGATTTGCACACAACTGTTAGATCATACATACACTTTACGCTTGTTTTACTCTACCAAGATGCACCACAGCATACGTTTACCATTAAATATCTGAGCATTTGTTGGAAAACTCAGTTTAAAATTCATAACCTGACAGAAAACCAAGAGAGAGAGTGCCTTTTTTGGTTTTAACTGGAGATTTTAATATTTTAACAAGGTATCCAAGCATCAGCATATTAATATAGTGTTCTATGGGCGTTCTTTATAGTGGCACAACAAAAGGAAAGGAATTAAGTAGTCCATCCAACATTCTGACCAAACAACTTAATTTGCTGTGTAAACAGCGATACACCAATCACCTGGCTCACACTGAATTAAAACGAATTAGAGCTGACTCGCGGATTGGTTTGATTTATGTTATGTCTAAAACACACCTACGTATAGTCAAGGCACATAATCCATTCTCAGTGTTTCCTCTAGGTTCATTGCCTTGGGGCAGCAGGGGGGGGATGCGGGGTTGCGGAGGGGGGGTCCGTCAATAATGCTCCATAATATCATAATTAAAGAGCATTTACATCTGAATAAATAGTGAGCACTGTGGGCACACAACTACAACATTCTAAAAAAAAATTAAAATAAACTGTATAAAGTATAAAAAGTATTTAAAAAAAAAAAACAGGCAAAAATCACCATGTAAGCTCAGCAGGTGGAGAGCAGATGAATCATAAAGTCATAGCAAGTGACTGACAATGAGGAGAAACTACATGCTGAAAGTTTCCTACACTGCTAGCTGTGCTTCCCTTCTTAGTAAGGACAGTTGGCTTAAAAATGCTGAGATTTTTGCTTGGGGAGATAGTTTGGTAAGCTTCAGGTCATCATTAATGTTTGTTTAAATTGTTTTTTTTATTATATTTTTTTACTGTTATGGTCGCTCCTTCATCCGCCGCCTGAGTGTGAGTGTGTGTGTGTATGTCTGCATGTGTAGTGTGTGTGTGTCTTTATCATCCCCTTCACACAACGCGCCGCTTCCAGTCATTTCAATGAGGGACAGGCGGCAGACAGCACGCGTTTTGGACCGCCGCGGTAGGAGCGGTTGCCGCCGAAGAGCACATGCACAGATTTTGCCCTGCTGCTCAGAGTCCAGCGTTTTGAACTTTCTGGCTGTAGTCACCTGGCAGCAGCAAATCATATCGAACTATCGAAGACCTGGACGTGGGAAAGCATATATACTGAATTGTTTTTAGGGAAGGGAGTGTCATAGTAGTATGTCAGAGTGAGCATCTTCAGAGTAGACGATCTTTGTAGTGTTAAAGCTGCTAAGGGGGAGCCCGGGGATTGGCTGAGGGTTACGGAAGTGTAGACTGAGAGAGAGAACTGCTAACTGTATGACACGCTGTTTGAGTCTGTTAATAAAGAGAATTAACGATTCAGAAGTTATCGGCTCGTTCTATGACAGGGAGTGTTGTGAGACACTTTTAGGTGGCCTCTGCTCTGACGTTCGCTGAATCACCGCTACGTCTCGACCCGCGGTGGCAGCAGCCTCTTACAAAAAAAAATGCATGTCGGGGGGGACTCCGCCTGCAGAGAGATGGTTTGGTTGCCGCGCGGCTTATCGGTGTTGCACGAGAGGAGCGGGGGAGGAGGCGTTTGTCAGAGCGGAGAGGAAAAATGCATTTTATTAAATGTAAGCAAACCATAGCGACACAACTATGGGCAAGATAGTTATCTGCCTCAGCACCCGCGACATCCGATTTGGGCGGCAGTGGCTCACTCCATAAGGACTTGGTCTGGGGACCGAAGAGGGGCCGGTTCGAATCCCGACCAAACCATGCTTGGAAGTTGGTTTGGTAGCTGGAGAGGTGCCATCGGACTTCCTGAGCACTGCCGGTGCCCTTGAGCAAGGCACTGAACCCCATCTTGAAACTGCTCAAAGCGCTTCTTCAGGAGGCAGCAAAAATAAAGCCATCACTCTGACATCTCTCCATTAGTGCATGATCATAGGACTTGTTTGTGCATGTGCATGTATACTTCAAAAACCTTCCAATGTCTGTAAAAAGCATGTTCAACAACAGAGTGTAAAGAATTGAATCACTTCATCCTTGGATCTCGTGGATTAATAAAGTGTCTTCTTCTTGATTTAATGCAGGACTCTGATGTGAAAGGCGACATGATGCTGCAGTAGTGTATTTACAGTTTAAAAAAAAATTGCAGGAAGCGGGAGGAGGCGAAACACTGCATTCTTGATCCATTCAGTTGCATTACCACCTACCCTAACTGGAAAGCTGGGTGATAAACCCTTAAAGTATATTTGAGATATCGGTTCACATTTAAATAGTGACCGTAAATCTCCATCATCTTGACATTTGATTTATGGCCTTCAAACTTTCTGCCTGTGCCTTAGTAGACATCCCTGCAAAAATAAAGACATTCCTCAAAGCATTCTTGTGATGTCACATTCACATAATTACATTGATGAGAGATTGATAAATACAGTATGAGTCTTTGTGACTTTGGCTGTTGACCTCTATAAAGTTTGACAGAGATCCCTTCCAATGTTCTGGAGGTATCTTGCTCAATGCCAATATCCAATCACTTCATCCTTGGATCTCGTGGACATTCAATAAGTGTTTTAACAAAAGCATGTCTTCTATTATGTGATTTTTTAAAACATATGTGTGCTGCCTTAGCTTACGCTGAGGTTTGAGTCTTGGCCCATATCTCTCAGATCTAATGCACTCATATTTTCATATTTCCACAGCAGACTATGACACATTTTTCTCCTGAATAAGGAACAGCTCTCAGATTTCTCACAGCTTGTTTTCTTGCTGACAGCATTTTGTCACCCAGCTTGTACAGTAAGTTTCCAACCTGCTGCGAAGTCCTGTTAGGACAAGTGTGAACAAACATTTGGGGAAATGTTTCACAGTTACTAGTATTTACCACGCGTGATAATCCAGAGATCAGTGCCAGATAGTGGTCGGTCTGCCCACAGGGTCTGGCTCCAGCTGATCACAACAAGAGCCGCCAGCAAGCAAAAAATGGAAAGAAATCACATCTCATCAAAGATCTACAGCATGTTTCTAAGTTTCTAATTCAGCCTGTGATTCATCTGAGCTCTGCTAACCTGCATCTCTTACTCTGATTGAAAATCAGTGAAGGATGTTTCTTTGCTTTGATGCAGCCAGCCAGACAAAAGAAGACAAAAACTATCAGGAAATCAAGACAAACAAATCAAAACAGAACAGACACACACTTTGTTCACTTTTGTGGTGAAGGTTTTTTCAGAACCGGTTTTATGGGATGCAGTAAGTGAGTTCATATGTCTGTTTACTTCTAGAGCTGTTAAAAAACATAAGAACACTACAAATTATGGCTGAATTTCCAGCTAGACAAATGTTATTTAATGTTTTAATCATATTTTAAGTGTTATGCACATTATGTGTATTTGTATAGAATGCTGTTGGTATTATAATTGACTTTGTCAACTGTGCTGCTGCCTCTCTTGGCCAGGACACTCTTAAAGAAAGTTTCTGAAATAAAAGTAAAAAAAAAAAAAAAAAAGCATTCTTTTTTGGCATGATGATGTTGGTGCCCATGGCTCTGGCGATGGTGTATGGATTGGCTATGGTGTATGGATTATCACTCATTAAAATATGATTAGAAATAATTTTTTCAGGGCATTCAGATGCTTTTTGTCCTTGTTAGAAGTTTATTAGCCTCCATCCTTATGGAAGAATAGAGTATGAATGCCTGAAAATTCAAAAAGAGGGCACTATTACATACATCTTATGCTTGGATATGAAACTTTTATATCTCATATACATGTTTTGATGACCTTATTTTAGGCACTTATCTGATTGGCTATTTTAAATCCAATAGACTTTTGGATGGGGTAACCAAAAGCGCTAAAATGATAACTTTCTTCATCATTTTAGGACATTGTCTTGCATCCCTCCATAGAAATTAAATTAATGTATTTCAAATGTAAGATCTATTCCTTTTACAGATGTATTTTTTCATCTATATCTATGTATATCTTTAAAGCTATATTTTATTATTATATTATTATTATGTCTTTATAAATATATCTTTATATTATTTTTCAGGCCTTTTAAATTGATAGTAAATACATACATTTCCTCACATTTTTGTTTAATCACAGTATTTTCCTGACCTTCCTTTTCTTTCAAAATTTGAACATATCAGCACAAATCTTAAATTCATGTAGTTGTCAATTTTACAAGCAGACCTAAACACATCATAACATAACCATATGTTTGCTTATTAAAGCAACACTATCTGGTTTTTCCACCTTAAAATAATGCATTTCTAGAGTTGTTGTGAGGGGGCATCACCTAAGAACAGGTCAAATGACCCTTCTGTCTTGGTCTGAGGGGGTCTGTCTCGCCTTCACTGGCACTATATAACTTTGAGGTGGATGGTAGGAATGCTTCCACACTAAAAATCTACACATTTTTTACTGCTTTTACTCCTTTACGGCATACCTCACTTGTCCTTCCTTCCCCATTCCTTTAACAGACAGAAGTCAAGGTGAAAGCTAAAAGGTGGTGGTAATGCCCTGAAGAGATGGATGCCGATAAAAAAGAAAAGGAAGAAGTAGAAGAGGAAAGCTAAATGTAGAGTTGTTGTCATGGAGGAAAGCAGCAAAAGAACAGAAGAAAAAACATTTTTTACCGGAGGAGATGAAAGAAAGAAAGTGGAAGAGTAATAAGCTAAATGCCCGTACATCCATAAACATTGTCCCAGTGTTGACTCGCTGGCAGGAGCTGAAAGACGAAGAGGGATGTCCGACCGATGCTGATTTGGCCCTGTTGTTGTTGGACTTGTAAGTAAATGTTGCTAACAACTCACAGCTGGAAAAGTTATTTGTTCCAAAAGAATCAGGATCAGACTGTACCTTATCAGTCCACTTAATTTATGTGTCCCTCAGAACATCCTGGCAGCTTGGTTCTCTTTCCTGTGTATGTCAACAAAGGCAGGTTGTATAAGGTGCTCTGCTGCATGATGGCTGGCCCCACCCCATCATGGTCGCACTGGTTCGGTTTGAACGCACCTCTTCAAAATAAAGGCCAAAACTTCAAATGATTAAATGAACCTGATGGCTTGAGGGGCAGCCACTGCTGCAGAACAAATTCTGTAATGTTTTTTTCTGGCTTTTAAAATCTTTAAAATGTCTAAAACTTGAAATGTAAAAGCATTGATTCTACCCAACAACTGAAAAGTGTAGTGATCAACACAATGACTACATGAAATGACAAATATTAGCTGTTTATTTATGGTCTGTAACAAAAACGACAAACTGATATATATCCCATTAACAGTGGATAGTTTTGCGCTGTGATATATCATATTGTCACCTCTGTATTTCAAATACTATCTCTAGATTCTTGTCAATACATGCTTCTATATGTTAATGCACAGTGTTGTTAATGCCATCCCTCCTCTGCGAATTTATGTTTGATAGTATCTTTGCATTAATGCATGCTCACTTTGCAGAGGAGCTCTTTATGTTTGTGGTTTTATCAGACTAAGTGCTTAAACCATTTCGTTCAGTTTCTCTTTATCCAAATCATTTGGTCTTCATTACAACAACTTAAATAGCTGAAACTGTGTCTTGTACTCTATTATTTGTCTGATTTGGGTCCATGCTGTTTTAAAGCAGGAGGCAGAGCTTGTAAGTGACTCCTGAATACAGCTTCAAACAGCAATCAACAATCAACTGGGCCTGAGCTCATCTGAGATAGACTGACACAAAATGGAAGAATATGCTGAGGTATGACAAACTCACATGGGCTAAAGAAAAAAGGGGCATCAAGCCAGTTATAGGCTCAAAGTTCAAAAGCATCTGTAATGGTACAGCGGTGTGTTCGTGCCCATAGCATGGGTCACTTTCACATCTCTTAAAGCATCACTAATACTGACAGGTACAAACAGATTTAGAGCGACATATGCTGCCATCAATTCATGTTCTTTTTTTAGGGATGTAATTACAATGCCAAGACACCTTCTGCACACCTAACAACAGTGCAGCTTCATAGTAAAAAAGTGCGGGTACTAGACCAGCAGTCCAGATCAGTGTCCCACTAAAAAAGTGTAACTAATTATGCATCACACAATATAATAATGGAGACCCTGAACTGTTAAGCAATTGGAGTCACACATCAAGCAAGAACAGAAAATAATAATTTTCACCCACAATGATTCAACATTTAGTGTCCTCAGATCCCAGATGCTTATCGAGTGTTGTTAAGAGGAAATTTGATGTAGCACAGTGGTAAATGTGCCTCTGTCCCAGCTTTAGGAATGTGTTGCAGGGCTTAAATTCAAAATGAGTTAATGTATGTATTCAAAAATAATGATCATCAGTTTGAGTAATAAATATCTTGTCTTTGTATTGTATTCTTTTTTGTAAATTAAGTTTTACAGAGCATTCCAACTTCACTATAATTGGAGTTTGTATGTAGCTGTATTGATTGAAATACCAGAAGATGCCGTGGCCTGGCATGACCCCTTTACTAAAGTGCTCCTATAAGATGGGCTATCCTGTAATAAATGCAATAAGAAAGTTAAATGCATTAATTTTGGACCATAACCTCATCGTTATTAAAAGGATTACCCTGGAAGCTCGTGTCATTTCTTAACTTTTCCTCTGATTCAACAGTTCCTTAAAATCTCTCAAGAGATTTAAGTGAAATATTCATCTTTAATCCAACTATCAGTTCAAAACCAAAACTTTTTACTTGCAAAATGACAGAAAGAAAGAGACAAAGCCTTACATTTGTTCGGCAGCAACTAGAATCAGTTGATGGATTTATCATGTAAAGTCATAGCTCTTCTTCCATTAAAGCAAAAATAAAGAAATTATGCTAAACTGTTAAACTCACACATCCAAGCCCACATCTAGCCCTCTCCCCTGTATCAGTACTTACCTGCTTGGGGGTAATGACCAGGAGGAGATACAGCAGCGCTCCCACACTGGAACAGAGCTGCTGACACAAGACATAGTGGCCGGTTCTTACTCTCTGGTAACGCCTGTCTTTCCACTTGTCTTTTACCTCCAACCCGGCCAACCCCCTCCCCACCCCGTGTTCCTGCCCTCATCCCTCCTCTTGAGGGGGGAAGTACAAAGAGCCTCTTCAAACCCCACCAAACAGAGGCTTCATTTGCATATTTGGCCGCTGTCACAGGTAACTGTCACAAGAGTAGCAGCAGCAGCAGCATGTGAGATTACCATTGGACATTAACCCATTCAGATTGCTGTTTGATAAGGGCATCACAGGCTCCACAAACTTTGATTATAGTTTGCTGGGAAGAAAGTCAATGGGCCTCGTGCAAGAACATTTTCGTATTCTCATCCTAAATTTTTCTTACCTTTTTCCTTATGTTGCGTTTGTACGAACATGCTCCGTCAGATTCAACAAACACTTCTATCTTTAGAAAAGTGTCTAAATGACCCACAGAAACATGATGAATGCCACCTGTGTGTACTTAAGCGTGCATGCACGAGGATAGCATACTTGCATAAGTAACACCCCAAGAATACCATATAAAGATACATTTCCCACACCACAAAACAGGAGTGTTCATTCATAAAGATGGTGCCAAACAGACACTCTCTTCTAAGTGCCTGGCTAGTCTAATAAACCTTCAATTAATAGATTTTAATGTTTTTCTCTGGTTTGAGATCCTCAGATTTATTTCGTCTTATGCTATATTTTATTAAAAATACTTGAAATTTGTTAAATGTATAATCAGTATTTAAGGCACTTGATTTGAAAAGAGCAGACTAATTTGTTGTGATTTTTAAGACGAGTCTGGACCACTCATAATTTGTGTTCGTACTTGAAAGAAAATTCTAAATACGAAAAAAATGCTGAATGCGACAAATTCTCCTAAATCCTTCGTACGCAACAATATGTTCGTACGAACGGTTCTTGCATGAGGCCCAATGACTCTGTGGTGGAAGTTACAGCCATAGATTAAGAAAAACAGATGTGAATTATGGATGTAAGGCATCATTTAGCAATGTTGTGAGATAAAATTTCACTGATGATACAGCAAGGAATGTCATTTTAACACATTTTCAACAACAATGTTCTTTTTCTTATGCAGTGGTGCACAAAATACTTTTAATAATGATTTTTTTAATTTGATTATGGCCGATTGTTGTCTTAATGAAGCATATGTGACTTTTACTTAAACTTGTATAAAGGCTGAATTAATCTTCAAGCTTCTCATGTCCCTTTTTTAAAAACACTTTATTGATTAAAGGGATAGATTTTTTAAGTGGGGTTGCTTTAGACCCATGGCACTAGTAAATGATCTCCAAGTAAGCGAGCCTTGTGCTTAGAAGATAGATCAGATGATGTTTAGCGACCAGTAAAGTCTGATATTTATATCATTAAATGCATCAAAGGCACAAGTTGCAATCTGGTTTCAGTCAATCCCTTCTATGTCTTTGTCACCATTGCTTCTGCCTCTAAAAGTTTTGTACACATGGGTCAGAGTTTGCTTACAAACTACAAATAGCAACAATTGTAGCTCAACTACATTTCTCAGTAGCTTTGTGGTAACGTTGTTTTCTGAGTCAAATGAATTTCAGTAGCTTGTTGCTATTTTATTAATCATGCAGCAGTATTGTCTTAACAAGCTACAGGTTTCCATTTTCTGAGAGGGCTTTCATATGATTTCTGAACCTAAATCCCTGAACCTTCCTGAACCTGGACTAAAAAATAAAAAAATAAATGGTTCCAGCTCACGAACCAAACATCATGGGTGGGCATATCATATTCTGTGTTGATAAAATGAGCAGGAGGTCAAGGACATTTCGGAACACACACAGTTTTTACATATCTGATGCGGTCATTTCGGGCTTGGTTGCTGGATGAAAACGAAAACCTTAAGTGAAGCAGCAAACCCTTTTAGAATATCGATGTGACCCACCATTGTGCCGGTGTGTTGTCTGCTTCTGGCTGAGTAGCACAGAATAGGACCCTCCCACTTTTGTTCCTCTCAAACTGGTATGAACATTGGCTGGTTTGCTCAAGAGCAGCAAGGTTCTGAAAGTCCAGCAGGGAACCGGTTCCAGAACCAAAACCGTGCCAGTGTGGAAGCCTCTGAGATGGAAAGCAGCAGCAGAGCGCTCTGTCACAGCCCAAAACACTTTTAGGGAGAGTACCTGACATGAGCGTACACACCAGATGGTAGGTGTTGCAGACAGTGTATTGGGACATTGTAGTGGCACAGCTGGAAACAGGAGAAGCTAGTTCAGATTAGGGAAGACAGGAACAAGGTGAACCAATCACTTGAGATAAGCAGGCTTGTGTTCTTATTAGGGATGCAAACAATTAATCGATTATCGATTAATTGTCGATAAGAAATTACTCGATTAAAGTGTATTAATTGCAATTAATTGCGTTTTGAACCCGTAATTCCCCTCAAGCCCGCATGGGGGCGCGCTTGACGCCAGATGTCCTTGACACACTCGCGGGAACACAAGAGAAGCTGGCCTCTGACAACATAGAGCCGATACAACCCAACCTGACGGGGGCAGCATTACGCTTCATTGCGTTCAGCCTGCCGGAACTTTATTAGAAGAAGAAGAGGATGACAACAACAACCAGACAAACGAGAGGCGGTAAGCTGGCAGGATGAAGAGGACAAGACGGAGTTTGGTATGGAACCACTTTAAGTTTGTTAATGATGCCAAAGACGCCAAATGCACAATCTGTGGAAGTATTTTAAAGTACAACTCCTCCACAACTTCGCTAAATTATCACCTCAATACGTCACATTCAGCCGTGCTGCAAGGAGCGAGTAGCTCTCAGCCTTCAATCACCGCAGCGTTGGGACGACGAGTATGTGACTCCACGAAGGCAGAGGGCATTACCCAGCGGATATGTGACATGGTTACTACAGACATGCTGCCAATAAATGGGCGATCCTGCCAAAAGACTGAAATTTCTGTCCCTAGCATATTGTTGTATATTAAATGTATAGACACAAGTAGTAATATATTACAAATTGTATTTTACTATTATACTAAACACCATACACATTAATATTTGTAGAAATTACAGATATATAATTTTTTAATATTTTAAAATGGCATCCAAAACACTAATACAGAGCATTTCTTGCCTGTCCCCACAGCCAAACACTACACTTTACTACAATGTATCATGAACAAAATCCTTCCAAAGCAAATTTTCTTTGCATTTAAGTGTGACTCCATATTCTATCTACACTTATTTATTTTCATGTTTCAAGTAGCCTCAAAGTAGCCTTGTTATTGCATTGTCCCATTTGTGAATGTGTTGTTCCCTGCCGTGAAGAATAAATCTTTAATTAAGGAATATGATTTGCATTTTCTCTTTCATAAGAAAGATAGTATTTTCATAGAAAGGAACCTATTGATTCAGAGGGGAATTCAGCTTTGCAGGAAAATTGCCGCTTATCAATTAATCGATCATCGATCGATAAGATGAAACAACTATCAATTAATGAATTACTCGATAATTTGCATCCCTAGTTCTTATAAGTAAACCTAATGGGCTTATTTTACGTTTGTTTAATGGTTTAAGGACTGCTTATCAGACTGTTTACCCATAAAACATGATTTCTGCTGTTAAAAAAATATTTCAGTCGCCCTTATCAAGTGAGAAGCAAAATTAAATCATGTTATTTAGGACAATTAAGCAGCAATTTCATCCATTAAATGAGAATTAGGGCACCATAAATTTAACCCCAATTCATCTGTACAGTGTCTTAAATGGGAACTAAAATCGTAAAGCTGACATAGTTCCTCTTGTCCTGTAGAAAGATACAGATATCATAAAGCTTGAAATAAGTAAGATTTTGTACACCAAAATAGATCATGATCCGTTATCTTTGTTACTCAACATTTATAATTACTCAATCACTGACAAACATACAAGTAGACTTTACAAATGCTCACTTTTATATACCAAAAAGTGTATACTGTATGAATTTGATTACAAACAAACAAAACAAAGACATGTAAGAAATGCTCGAGATGATGTTCTCGTAAAATATGGGAATCTTTTTTCTCATTGGTGTTCACACTTCCACTACTCTTCCTAAAGGGGTTGTATCTTAGGCCATTTTCACACCTACAGCTCAGTTGTTTTATGCCAATTCAGTTAAAATAATGCCAGAAATCTGTATATTTTCCTTGATTTGGTTCATGTTCATGAGGCAGCGTTTTAAAGCATCCTGAAGTGCTTTACGTCAGTACGTCAGAGCCAGCGTTCCTGTGAGTTCTAGTCATGCTGTGCATTATGGGAGAGCTGTCAGACTAACAGCAAAACTATAACATAATAATGATGAAAGCAGATATTAAACATCCTTTGCTTGACAATACAGATGAAAACGTAGGACATACCTCACGATATAAAGGTAAAACTCTATGCACAAGGGCAAGGGGCTTTTAGCTCTTGCAGGCAAACTGTAGGGGACATCAGATAGCATGGGAAGTTGTTACAACATAACACCTACAGAGGCATCTATGAAGAAACTGTCCAGGATGAGAGAAAGGCAGGTAGCACCTTAAAAAGTATCAATTCTGCTTAAATAAGCTTGACTAATACAATCTGTGAATGTTTACAAGCTTTTGAATCAGTCTATGTTTTTGAGTCCTATGATGATCTGCTGGAGAGACGGTGAGTGATGTACACCTGTTGATATTTATCACAAAAAAGCAAATATTATTTAGTAGCATTTTGTTATCAGTCTGATTTTCTGGTTACTGCAATGCATTATTGTTATAATTGATGCTGCTTGAACTACTACAGCAGTGTACTGAGTTAATTGATCACCATGATGGGTCAGTTTCTGAGTTGATTGTGTTTTCACTGCAAATGAACCACTCAAGGGACTGATGGGAAATGAGGTAAGACCAACTTTTTCAGGCGATCAATTGATGTGTTCATTTATAGATATGGAAACAAACCATGTTGAGCATGACACTTGTATCTTAACAACCCTCCCATATGATCTTTGTGAGAAAATAACCAGTGTTTTGTAGACTGTATCTAGGAGACAGTAGCTCAATCCAATGTGCCTTTGCAGAAAAGCATTGCAACAATGCTCCATTATGTTTACACCTTGAGACATTTACACCAGGCTGTAATATCTGAATCACATACCGCTGCAATATGCCTTGGATGTGTGGGACAGTAGTAGTAGGATGGATAGATAGATAGATAGATAGATAGATAGATAGATAGATAGATAGATAGATAGATAGATAGATAGATAGATAGATAGATAGATAGATAGATAGATAGATAGATAGATAGATAGATAGATAGATAGATAGATAGATAGGGTAACTGTTAAGATGATCAGGTGCCACAGTAACCCAGTAGATAGTGCATGTGTCTATCCACAGCAAGAAGGTCAGGCAGGCCCCGTTTGTCTGGAGTTTCCGTGATCTTTCACGTTTACAGACCAAAAACATGCTCATAGGTTGATTGACTCCAATCTGCCCACAGATATGACTCAGACTGAATGGTTGTCTCTTTATATGACCAAGTGACTGGGTGGCGACCAGTTAAAGGTATACTCTGCCTCTTGCCAAGTGTCAGCTGGGATAGGCTCTGGCCCCCCCACAACCCCAAAAGGGGTAAGCGGTCTAGATAATGGATGGATGAATGGATGGATGGATGGATACAATAATCAGGCCACCAAGAGGGCTCAGGTGTACATATCATTGACTCCATAAATGACAACAAACTTAACATTCATTCAAAGCAAACAGTGAAATCTTCTGCAAATTTCGGCAACAACACTTGAGGAAGCTCAATGAGCCTCAGACATCTCACACATACCACACAATCAATACACATTTACCATGCAGACATAAATACAGATCTCCGCCCTGCACAGCAAAATGTGCACTGTCTAGACCTGTGTCAGTCCTCATAAGACTAAAGTACACATACCCTTCATGCTCATGTTGAAACTGCACTGCTGCTTTCAAACAAACGAGGCTCCTAACAGATAAATGAAGCTCTTTGAATTGGGTTGGTACTGCACGCTGGCTTGTAGTGGCAGTTCATGTTTTGTCTCAAGCTAATATCATGACATCATGGGGTTATAGGTTGGAAAATGGTCTTTTACCCATATCAAATATGTAGAGATGTTTAATATACTGTACTTTTACTTGCACACATATGATACTCATATCTGGAGACTTTCACCACCAGAAATGAGTTGAGTTCCTAAGAAGAAAGACATGATGCAAAATGAAGCTGCAAAGGGGCAGATGAAGCATTTTCCCTGGGCGTTATGCATTATCCTTTTACCGAGCTCTCCAAAAGCACCACTGAAAAATGTTTCACTCTCAGACTTCATTATCACTCACCAGAGGTACCTCTGTCCTAAGTCACCAGGGTCTATGGTTCTCTTTTGGATCAGAGCAGCGTCAGAACCCCTCTTCTCTGCTGATGTGTAGGTAGAAAGTCCAAACTTTCTGCTCAGAGCTCTTGGTGATCAAATTTGTGGTGATGACCTCTGTTGAGAAAACACAAATTCTAATTATTACCCCCGCCAAGGAAGTTATGTTTTTACCCAAGTCTGTCTGTCTGTTTGTTTGTTTGTCTGTTAACAAGATTACACAAAGACAACGGATAGATTTACATGACATTTTTGCCAGAGGTGTGGTTTGGTCCAAGGAAAGCCATTAAATATTGGTGCTGATCGGATCCAGATTGACATCACAAAGAAAAACATTTAAGTTTATGAAGTCCCATTTCTTAACACTGAGCTGTCTTTTGTCCCACCCATGGCACCGGCTGATTGGTTTCACGCTCTGATTACACGCAGAGGATGAAATGTTTTGACGACGGAAAACTGACCACCGCTGTTACAGGAGCCTTGGTTTCTCAGCAGACCTTCCTAAATTGTAATATAGACCCCAGTCCTCCACAACTCACACCTAAATGTAACAATACTGTGAGTCCATTAAGGTTATAGAAACATGCACAGAAGCTCTGCTCCCTCACTGTCCCTCCAAACATGCTGTTTACTCACACGAAAGAAGGTTGCTGATAATGTCAATGCAGAAATAGTCCGTCATAGCAGAAGTCTCTGTGTGTTTGAGTGTAAAAGTCAACTCCCAAAGTCAACATAGAGTTAACATACTGTGCACTGAAGCGACTTGGCTTTGCCCCAACTGATAGGTTGGTGACATCGCCCACTGGATGCACTGTGATGAGCACAACACCAACATCTGGCGCAGTGGGATAGTGCGCTTGGTCAGTGATTGCAGGTTCAAGCCCAGCTCCGGGTGATACATGGTGATGTGTCCTTGAGCAAGACACTTAACCCCAAGTTGCTCCCACTACTGCGTCAGTGGCGTGTAGATGGGCATGAATTTGTGTAAATGTGTTAGAGATACTGATGGAAAAACTAACATAGAAACTCAATAACCATCAGTGAGTGAATGTGAGGGCGAATGGGTGTGAATGGGTAGGTGTGACCTGCAGTGTAAAGCAGCTTTGAGTAGTCAAAGACTAGAAAAGCACTATATAAGCTCAAGTCCATTTACCATTTGTCTATACAAACCACAGCAAATGGTTCAGTCAACGAGTTACAAGACCCACTACTGACTCAGTCACTCTCCTGGATGATATTTATGTCATCAATAATCACACTTCTTGTAGATTGATATTTTTCATTCCACAATGTGCATATAAAACAAATATAGGACTATAATTTGGGGTGGAAATCACAGTTTATGGTTGGAAGTGAGCTGCTTGGCGGAGGTCTGCGCTCTCAGAGTGCTTTTCTAGTTGTTCCTTCCTTTGTGACTTAGAAGAATAGTTCGGTAACCTAACACAACAAATGGACATTTCAATATTTTTCACTAATCCATCCGGGACAAAGGCCATAGACAGTGTGTTGGAATGGGCTGAACCTTTCAAAGTAACTCCGGCTGGGGACTGGATGATTGTTCTGCCAATCACTTTCAGTTGGGGCCAATCAGAAGAGGAGTGAAAAAATATCATCTCTGTCAATAGGTACTTTGTGTCACGATCACTGTTTTTCGTTGTCAAGTTACCCGTTTTGTCGTCCTGTTTTATGTTGATTCATGTGTTCCTGTTTTATTTTGTTACTCACACCTCTTTCCTGTCTCCGTAGGTTCACACCCTGTTCCGGCTTGTCACCCCTGTTCCCTGATTGTCCCTTCCCAGCTGTGTCCAATCACCCCTCATTACCTCTTGTATTTAACCTCCTGTCTCCCCTTGTCTTGTGCCGGATTGTTAGCTTTCAGTATCTTTCTAGGCGTTCTACCTCAAGTCATAGTCTTGTCTTTTGAAACCCCTTTTGTCTTTTGGATCACGTTTTTTGCCTCATCCCTTTTGGTACCTCTGCCTTGGACTTCTGCCTGATCTTTTGTGTGCTGACTTTTGGACTGTCTGAGAACCTGTCTTTGTGTATCATACCTTGGACCGAATTAAATACCCTGAACTCTGCCTTCGTGTCATCGTCTCCTTTATGAGAGTTTTTGCCATTGTTCATAACACTTTCCATGTTGTTGTAAATTACAAGGCCCTCGGCTGGCATCATTGACTAGCGTTATTCCCCGCATTAGCATCTCCTCAGGGAAGGGCTAGTCTGGTGCTTTAATAGCAGTCACATTTACTAGTACTGTACGCCTTGAGCAATCCCACTTCCAAAAGCCTAAACAATCCCCTTAAAGGATAAGTTCGGTTCCTGCAGCTTCCACATTGTTTATAAAATGAAGTAGAACAATATACTCACCCAGAAGGCTTTCCTGATCCAAACAGTGCTTCGGGAAATATTTAGATCCAAAATCAAGCAGCGGACATCTGTATAATGGTAGCACATAGGGCATACAGCGCCGCTCCTAAAATTGCATTAATCGTCCAAAAACTCATTGGTTTCACCAATATTTCATTATGGTCTGTTCAGGCTACTCCTCCACGACAGTCTGTGTCACTCCAGACATGTTGTGTGACTGTGCCGACCTCTGAACTGAAGAAGAAGAGCGCTTGCTCCGCGCCTGTGCAGTACTCTCTGGAGAGCTGCCTCCGTGTCCTCCTTTCGATGAGCTCCTCATCTGTAAACTCCGGCTTGAAACTGTAAGGAATATTCAAAGTTCTCCTCCACAACATCTTCATCCGATAGATATTGGTCCATTTTGCACAAAACTGGAAGAAAAAAGTCGTTTAGTAGCCGGCGGTCGCCGCTGAAACAATGAGCCGTACTGCGCAGGCGCGGAGCAAGCGCTCTTCTTATTCAGTTCAGAGGTCGTACAGTCACACAACATGTCTGGAGTGACACAGACTGTCGTGGAGGAGTAGCCCAAACGGACCATGATGGAATATTGGTGAAACTAATGAGTTTTTGGACGATTAATGCAGTTTTAGGAGCGGCACTGTATGCCCTATGTGGGACCATTATACGGATGTCCGCTGCTCGATTTTGGATTTAAACATCTCCCGAAGCACTGTTTAGATCAGGAAAGCCTTCTGGGTGAGTATATTGTTCTACTTCATTCTATAAACAATGTGAAAGCTGCAGGAACCGAACTTATCCTTTAACACGGCAGTTGGCACTTACAAGCAGGGAGGGTCAGCAAGACTTGACTCTTCAACGACCCTAGTAAGAGCTAAAACTCAAAGAGAACCATACTTGTAGAGCAATATGTTATATGAACAAATATTAATTGAAAAACACACACTTCAGCAGCAGCCTGCAGATGTGTAAAAAGTGTGCATAAGGCTGATGTGATTTTAATAATCAGTGAACACAACGATGTTCGCATTAACTCATCTGTAGATTTCGTATTCATTAATGTAAGATAAGAGCAAAGTAAGTGACCATCATTTAGTAACCTTAGCTTTAATTTGTAAAGATTTCAAAAAACTATTTATGTTCAATTAAAGAGGTTTATTTAAATTAAATATAAGACCAGGTTTTTAAATCAAATTTACAATTTCACATTGACGTTTCACACCAGCAAGGCCACTTTGTTTCACTTGGAAACTAAAACCAAATTTAACCACAGGCAAAATTACACATGTTGTCCAATTGGTTGTTGATCAATATTCACCTCACCATACCAGGAACCTTTCACGGTTATATGGGTTTGTAATCTTAATTATATGAAAAGGCTGTACCTTGCCAGCATCAAAACAGCCATGTGTGCAACTATTTTTTATATGACCAATATCTGGTTCTTTTGACAACTATGAGTTGTGACTATGCCTTTTTTCCATTTGAGACGGTTGAGCAGACACGTCAGGAGTGAAAGAGCGTTGACTCCTTTCACTAAATAACTACCTCAGACAAATTATTGTGACAAAATGTGGATGTTTTGTTGTCTTAAAAAAGGAGGGAAACAGAAAGGTTTTACATTTGAATCTTTTACAGCATTTGGGGAAAACATTTAATTATTTTCACATTTTACTCATAAAATGTGTGTGTGTGTGGGTGTGTGTGTGCGTATGTGTGCATGTTGTTCCCTGTTACTTTCCAAGCTTTTTACAATACTGCAAGTCTGTCAAACTCCAATTTCCATATAGCCTACCTGAGCAGCATTCACTACAAGACATGCTCAGCACTGCAATTCGCCTCGTCTCTTTGACAAGTCTGTTTCCACAGCTTTGTCTTGATCCCTCTGTGGCACATGCCAGTAGTGCAGCTTTATTGCTGCTGTCTGTTACTATTGTTTTATGTACTTTACATACTAAAAAAAACCTGTTTTGCTGGTATTTCCCCCAAAAACCTATCTATCTATCTGTCTATCTATCTATCTATCTATCTATCTATCTATCTATCTATCTATCTATCTATTTTCATGATTTTTGCCAGTAAAAATACTCCACTTCAATGTAACATGCAACCAAATAAACCCTCTCAGACAACTCCAAAATAACTTTATTCAAAGTTTTAATCAATGAAATTTTAGTATTTTCACAACTAATACTGTTTTTTTTCTCTCAAACAGATGCAGCAACACCTGTTGCTTCATGCATGTGCAATTGCTCGATTTCTGCCAGAGCATCCTCAGACATAGCGTACCAACCAATCAGAGAGCAGCTATCAACATGGCAATGTCTTAGACCAATCACAGCATATCTATTTTGAGTCCCCTTGCTAACAAAATAGCGGTGCCCTGTGTTTGCATGTGTTTACACAGAGAAAGAGAATATTTCTCCTTTTTGAATCAGATGTGTTGCAATTGCGATGTTTGCGAGGTGAAATATGCTAAGTATTTTGCTTGTACTCATGTGGCCTATAACACGCACCCAAAAATTAGACTTAAATGAGGATCAAGAAAATGGGTGCTATAATCAAGAAATTACAGTATCTATCTATTTTCAGCCAGAGCTGCTTTAACGTGAATCTGCCAAGCAGATTGAGCAAACACAGCAAAGCAAGCATGGAAATAAACTAATAATGTGAACATCTCTAGATGTAAATATAGCGGAACCTTGCTGCTGTGCTATTTTGTAAAGACACTGTAAATTGGACTTACAACACCCAGAAGCATGCACACTGCCTGGTGTACTTGCTTAAAAGAAGCAGATTCATACCAGACTGTCTTGGAATTTTGCAAAACATTTTTGTGATTGTTGAAGCAGAAATTGAATGAACAGCACGTTTCTCAGTGGTTACAGCAGTATTTGCAATGTTTTGAGGATTTATATTATAAACAACAGCACAGGAGTAAGTAAATTTGTAACATCTTTTGCAACTAGGGACGGTTAAACAACAATTTTTCTGTTATGGCAACCAGAACCTTTGAAATACATCACAACAGATTTTAAACTAACACTGTTTGGCAGTTCACTCCTGATGATGTTGTCTGGTGATGCTTAAGTCAAGCTGCCATAAAGCTTTTTTTTGCAGTCTCAATTGGGAAAATTGAGACTATTCTTACAAGCCCAGTCACACATTCCCAAACAAAAAAAATTCTGCTTTGCTTTTGTGGAAAGTTTGATTCATTTGGGCTGGTGTGAAAGCTCACAGAACTCTGGTGCAGCCCAACAAACCAAACTCTGGTCCGCCAAAAAAAGAGGTCTCAGTTCACTTCCAAGCAGACCAGAGTTTGTTTTAGGGAAGGTGTGAAAGTCATCCAAACCAAACAAAACAAGCAAAAGGGAGAGAATTGTGGCTTGGATTGTGCCGAATATCACACCAGAAAAGCTAACACCAAGTGCCGCTATCGCTAGCATTGCTAGCACAGCCAGCCTCCGGTCCACTTCACAAGTTATTGTCTACAAATCTGCACACAATATGTTGACATATCACTCCAGTCAATGTGCAAGTGCCATCAAAAGCTGTTTAAATGCAGATTTATCATTATTTTATGACAAAGAACAACTTCATACTGCCTTGTGTTGAACCATGTGTTTACTTGATGCAGGCTGTATATCTAAAGGTCATAATGCATCGATTGGTTGGATGGCAGGAACTGAAACCGCAAGAATCAACTAGTGGTGGGAGAATAGATTAAACAGCTTTTGACAGGCTTCGGTTAACTTTACGCAGAACCAAACTAAACCAAAACCAACAAATTTTAGATGTGAAAGCGACCTTAGTGTCTTTAGACCATTTAAGACCATTTCTAAAGAGAAAGGAAGTGTCCCATGAATGTTGAATTTAACATTCACAGGAATAAATCCTGTTTTACTTTTAATGCCAAGAAAAAATGTGGAGGCTACATTTTCGTCTGTGATTGATTAAGGTGATATCCTCTATATGCATGCGTCTGCTTCCACACTGCGGACCCTTGATCCAGTGTATTGTGCATCTCCTCGCTTCATAACATACGCTAAATCTCTCACTCATAACTGTATTCTTTATGATCTGGTTGGTTGGACTTAACTAGCAATTTGCAGACAACAACATTGGCTGATTTTTTTTCATAAAGTAATTCTGGGAAAACTTCCATCTTACCTCTGTTCCTTTCTGTATAGCAGCTCTACTGGGTACCAGCTATGATTCTCTAACTTGCCGCTCTTCTCTGTACCCAGAGTTTTTACAGACCTGGGGAAAACTGCTTTTTCTTTGAATGCACCTTGGTCATGGAATAATCCTCAAAAAGAGCTAAAACTGGATTCAATGACAACTCAATGAATTTAAGAGCATCATTAAGAATGTGGTGACAGAGGCATGTGGTTGCTTTTCTTGAAAGCCAAATGTGTATATGCTTATTTATTTTAAACCTGTTGATTGTGTTGGGTAATTTTCTATGTACCATGACTCTGTGCGGCTGCTATTTTGGCCAGGTCTCTCTTGCAAAAGAGATTTGTTCATCTCAATGGGACTTCCTGGTTAAATAAAGGTTGAATTTTTTTTTAATTCATTAAAAGCATACCTACTCAGCGTACCTTCAACATTTAAGGCCCAGCAGAAAAGGAACAAAGAATAATTTTTCTGAAAGCCCACAATGAACACAGCTATTATCCGAACCACGCTGGTATATCTTTAATGCAGTTCCATTTCTCAGTTGTACGCTGCAAGAACACTGATCAGACATCTAACTGCTGATGGTGATAGCAGACAGATCAGTCAGAGAAACAAGTAAATAAAAGCTTTAGTTTCTATTGTACAACTGAACTGCAGCATTGTAGCATCACATTTTCTCACTGTGACTACCATACATGAAAACAATTCACTTGTAATGTTTTAAAAAATGCAACATTTAAGGCTTCAATAAAACCCAAAAAACATAATCTCAAACATTTTCTCATACTGTGTTTTTAAGCTTTCCATCAGTTCGCTTTACTCCTACTTATCGCCACTTTGCTGATTTTTTGAGACATATAAAACTTCCTTTTTTCAAATTTCAAGGTCTTCCAGCAGAACACCTTCCATATCCCAGTGAATTGTGTATATGTTTGAGGTCTAAAATATCACATTTCAATTGGATAGGTCGGGACTACAAGCACACAGCGGAGAGAGACACACATATTTCTCGAACAATGATTCCTTGCGTTGCTGATGGGGCCTCATTAGAGAATGGGCTCTCAGGGCCGAGGACACAAAAGCCTGTGCCCTCTTCTTCTTTTCTTCCTCTCGTCCTCTTTTCTCTTGGCCTTTTGATATCAAGGGTACTAAGCCTTATAGTGCACAGTCTGAAGAATGGGCTCCTCATGAAGACATGCACAATCTCCTAATTTCTGATTTGTTTTAATCCTGATCTGTGTGTTCATGTCTGTGCAGAGAGGTACTGGCACTGATAAGGTGCAGTTTTTCTGTGGTGCTGGTCACCTCATCACACAAAGAGCTGTGCTGGGAACTTCAGCACTGCGATGGACTGATAGGGACATCACAAAGACGACATTTTACTCCTGTTTTCCTCTTGGGGTTCAGGGGCTGCCCCACAAAGGCCCACCCAGACACAGATACACAAGAATACAAACGTCCAATATCTTGTACTGGCTTTGTCATGGCCCCCAAAGCATGAAGACTTTCATCAAAAGTGATGTAAAAATGTATTTGAATGGATATAAATACTTTTTGGCCTTAAGATCACTGTGTAAACAGATTTTAATTGGGGAAAGGGCAGCTGGAGTGAATAAAGAGAGATTTTAATCTTCATATTCTTTGTTAATTAAAGGTATATGTTTTTGATGAGGGCAACACAGCAGCACAGCAGGTAGTGCGAATGCCTCACAAAAAGAAGGCTTCTGTTTCCAGCCCCATGGAGTTTGCATGTTCTCCCCTTGCCTGCATGGAGACCATTAGCCTATATGACCCTCATTTATGCTGCAAATTAAATTTAGTTAAAGGAGACATATCATGCTGATGCATGATTTAATACTTACATATAATAGAATAAATTTGAAAACAAGACCTTACACCCCCTTAATTTTCAAAAAATGAGATATTGTATTTTTTCTGATATCCTAGAACGAGATTTGATGCCTCTGAAAATAGGTCATTGCGAGATGTCCACGAGATTTAAATCATCGTGACAACACGAGGTAACTTTCTTTTTATTGGAGCAATCTGATAAAACACTTCCTCCTCTGTGATATCCGTTAGCCACAAAACCGTCACCGAGGAACACATTCGTCCAGCAGCAGTATATAGATCCCTAGCTCACACTCACTCATTACCAGCTCTGGCCTGTAGGGGGACTCAATACACGCTGCTTTGAGCCTGCCGGAAAATACAGTAGAAGAAGAAGAACAAGCTGGCTCTACCCCAGATAGAACTGACCAATCAGAGCACAAAGGGCTGTGACGTTGCGAGGTAACTTTAGGTCATCCTGAGACCCTCGTGTTTCAACGAGAGCTTGATAATGGCCTAAAATAAGGATTTTGAGAACGCAATTGTGGGACAATGAAGGAACTAAATGACTTGTACTGAGGGCAGAAATGCTTCACAGGCATCCTAGTCTGGCATTGTGAAAAGGAGAAGCAAGCATGATATGTCCCCTTTAAACAGTCTAAATTAAGAGGCCTTCCTTCAGCTAGTTTTTCATTTTCATGTAGAATCCTGTTCAGGCCAAGACTCCTTCAACGATGCAGGACCAACACAATGAAAAACTCCTTTGTCACTCAGACTGTACAACTCCTCCCTCGTGGAAAAGAGAAGTAACAGCAAGGCAGAGGATGGGAAGGAGCAGTCGTAACCAGTTAGTAGTCATATTACATTTTAGTTTTATTTGTTGTTTTTATTTCAATGTAATTTAATGTTTTACATTTGTATTTTTTATTATTATTTAGATTTATCATTATACAGAGAGAGAGAGAGAGAGAGAGAGAGAGATTTTACCTTCTAATTGTTTTTACTTTTTGACATCCTGTGTTCTTTTATACTTTCGTTCAATACAATGCTACTGGAACCTTTATTTCCCTGAAAGAGTCTTCCCAAGGGGTAAAGTTGTTTCCAATCTAATCTAATCTAATCTAAATGACAACCTGTGACAAAAAAGCTGTTATCACTTCTTAGCTTATCTAATGGTTTTATCATTACTTTCCAAAAAATTGCTTCTATAAGGTTTTTGACCAGCTCGACTCTAGAACTTTTCACAGACCGGTCTGGTTTGGTTCAGTACAGTTTGGATCTTATTTTCCACTGCTGGGCATACCTTCACTTCACTTCACTTCACTAAGGGCAGAAGTGTCCAAACTATGGCCTGAGGGCAAAATGGCACCTGCAGCCCATTTTGAATTCACCCCTGAAAAAGTTAAATGGATGAAGACATTTTGATTACAACAGTAAATACCAAACATGTAATTTTTTCTGCCATTTTTACTCTGTCACCCACCCCTAAACCTTAAAACTCTAACTTAATATACACTAAAAGTCAGGTGGAGCAAGTGACTGTCGTCCATGTATTCCTCTTCATGTGGCCCTTGATGTAAAAAGTTTGGACCCCCCTGCTTTAGGGATTGAGAACTGAGAGGAGAGGGTCGCTATGGCATAATGTCGCACAGCGGTGCGACAAGTGAAGCAATCTGTCGTAAAACATGGTTGGAAACAAAGAGCAGTAATGGAGGACTGCCAGCACTCTCACACTCTTTGGAACATTGCTTTGTGTTGATGTTCTTCACATCAAATAAAAACACTCTGAGTTAACAGCTTACTTGAACATGTAAGCTAATACACAAGACTTGACATTTTTGTGGCCAATCAACAAACTGTAGCACTTTTAGCTCCACCTGTTAGGATCCGCTTTGTTGGTACCTCTTCAGAGGGTGTTAAAAAATGAGACCTCACTGGTCGGTTCTTTGGGTACATTTTCTCCTAATTCGACAGTAGATAGCTGGTAATTTTGTGCTGTATCGAGCTGAACTGACCCAGACAACTTGCTGGCAGCTTTAAGGATCAGTCCCAAGACCAGTCTCATGAATATTGCCACTGCATGGTTCAATAAAGCTGGTGATATAAAATACTCTCGTAATTTTAAGCCTGTATTTAACTGTAAGACATTAAAAGAGGCAGACCTTGGTATAACCTCAGAGTAGGTGAGCCACCTAATGTTTTTTATGATGGCACATACGTACAAAATCTGAAGAGCAGCTTTATCAAACAGAACTCTCCAGTTATTACGATGTACTTGTCAAACCTAAATGGCAAAACTGCTTTTGAAGGTTATAAAAAGACAGAAATATCACTTTAGAGAAAAACACAAGGTCTTTTTAAGAGGTGTCAAAAAAAGAGAGATTCAGAAGAGTGAGTTCAGTAATCTTCCCGGTCAACAGGTGTTAGACTGAAGGTAAGTGCACTGCGCGGAGTTAACGGCCTCTCCAGACAGCAGAGGACCGTTTCTGCTTTAATGCACTGCTTTCAGGCTCTGATTGTTTGTGATTCTCTGCAGAATTTGTGTTTCAGTGTCAAGAAGAAGTGAAACAATATGACAGGATGAATGGCTTTGGTTCTGTGTATACATCACTGTGCTGAATAGAGTGCTGACAAATATATGATACAATTTTTATGTCTTGAGCTCAAAATATGCTAAAAAGTCAAAATAAGTAGTGAACAACTTACACTAATAAAGACGATAACAAAATAGACCCAATGTTGTTGTAAGTTTGGCTTGGTGAGTAAATCTGTCTTAATCTTCTTTAGACGTCAAAATAATTAGCAAAGTTAAATCTGATAGATTACAACGAGAAAAAAATGGCTGTAACATGGGACATATTTTCTAAGGTTGAACTCATTGCAGTTACACAGGGTCTTCTGCATATTGTTAAATAATTTCTTTAGCTTCCAATCAAAAAAGCCCCATTTTTTAGATTATTCTGAGCTGAAATGTTCCCCCAACCATCCTCTTTGTATGTTTTTTATTTGCCAAATTCTTAACTGTACCTACCTTTATTGCAGTGCTTTTCAAATAGTAAGGGAAGAGGATGACTGTTTGGCAGAGTGGTATATATATTCCCATATATATATTCTTCAGCTGGCCCGGCTTCGAATTCAGCCATTTGGTCCACTTGGTCACTTACCTATCCACTGTCTCCCTCTCCATCCCATCAATAAAGGCACAAAATGCCCCAAAAATTTACCAAAAGTAGTATTCTACATCCCTTTTACACTGAGAGGGTTGGGAATCAGAAGTGTGAAACGCTAACTCACTTCTGTGTTTCTAGACTAATTAGAACATTAACAAAGTACTATCTAATCTAATTCCTGCTCCACTCTTGAGTAGTCTAGCATAGGGTAAGAATATAAAAAATTAATCCTTGTGGCAATTAAGTCACTAGACACTAGTATTTTTGTGCTTGGACCCAACACTTGATTGTTAAATTTATATTTCTGTGTTTTGATTTGATTCGATATACCTCTACATTGCCCTTATCATCACAGTTATGAAAAATGAGTATTCCAGATTAAAGGATAACTGTGTAACCGTTAACTTTGTTTTCATTATTATTATGAGCATTAATCTGAGATATTTGTATTTCTACATGTTTATTTTAATGCATTACACAATATGTAAAGGTAAGAATGATTATGCCAAAGCATTTTGGTATGGTCAATGAAAGCACGTGGTGTGTATTTTGAAATTGGCAAGTATTGTGTCTCATAATTGTGAAATTACACCTGTCAAAACAATCCGAAATTTTCAGCCCTTGTAAGGAGTCTGAAATTAAAGTCATAATTCAGGATCATTTCTGGAAATAAATTTTGAATTGAACAGTGATTAACCTGAAATTAAAGTCAGTAATTTTAAGGCCCTTATTTCCTTCCCCAGCGCAAGGTGGCGGGGCCTGGTGCACCCCACGTAGTGGTAATTTTTTCTGGCACACCGCTGTGTGCAGCCAATTTGGCAATTTGTTAGTGCAGCTGCGCCGAGATGGGTGTGGCAGTGCACCAGGGAGAGGTGCCTACAGATTCAGGGTGGCGCAGTGTCAATTTCGTGCTGAAAAACTGCGCTGGAGATGCACCGAAAGCTGGCAAAGTGCATTGGTAATTTGGCTTACAGGCGCATAGTGCGCACACTTGACCAAAACCTCAGAGGCAGGTCTCCAAAGTGTCAGGCATATTTCAATGCAATAAACCATCACAACAGTCACTATTTAATGTAAGCGTCTGAACCAGCATATACATTTGTGTCTTTAATTGTCCTGTCACATCTGATGTTGGATCACAGACGTTTGTCGTAATGGAAACTTAACCTGATGCACATCCCACAAGCCAACAACAAACAGTCTTATCATCCAATACGGAGTATATATCTGGCTTCTCTCATCTCAGGAAAATAAAATGAAAAGAAAAAAAAGAGGAGAGGCACACTTAACAAATGTATGTCACTCGGTATCATAAGGATTTACCTGTGATTGCCCATATTTCTCTGTTTTAGTCTTCATTCTTAATGTGATCTAAAAAGATGGAGTACATTATTACAAGGAGGATGAGGAGAAGATACAGGGAGAGAAAATATCACCAAAGGTTCTGCTATTTGGGCAATGACAGACCAGAAATGCAGGTGGATTACAAGCATGACAAATGGATTAGCCTACTGCTTTGTTTAAATGTCTGTCACATAACTTTGTACTTCTATTCATGGCACAGGACCAGATGACATCTGTCCCGCAAGGTGGTCCACATGATAATGCGCATCATGGCCTCCGATGTGTGCCCCAAGTGCCCCTTCGCTCTCCCAGTTGCTGTAAAAGAGACCATCTTCAACACTGGGTCTTTCCAGGACACTGTGACCATGGTGGCTGCGATCAGTCAGACCAATCAGTCACTGCGCCTCGCCTGCAGCGTGTTTAAAGGCAAGGAGATGCGTTCATTTGATTGGTGAAGACAACACTCAGCTGTGTTAAACCCACTCGCGCCTTGTCTCCTCCCTCTTTGGCACTTGCATGGGAGGACAGGGACGGAGGCGTGGGTGCGCCTCGCTGTGCTGGAGTGTGCCATGCAGGCAACTTGCAAAGTGCGCTGGACACATCCCGTTGGTGCGGCGCAGGGAAGGTTCACCTTGCCTTTGCCTGGTCTATGAAATTAGAGCCCTTAGAATTAATTACACAAAATCTGCTTTGCAAAGTCATGAAATTTAAATAACCCAGATTGAAAAGATTAATGTGTCACATGCTATGTTAATTTTTAAACTTCTTAAAAAATATTTATTACAAGCATTATTTAGATATATCTGAATTTTACTAAAATATTTCTGTGTAATACATGATGTAGATGTTTTGCATAAATATACATTAAAATAATTACGCTTATGATTTCTCACATTATTCAAACAGCCCTAGTAAGTAGTGTTAGAATTCTGAAAAATATGAACCCTTTTTTATTTGATATTATTGAGAATATAAAGGAAAAAGAAACGTAAAATATGTCATCAGAAATGCCAAGTATGTTATATGTATGTGTATGTATATATATATTATGTATAGTAAATGTAAGAGGGCGTAAAAAGCCCACCCCCCAAAAAAATTCGACTTTTGTTAAAGATTTACACAACCAAAAATGCACAACTTCCTTTACAACATAGAAAATGCATCAGAGAGAGTGAAAGCAAAAAGAAACAAAATGAGCAAACAGACAAAAAAATACTGGTAACTGGGTACTCTTAAATTTAATCTTATTCTGGAGATTTCTATCCATCCATTATCTAGTCGGCTTATCCCTTTTGGGTCACTGTGGACTGGAGCCCCATCCCAGCTGATATTGGGCGAGCAATGCAGTATAACCTGAACAGGTTGCAAGCCAGTTGCATGGCCACACAGAGAGACGGACAACCATTTAGACTAACTCACAGGGCTCCGATTTCGTAGACCAGGAGCGGTACACCTTCCCTGCACCAGGGGTGTGTCCAGAACACTTCGCAAGTTTCCTGCAGGGCGCAGAGAAGCGCAGAGAGGCGTATCCACGCCTCCGTCCCTGCCCCCTGCACAAGTGCCAGAGAGAGAAGAGAAAAGGCGTGAGTGGGTTTAACACAGCTGAGTGTAACCTTCACCAATCAGATGAATGCCTCTGTCCTTGCCTTTAAACACGCTGTGGGCGAGGCGCAACGACTGATTGGTCTGACTGATCCACGATCCCGACTTTCTTGCTGTGAGGTATGCACACTACCTACTGTGCTGCATTGTTGAGATTTTTTTTTCGCAACACATTTTTTTCTCCAAATATATGTATGATTGAATTCATCTCTTTTCATCACAACTCAAAAGACATCCCTGAAGTCCTTATCGTATGTTTAAATTTTTCCATGTTCGAAATTGATTTTATTGATTATTTGTGGTGGATTTGGTTTTAACATCAATTCCATACCTCAAGTCAGAATTCCAACTTCAATTAAAGAGCCCTTGACTATTTTCCTCAGAACTTAAACTTTTATTATGTTCGATCTCAGTCTTTTAAGTAACCCTTATCCTCTACTGTAATGGTGCTTGATTAAGTTTTCTTTGTAAAATATTCAGTGATTATTTTCTAAAGTATTACAATAAAGTTCCATATAAGTAAATCAAAGACACTATCATGTTACAAATGCACGTTTCATTGCTGAGCTCTAACTTTATGTCTTGTTTTGCTGATCTTACATCACATGTTAAAATGTTTCTTGTTTCCACCCTGCTGCAGTGCACTTCATCAGCCTCTCTCTCTGTCAAAGGCTTTCTAAATAAGATGTATAAATAGGCTGATGACACAACGGCGCCCTTCACAAAGACACAGAGCAGAAAGAAAAGAGGGGAGAACAGGACTGTGGCTTTAGTCATGGCTGCTTTATTCTCTTGCTTTTCAGAGGCACAGGTTAAAAGGCAGCCATTTTTCTTTTCATGCCTCCTTCTTCCCCCTCTCTCATCCCTCTCTTTCTCCCCCTCTCTCCCCCCTTCTCGTTCTCTGAAACAGGTCGTCTATTGTGGCGGTCAGCGAAAGGCTACTGTGGCATTTATCAGAGAGGAGGGGGGAGGAGGGGAGGGGGGACAAAACACTCTCCCAATAAGGAGATAGAACAAGAGAAAAGGGAAGAAAGGATGTGTATGAAGGCCACTTTTTTCTCTTCTTCTTCTTTCTTCACAAAAGCCCCCCCACCCCCTCACCCTTCCCACCCCCTACTCCTTCAGGCGAGCCCTGACAAAGGAGGCCGGACCCCTCACAATGTGCACTCTCCTTTAACCCAGCACACTTTATATCCTCCCTCCATTCACCGCCGCTCCTTGAGAGCACCCACGTGTGTGCGATGTATGCGTTTGTGTGTGTGCACATGCATTTTATGGAGTTTGTAATGGTGTTGGTGGGGGTCTATGTTTGCTGAGGGTCTTATAGACCAAGGGGCCACGGTTCTGAAGTGTTACTATGGAAACGCCTTTGAGCAGTAAGGAGCACAACAGGTGATTCTGCTGAGGGCCTGTTCATCTCAGCATTGAGGAACAACAGGAGGTCTTTGCTCAGTGTGCGCTTGTGTGTGCTTGTATATGTGTGTGTTAATGTGTTTCACATGTGTAGCTGCTTACACTCCAAACAACTTAGTGGCATAGGTCTTAACCAGTTCCAATAAGCTAAAGATCACGCCTGAAGTTGGCTACAACAATGGCACATAGATCTGACTTTACACTGAAGGAGAGACAGAAAAAGACAGGAGACAATGACGTTAACATATTTTTAATCCACTGACTCTATTGTTGGTGTTCATGAAAAGGGTCAAACACTCACAAAGGGGTCATTTTCAGGAGCCAATCAATTCTAATAAAGACACAAATTTATGTGGCGGTTTAATATCTTTCAACAGAGTCCCCACGGCTCCTCAAAAGTCTTCAATTGGATGTTTTCAAATTAAGATCTTAAAAAGTCTTCTTTTTACATGTGAGGAGGCTTAAATTTTAAATCACAAATCACTTTGATTGACTGTCCAAAGTATATTGATCAGTTGGTGGTTTATGCTTAATTAACAACTCTAAAACCCTAATTCCAATGAAATTAGGACATTGTGTAAAAAGCAAATAAAAAAGGATAAAATGATCTTCAAATCCTTTCTGACCTATACTTAATTGAATACACTGAAGAGACAAGATATTTAATGTTCAAACTGATAATATTCATCATTTTTGTCCAATGACTCACTCACTTTGAACTTAATGCCTGCAACATGTTCTAAAACTCTGGAACGAGGGAATGTTTACCACCGTGTTCCATCATCTTTCTTTTTCTTAACTCTCAACAAACTTTGCGAGCTGAGGACACTAATTCCTTTAGCTTTGTAGCTTAAATGATTTCACATTGCTGCTTAATGTACGACTTCAGTGTTGTTGTATTTTGTGCTTCATTATGCGTCTCACATTTTCAATGGGATACAGGGCTGGACAGCGGACCAGCCTAGTACCAGAACTCTTTAACTCTGAAGGCACACTGTTGTAACACGAGTAGAATGTGTCTTGGCATTGTCTTGCTGAAAAAGCAGGAAAAAAAATCTCTTTATTCCTGAAGAAGATGCATGGCAGCCTATCTTGATCCAAAACCTGTATATACCTTTAAACATTAATGGTGCCTCCACAGATGTGCAAGTCACCCATGCCATTGGCACTAGCACACCTGATACCGTCACAGAGGCTGGGTATCAGCTTTGCACTGATAATAACTATGACGATCCTTTACCACTTTAGACCAGAAGACACCACGTCCATTATTATCAAAAACAGTCTGAAATGAGGACTGGGACCACAGCAGACTTTTCCACTTTGCATCAGTCCATCTCAGACGAGCTCGGGCCCAGAGATGCCCGCAGCATGTGTCTGATATATGGACTGCTTTGCATGGTCTTTGCAGCTGAATATGTCGTTGAGATGGTCTTCAGAAGTGTTCTGAAAACCCAAGGTGTGAGAGCGACCTTAGAGGCCTCAATGACTCAAGTCCACTGAGGAGAGCAAGCCAAAAACTGGCTGACTGACATAAGGACTGTTTTGCCTCCAGATAAGTCAGGCTGTAAAGGGGTTGAAATCTTTCCATGGCATTTAAGCAAAAGAATTTTGAGAATATTAAAAATCAGAAACTTTCCTTGGAAATGATAAGGTATCAAAACTATAATTTGGGGATAATTTAAACAAATTATATTATTTAACACTAGAACTACCAAGGCAGTCATTTTGACTGCTTTCAAAATTTGCAATGTCATAACTTTGATTGTTTAATATCTACATACCCATAGCACCCTGACTTTTCCTAAATGTGGGTGTATTTTCTTCTGAAATTGTTCCATCATTAAAATTAAAAAACACAAAAGAGTTGTGGGCATTGCTTCCTCGAACTACCATTGGCAGTCAAATTGACTGCATGCAATTTACAAGGAGTACGGTTTTTCACTTGTTACATTTAGCAGCTCTTTCTTCTGCTCTATTGATTGTTTGTTTTTTATACTCTTTGAAGCTACTGGGTGTTTTTCCTTCTGCAGAATTTATAGTGATGCTAAAATCTAGCTAACAAGAAAGGCAAAAGTGATAAGGCGAATTACAAATAAGGAGGCTTTACTGTTGCTTCACAGCCTTGACAAGGAAGAACCAGAGCAGGGTCAGAGAGTAATGTCTCTTGGTGCTTGGAAGAAGGTTCATCTAGCTCAGGGAGTGACTCAGAAAAAAAAAGATGACTGAAAACATCAAATTATACATTTGCTGACATCTCATATGAAAATTTTCAAGGTATGAAGTCTACAGTAGGAATCCTTATTCTCATACTGTAATGTAAGTTTGTATTACTTTTATGTGTTGTTGAGATCTTCTTAGTCTATATATAGACCAGTGGTTAACAATCTGTGGTCCAGGACCCACTGGTGGCCAACAAAGGTGCTACACGTGGCCTTCGAAATAATGACCTCAACCAATGAGGTTATGTTTTTGCCGGGGTCTGTCTGTTAGTCTGTTAGCAAGATTATGCAACTACTAAATAGATTTACATTAAAAAATGTACCAGGTGCTGATCAGATCCAGGTTGATAACACAGAACACTGAAGTTTATAATGGCAAATCCTATTCATTTACATCGTTATGGAAATTGTACTTTATTTGCAAACTGACAAGAATGTTTTTCAAGGCTATGCCACACTACATTTCCTGGGTTCCCTTGCAATGCCAGGAGGACTTCTGTTAATATAACAGCTAACAATAGCTGATAACTTGAAGATCACGTCGTTTACAATCCCCTCTCCCCTCTTCCGATGTAAATGGAATGCAGCATTCTCCACATGGAGAGATATGAGTGGACACTCGGCTGTCCAATCAGAGAAGAAAAGCCACTAAGCTGAGCTGGTTGGCAGAGGTCTGCACTCTCTCGCCTTTCTAGTTTACATTATAGTATAGTTTTCTTATAAATATATATCTTTTTGGTCTATCAAGTGTGCCATGAAATGGAAATGATCTGATAAGAGGAGTATTTCATGAAATAAAACTTTTAAGGCTTTACCGTTTTGCTGACAGGGCAACATCCCGAAATATTAGCAGCAACTACTGTGCCAAACACAAGAGCATTTATGATGGTTAATCAGTTCTCTGTTACAGTCACAGTGTCTAACGATGACACCAACCTATTTTGAAGACGGAAGGAATTTGATTGTATTTGAAAAAGAAAAGGAATTCAGCCCAAGTGTGCATATGTAAGTTCAGAAGTTATGTTGGTGTCCATAAAATAAAAATCTCATTCATCTTAATTTTTGATTTTGTGTCATGGTGCATTTTTAACCCTTTTCATCAAATTATTATTTAAATTTTTTATTTATTATCTGTCTTATTTCAAAAAATGTCTGAGCAGTCAAAATGACTGCCATGGTAGTTCTAGTAGTGTCAGAATTCTAGTAGACAGAGTGTTAAACATTTAAATGAACATTTTCTTTTGTCATTTGCAGACATCCATGCAAAATATTACAATTAAAAACACTGTATTTCAGCAGATTTATTTGGAAGTACAACTTTATCAGGTTTTATTTTTGTTGTAACAATTTCAGCTTCACTCAATGTCACAGGCTCACACGTGGATGAATGCACAGTGCATCTGGTGCGGCACCACCTCACTTTGGAAGGACTCGGGTTGGGGGCCATAGGGTAGCAGGTTCAAGTTCCAAACAAATCATATTGGGAAGTTGGTCTGGTATATAGCTGGACAGGCACCAGTTGACCGCCTGGGCACCACTGAAGTGTCATTGAGCAAGGCACTTTAACAAGCTATGACTCTGACATAATAATGTATGGTCGTATGACCATTAGTGAAGGATATCAGCCTGTGTGTGTGTAGCATGTTTCAGCAACAGAGTGTAAAGAACTGAATTTCCTGTGAAGGATAAAAAAAGTATGTCCTCTACTTCATGTAGGAGGCATTGCCTCAGTACCATTGCAGTAAGCAATGTGCAATGTGCATATGACTGAGGGATACTAGAGATCCTCTTAAGTATAACTGCATGAAATCTGATTGTATTGGTCCAAATTATGCTCAAATACATTTTCTACATATTAAACAACCCTTAAAAGCCAACCTTCAATTTTGTAAATTTGAGGTTTCATCCATTCTCTACCTTTTATTTTCTGCATCTAACTTTGTTTTGACTTCAACCTTCTACTGCATGGATTATTCTGAGGACCTGATAAAAAACATTTTGGTTTGATATATTTCTTAAACTGCTGTAATAGTTGAAATATGTTATGGAAACAGTGGGGTTTACATAAATTTCAGCTAATTCCCATGGATAGTTTCCAGAATTTTGCATCCCTACAGCTAAGACCCTCCCACCAAAAAAGCTACACAATCTATAAACAGAAACAGGGTCTTTACGCCATTCAATATTTTAATAATTAGATGAACAGTAAATGAAACAGAGAGATGGAATTTAGAGATGCAAAAAAGACTGTTTCAACCTTTGTTGGGTTTATAAAGACATCAACGCCTAAACACTCCATAAATGATAAGGTCATAATCATATAACAGTGTTGAGAGGTGTCAAAGTGGACCCATTTTTATCTTCACCACATGTCTACCTCAAACTCATACAAAACAGACCCATAATGGGTCACTGTTTAGATTTCACTGATTCTTTAGAGAGAATGCAAATGATGCTACTGTGCTGCTGTCACTGAAACAAACACTCTTTGCTCTGTTGCAAATGAAACACGGGAACACATTCACACAGTGAAATATGCTGGTAAAGAATGAGATTAAAAACCTTCATGGGCTTAATGGACAACAGAGTGGTGTTGTTTGTCTTGAGATAAGAAGTCATGTAAATGAACCAGGAAACATGCATGTTTTGATTCCTCTGCTCGTGAATGAATAGAGAGTTTGTGAATTCTTAGGATAAGCACAGAAATAAACAAATCTGTTGGCCAAAAAAAAGGTGGCAACAAGCCCATCACACCTCAAACTTTAGTCAGAGAACAACAGATCATGTTTGTGGCTCGTTCTCTGACAGACATGCAAATCTGTCAGCTTACACTGGAAAAATTCTCAAAACCCAAGAAGTCTCTTTGTACTATTTTCCTATTTCTTTTGTTAACATAAGGTTCACAGGCTCACAGACATAGACTACTGTTTAAAGAGTGTGGATGGTTACATCTCTGGTTTTGGAAAAAAAAGTGCAGCTGAGTTGAGATAAATCACCAGAACACCATTCACCTTTTATTTTCTACATGTGAATTTTTTGGTGTCAATCCTCTTTTGCGTGAATCATTAACAAGACATGAGGAATATGTTTATAAAATTAGATATATTTGAAATTAGAAAAAACGGAAGACAGAGAGATACTTGTTCATTCCTTTTCAACACCAATTTTAAAGCCATAACAGAACAGACAAAAATACATTTAAAGGTGTTAAGCTGCTTAAAACAAACAGTACAGGGTCCCCACTCTTTTCTACACATCATTTTCCAGAACTTTTCCAGAAAAGTTCTAGTTTGAGGATAGAAAAAAATGTTTCCTGGTCTTATGCATCTGGACTTCCACTGCAGCATTTACAGAAAAACATTTTGTAAAAACATGGATCCATCCTGCAATGTGCAGCAGTTCAGGCTGATAGTGGTGGAACAATTGTGAGAGGAAGATCTTCTCTACACTCTTTGCCCCAAGTGTTCATTGTTTGAATGCCACACTTTACCTGAGTTTTGTTGCTGACTAGGGATGGGAATTTCGACTAATTTTCCCGCCGACTAGTCTCAAATTTTATTTGCGACTAGTCGACTAGTCTATAAGCAAGAAAACTCGCAATTTAATACACATATTAAGTTAAAAGTTTAACATGCAAATGTGTATTTAGGAACTAGCCCAAACACTCAGGACAAACTGTTAATTTAAATTCTATTGATGTAACAACAACTGACTGAATAAAGTTGTACAATTTAAAGAGAAATACATTTCTGATACGTTTGCCAATGCAATGCATGCCATTTATTATGAATACTGCTTTGGTATGAAACTTAGATGCAGCAGCATGACAATTCCAAACGTACAACATAGTAGCCTAGAATAGAATTTCCCTGAAATCTCTGGCACTTAAGACTAGTGCACGATTCAAGAAACTTTCATTACTTAAGAATATTTAACTGTAATTGGAAGGTCAGGATATTTAAAAAAAAATAAACTGAACAAAAAATATTGTAACTTTAACAAAAAAAAGAGAAAAAAAAGCAATGAAAATGAAATGGCCTATCTTTTAGCAAAATTGCATGTAAATAAAAATAATTATACTAGTCAAAAACAAAAAAAATAGACTCTGTCTCTGTAAAGAAAAAACAAAACTCACACAACAATAAAAACTCTGGCCTAAATGAAATGGAGTTTATACAGTTCAGGAATTGTGACATGTACTTTCTCCCAGTCAATCCGTACTATCTGTCAAACGTTTGTAACATTGCTGGCTTTTCAACCATATAGATGGGCTGTACTTCTTTTGCAATGTAGCGAACGACACTGTCTGTGAGCGCTTCATTTTGGGCTTTTATCTATATGTTCTTTGCCGACCAAACACCTCAATAAATGTTGACTGTCAGGACGAAGGCTCTGCTGCACCTCCCCTTCTTCGTCGCCACTACTTTCAAACAAATGCAACATATCAGCTCGTCGGTGTTCATGAGCTCACACCTTGTTCATCCCGTTTAAAACCAACACATTCTCACACTGGGGCAGCCGGCTTAAGAACCGTATCTTTCGTGCCATCATTCATATTAGCGTTTGTTTCCTCGTTACTCCTCAGGACGCTCACTTCAGCTCTCTCCGTGTGGGCCCCCAAAGATCGCATGTTTGACAGATGCTCACTCGGCTATAAATCCGCTAAATCCGCTATAGAACCGATGTACCCCGGTGTTAAGAAAGATAGACGTAGTGAGCCATCTTGTCATTTAGCCTCTTTGGTAGTAAAAGAGGAGGAAAACAAACATGCAGGATACTGCAGGTGGCATTTCTCGCCAGACGAGTGACAGTGCTCAGTCAGTAGCAGAGGCAGAGGAATATTTTTTTTCATACGGGAGAATTATGGGAAAATATTAATACGGGAGGACGGCGGGAAAGAGGGACAAAATACGGTAGTTTCCCGGCCAATACGGGAGACTTGACGGCTATGCGCAGAGGCGTGAAGAACAAGATGCATGATGCTTAATGTAGCGTTTAACCGACTAGTAAAATATTAAACGATTAATAAATAAGTAGGCGGTTAACCGATTAAACGACTAGTCGTGCACATCCCTATTGCTGACCATGTTCATCCTGTTATTCCATTATATATGTTTATCTCAAAGTAGTTTCTTGAACATTTCATGGAAGTAACTGTACTTTTGAGGTCTTAACAGTCACTACATCTCAATCCAATAGAGCATCTTTGGGATGTGGTGGCACAGGAGATTTATCATCATCAGTGTTCATCTGACAAATCTGCTATCATGTCGGTATGGACCAAAATCTGAGGAATCTTTCCAAAACCTGTTCAATCTGTGACACAAAAATGTATGAAAACTCTTCAGGAGTCCAGCCTGTTACATGCAGGATGTACCTGTTATAAATAAAGTTGCTGAAGACTGTATAGTATCTCTGCTGGTTTTGATTAAATCAACAGAAACTAGTCTTACTTCTCCTTTCACAATGGTTTAATAATTGTCATGTATAACACATCAAACACATTACCATTAATAATATCTATGATCACTAGAGCCATCTATCTTTTTGGTTTTGTTGTATTTTTGCTCAAAGGGATATTGCCCTCATAGGGGAGTAAAACAGTGACCATCAGATTTTTCTCCAAGTGTGTAATGTCAAAATATCTTAAAACTCTCCGTCTTCTCTCTGCTGCCTGATCGTTAAATCATTCTATAAAGTCTGAAGTAGGGATGTAACGGTTACCGGTAAAACGGTAAACCGCGGTAAAATTTCCCACGGTAATCATTACCGCGTCCTATAAAAATTACCGTTTTACCGTGTTTGATAACCACAATGCGTCAAAAACGCACGGTGATGCTGCTCTTTGCCTAGAAATGCCTGATCTATGAGGCTCTTCCTGGATGAAACGGCCTCATGGGAAGCGCGCATGCGCATTTTGCATTGTTTGGCCTCAGCGGAAGTTAGAGAAAGCGGAGAGACAGTGGAGAGTTCCCTCTGGAAACGGACTCTTAAGTGTGGTTAAATTTTGGATTTTACAAGGATGCCAAGGGGAAACTGATAGAAGACAGTCACCTTGTCTAAACACGAAGCTGCGCCGAAAGAAAAAGACGTGCACGGTTAAAACTTCCGTAACTCCTCGAGTAAATGAACTGATCGAGCCGTAGAGGTAGAGAGAGAGAGAGCGAGCGAGGGCGAGAGAGAGAGCAAGAGAAAAGATGCAATGAGCCATACCCGAGTGAATTACAGGAGGTTTGTGAGTATTCTCTGTCTAAATAATGTCTACATGTTGTAAATAATACCATTAGTATCATTCTGGAGTGTATTCTTGCCGTTCTTTTACCGTGTTTTCACCGTATTTTTAAATTTGATCGTCTTTTTCTGTCAAAGTTTGTGCTTTATGGATTTAATCGATCGTACTCTGGCAAAAAATATTGAGGAGATCTGCCAGGGAGAGGAGGAGGAGGCCAGGATGAGTCATGAAGGGGGCTAACAGGGACTATAGTCAGTAAAAAAAACAAAAATCATACGGTCTAACATGACGAACTATAACATGGACACTAATGCTGCAGGCAAACAAAAATCTGTGAGCGTATATAAAATAGGTTATTTGTTGTTCATTTTCAATTGTTTATAAAGAGAATCCTGTTTAAAGTTCAAATCTGTTGTTTTCTTTCTTGTAATTACACACAGTTTAAGTGTTTATTACATAATAATGAAAGATACTTGCTAGAATTGTTTACTTTTAGTTCTCATTAAGGAGAGGTTGAAAAATATACTCAAATGGCATATCTAGACACATTTATTGATTAAAAAAGACAAAAAGAACTATTAAACTTATAACATTAAAGGGGTTAATGATTTCAATTTTGTGTTAAAGTACATTTTGAACATTTTGAGCACACCGCAACAATACCGCGATAATAATGATAACCGTGATAATTTTGGTCACAATAACCGTGATACAAAATTTTAATATCGTTACATCCCTAGTCTGAAGATGTAAAACCATTTGAAAAAGTATTCCAGAGGATCTATCCAAACAAGTCATATTGATGCAAATAGGCACAGTTTTTTGTCAGAGCAGAAAGGGTTAAGAGGCAGATTTCACCATGTTTCACAGTCACATATAAACCTGCTCATTCATGTCTTGACTGCTGAACAATACAGGCCGTTATATGACCAACATAAAGGGAACAATGAGACAAAAGAGGGCCGTAGTTATGCTGCTTTGACAAACATCAGAATAATAAAAGGGCACATAGTTCCAAACAAAAGCTTCCCACTCAGCTCTACGTTTAATGAAACACACCTTAGTCCTGTAGGAGCACGCTCTCTGACATTGCGTGCAGAAAAGGCCCGTTTATGAAACATGGGCTCTTAAAAACAAAGAAAAAGTTCAGGAAAACCAACTGATGTTTACTTTTTTCTTTGGGATTATACTGTACTATAATCAGAGGTCACCAGAGAAATCAGAGCTGGGAAAACAAAACTAAAATAATCTTCTTTTTAGAAATAACAAATATAATACTTGGAAAAAAAAACTTTGATGTATGTAGAGTCTTATGGCTGAACTTTCCTGGCTTCACTCATCTATTTTCCCTGAACAACCCAAGACCCACTCCTCCTGTCTCCCTGGTCTCTTCTTTCTCTGTGGGTGCTCAGCTGGCTCTTCAGTGAGGTTCGACATATTTTCTAGCTCACCATTGAGTTAATGGACTTCGCTCCCACTACAGCCCCATGAAAATAAATATGAGTTGAACTTCCCAAATATGCAGGACTGAAATTTGCCTTCGGTTTGAATACAGCTTAAGGGGCTCTTCCTAACACAGACCGAGCCCACATTGATTGGGATAAAGGTTGGGTATTTCCAGCAACCTCAAAATGTGACATGCATCTAAAAACTAAAGCCACGATTGTCAGGATCTGTGTTTTTGTCAAGTTTCCCGGTCTGTCTTCATGTTTTATGTCTTGTCTTTGTGACTCCTGTTTTATTTTGAAATTCACTTTTCCTTTCTTGTCTTTGTAGGTTTTACTTCCTGTCCCGGCTGTGTCTCGTTAACCCTCATTACCTCTTGTATATAACCCTCGTGTTGTCCCCTGTCTTGTTGCCGGATTGTTTAGAGCCCAGTTCACTTTCTCATAGTCCCAGTCATTTTTGATCACAAACCTATTTTGTCTGACCTCATTTTTGTTTCTTCCCTTCTGGATATCTTACTACCTTCTGCCTCTCTGTGTACCGAACTAGCTTCGTCTGATAACCTCCTTTGTGTACCGAACCTTGCCTGGCTGAGAACCCTCCTTTGTATTTTTTGATCCTGGGTTGTAATTAAGGCGCTATTTGTACTCAATCTTCTGCTTCTGAGAGTTTTTGTGCCATCGTTCATGCCAGCTATACGACATGTAAATTGCGAATCTTTACTATACTTTTCACAGATTTCCAGACAAGTTCTGTTTTTTATTACAAGAAGAAAAATAACAAGGATGAGTTTGGAATGATTCTTCAACTTCAGAACCTTAAATTCAGGTCCTCAAAGATGGTAGACTTAAGTTCAAATTTGGAATATGTGCTTCATCCTGTAGCTTAGCTTTTCATTTGAACTGTGCCATTTTTAACATTACCCAAAGAGTACTGACAACAATAGTCAAAGCATTTGAGGCTGTATCGAATCTGTAGAATCCACATCGATTCACGTGCTATGTCGATATTTTGAGCACAGGTCTAATTGGGATACAGGTCCAGTTCAGCAATGTTCAACATTTGTTTACAATGTTGCAAATACTAGATGAATAGGAATATGCAATCTAAAGTTCTGGACCATTTAAAGGAATACTACACCCAAACAACGATTTGGCCTCATTTTCTACTCACCCTCATGCTCAACAACACTGTGGAGTAGTTTTGGAACATCTAGGATGCAGCCGGAGATCTGGGGGAATCCTCGCTGTCCACTGACATTGATATCATGACTTCGGTACGAGCCCGAACAAAAAGTGTCCTTAAAAGTCCACAAAAGGTCGGCAATATTCTTCCATACTGCTCGTGCGCTGTAATCCAAGTGTCCTGAGCGGGTAACGTCCACCATTTACTCAAAACAACATCATTTAGCACATGTTTATAGCCTAAACAGTACTACTTGGCATTTCTATGATACACTTACGGGTGCCTACGGGAGCCGCGGCTGACCAAACCAAACGAATGCGCACTCTGCAATAACTAGGAGCGTAGAACAAGAAATCCCACATTCTGCTGTGAGCGATGGAGCCGTGGACAGACACAAGAGGGGTCAGCAGAATGTGCGATTTCTTGTGTTCTTGTTTCTTGTTCTACGCTCCTAGTTATTGCAGAGTGTGCGTTCCTTTGGTTTGATCAGCCGCGGCTCCCGTAGGCACCCGTAAGTGTATCATAGAAATGCGAAGTAGTACAGTTTAGGCTATAAACATGTGCTAAATGATGTCGTTTCGAGTAAATGGTGGACGTTACCCGCTCAGGACACTTGGATTACAGCGCACGAGCAGTATGGAGGAATATTGCCAACTTTTGTGGACTTTTAAGGACACTGTTTGATTCTACTGATCACTGGTATCAAAAGTAGCTAAATGAGCCTCAGTGGTAAAGTTCTGTCTGAATTACACAAACACACGGACAACATTTGGGCCGACGGTTAAGTGTGGCAAGGAAGCCACGCACTTTTTTTTCTGCTAGTGTATTTGAGCAATTTAGACAGTGAGCAGTGCTTCAGCAGAAATTTAGGATTAACAATGAATACCTAATCCTGGGTGTGTAGGACTCACCTTCCTCTAAAGTTCTTGATGAATTGCCTAGACACCCCGCAGTCATTTAAATGCTGTTAATGAACTGTTTTGAGATTAAGCACATGTGAGATCTTTTCTTAAAGGTTGAAATTTTTTTTCACCAACTCTAACTACATCTGGTTTTGTGTTATATGATCATAAATGACTGAAGTTTAGATGAGTATAACAGATTACATTAATGTTCTCTGTGTGGATACCTGACCTCTTACTAAACCCTTTGTGGCCTCCCGTAGAGAGGCATTAAACATGTTGGCTCCTCTGCAGTATTATTGATACTCACACAGGTCAGATCTAGAGAGACAGTCAAACAATATGCATCATTTACATTAACACTGACACCAGGTATCCAGAGAGGCTGGAGAATGGAGTGTCCTTTATTCTGTTCACTAAACCTCAGACAAACATATAAAAGAGTGTCCTTTGGATTAATCTGAGGCAGATCAACAAGGATGTCTACATCTGTTCCACAGCAAGTAAATAAGCAAAACTGCTTTGATTGTTATGTTAGATCATTTATTCTCAATTCATTAAGTCTTTTTTATTTAATTATCTGACATAAGTATTGACTGTAGCCAAAGATTGCTGTTTAAAGTGAACCCAACTGGATAACATTGACACAAGTGTTACAAAGACTGGCAAAGTTGGCTTGCGTTTAGGGATGTAACGGTTACCGGTAAAATGGTAAACCGTGGTAAATGCTGCTGTTTGACTGGAGAAGCCTGAACTATGTATCTGTTCCTCGATAAAGCAGCCTCACAGGAGGCGCCCATGTGCAGTTTGCATTGTTTGGCCTCTGAGTCTGACAGTGAAAGTTAGAGACACAGCGGGATTTTTTTCTCGCGAAACAGACTCTGAAGTCTGGTTGAATTTTGGATCTTACAAGGATGTCCAGGGGAAACTGATAGAAAACTATCACCCTGTCTGTGCATGATTAATACTGCTGTTACTCCTCGAGTAAATGAGATAGAGAGAGAGGGGGAGAAGATTCAGAGGGTCATACCTGAGTGAATTACAGGTGGGTTATCAGTATTTTCTGTCTAAATAATGTATAAATCTTGTAAATAATAGCATTAGTATCATTCTGGAGTGTGTTCTTGCTGTTCTTTTGCCGTGTATTTGCCGTATTTCGTAGGAGATCGTCATTTTCTTTCATAGTTCATGTTTTATGGATTTCATCTATCGGTAGTTGGAAATATAAGAGGAGAAAATATCGAGGAGATCTGCCAGGGAGAGGGAAGACCAGAGGAGAATCTCGAAGGGGGCTAACTGTTTCAGGGACTATCGTCAGTAAAAAAAAACAAAAAAAAACAATGGCCTGGACATGGTCTAATATAATGAGCTGTAACATGGACACTAATGTTGCAGGCAAACAGAAATGTGCGAGTGTATGTAAAATAGGTTAAGATTATTTTTTGTCATCTCAAAACTTTCAAACATGTTCATTTACAACTGTTTATGAAGAGATTCCTGTTTAAAGTTCAAATCCGTTCTTTTTCTTGTCCAGTAATTACACTTCAAGCATTACAGCACATAATAATAACAACAAATACTCCCCATTTCTCTTGAAATTAGGGTAAAAAATGTACTCAAAGGGCATTTCTTGACACATTTATTGACAAAAAAGACAAAAGAACTGTGATGATTCTAATATTAAAGGGGTTCAATGATTTCAAGACTGTGTAACAGTACTTTTTGAATATTCTAAGCACACTGCAACAATACCACAATAATAATGACAACCGTGATAATTTGGTTACAGTAACCATGATACAAAATTTTCATATCGTTACATCCCAACTTGCGTTACTAATTCAAAGCAAATATGCCTTTCAAGGCTCAAATGTTGGTGACTTCACAGTTACTCCAAGTAACACTGACTGAGGCTACAGTAATTTAGAAAGGTTCACTGAAGACAAATACACACACACACACACACTAGAAACACACCCATATATATATTGGTCTTGTTAGCCTTCAAATTCTAAATGTATCCTTCCATGGCATAGTGAAGACATTTTTTGATGGCTTGTGTGAAATAAAACCGTTCTGTTCTCAAAAATACAGTATAACGTACCTCTATATGTCTTGAACTATTATAGTTCAGTAAGGACATGATACTATCAAGCCAATATACAAGCCATTAACAATAACAAATTTATTCAAAAATTAATCTATGGATTTGTCAGATTTTAGAAAACACACATTTAAACCTCACAGGTCACAATACAAAAGATTCTTAAAATGATGAATACACAAGACAGAAAGAAAACCTTTGATAGGTTTTCTATGAATTCAGAAATGAATTTAAAGTTAAGTGATTGCAGCCGTAGATTGAAAATAATGCAACTGAAGCTTCAATCAAATAAGTAAGAAAGACTGTTATTAGTTGTAGTATAATTATAGATATATATGAGTGTATAGATTCATTTGGCATTCAGAGATCTGCCAAGGCCCACCCGTGTGCTCAGCCTCATTAATACAATTTTCTGACAAAATCAGCAGAAACCACGCTGATAGAAACTGTACTGTCTGAATCTATATCCTGAATAAAATCGGCCTGAACCTTTATATATTTCCCAGCTGTATGAGAAATGCAGGGGGCAGCACTGAAGGAAGCTTCCGCTCTTTCTTCACTGAAACTGATTTACAGCAGTTGATAAACAGGCTGCCACGGCTGAAAGCACAGGCTTTACTCTGCTGTTATTATGAGCTTATGACAGCATGCATGGATGAGTGAGTGTGCACACAAAGCACAGCTGGATGAGCGAACACCAATGCTGTGAAGAAGGAGTACGGGACAGAGCGAGAGCTTGCTAATAGTTACTTTAAAGGCCGGACTGGACAGTACAGTCCTGAGAATCAGGGCTGCACAATACATCGCTGACTTATCATTTTGGCATCAGGAGCTCTTGCAGTGAACACTTGGGCTGAGTTCATCACAATAGATTTAATGTTTCTTGTGAAGATAATCATGTGTACATTTTACCCCAGGTATGGAAAGGCCAGTGGAGGCACATCAAACCCAAAATCAGTGACAGGGGCTCTGTGTGCTTGTGGATTTTATATTAGAGGCTGAAAACTATTTCAAACATCAGCATTCTCCCTTTAGAGAAGATCATTTACTCAACTGTCTGGAAAGAATATGAATATTTATTTCAGGTTGAAGCAAATAAAAGTGCTGGTACTAAAACAAAAATTAAATGGTAAAAAGTTACAAACATATCTGCAACTTCTGTGCAGTTTAAACCAAAAAATAAATGAAAAATTATATTTGTTGAAAAAATAATTTATAAGTTAAGTTTTTTTGCCTCAATGACTTATTTCTGTTCTCAAACTTTAAAAAATACTAATAAAATATTTTCAATTTAGGTCACAGCGCAGGCATTAAAAATTATAAAACACCTTTAACCTAACTTAATTATTTCTTGACACGTGTTTAATTATTTTAGAGTATAATAAAACATGTAAAAGCAATAATTATAGAAATAAATAACAATAATAAAAACAATAAATAGAAGTGCAGAGGGAGAGCAAACTCCAGAACTTTGCAGAATTTTGAGGTATTTACATTTTTACAAGTATATTTCTTTAAATTCAAATTCTTTGTTAAAAATGATAAAATCAAAGACAAATATGTTCAATGAAAACTGAGGAGTTTTAAGATAATCAAGATTTAACAATTGCAATCCTAATATCTATTAATCTAATTGTGATTGTAATATTTGCATAAATAAGTAGCCTTGGTTATCAATACTATTTATTTTAATGGGTAAGTACAGCATTATCAGTATAATCAGAATAACAGCAGATATTTGCTCCAAAAGCTAAACAGGTAATAAAATTACCTATCATAAATATCTTAATGTCGCTGTTAGCTTTTTATATTTTTGTTGACTTTAATTCAGCAACAAGGATTGTCTGTTAACTTAAAGGTCAATCTGTGTTGTAGCTCTTAAAAGTGCAAATGAAGCTTAAACTTTCAATGGCTGTTTATAAAACAAATTTCATTAAAAAGACTTTTAATTCAAACAATTTGCTGTTATTTCTAAATATTGGTATCTGCTGAAGTAATCTTTAGACAAGGTCATATTGTAAATTGGCAAACTATCCAGTATTGTGCATCACTTATTGTCACTGGTAACATCAATACTATTAACATGTCTTCTTACACTGGTATTCATAGTTTTCTTGTTGCTGTTTCGTTTCTTACTTTACTTATTGCTGCTGATATTTTTAACCATTCATTCTTTTGACCTATTATAAATTACAGGACATTTAGTATATGATGAAGAAGCAAGAAGGAAATAATATCAAACTTTATAAAAAAGTAAATTAAAATGTAAATATTTAAAATAATTTTGCAGTAAATAAATAGTATAAGAGGTAGTTCATTCTAAATAAAGGGAAATTAATTATCCTGAGTGTTAATGCATGGTAAACATGTTTTTAAAAAGGATACAAACATTTTGCTCTTATTCAACAGATAAGAATTAAAAATCAAATAATAATGTATAATTGGGCTAAACACATAATTTTGGTAATGTTCAAACTTTTTAAAAGTAACATACAGTTTATTTAATGGTTATGTATGAAAGATTCAGTCACAATAATATCTCTTTACCAATGTATTTATGATCATTGGTAAAGATCAAATATGATTTCTTATTTATTTAACAGCATCAGCATCACATGTATTAACTTATTTTTTTTTCTCTCATTAAAGCGTAAAACATCTCAATCCCTATGTTACATAGGCATGCAAGAAAATGAACAGAAAAAATACAGAAATATCTGCAGGCATTGATTATAATTGGAATATAAATGAATACATTATTTACCACAAATGACAAATCAAATTCAACTTAACATGCAGCTCTAAAATCTAAATGATTGTGCTTTTATGTTTCTGGAAGCCAGATTTGTTCCCACCTTAGATTAAAATACAATTATTTTTTCCATCTCTCTTAACGACATCTGACACTGGCTTGACATTTTAAATGAGGAGGGGGATGCATGTGCCCAGGCAGCATACTGACAGTACAGTTGTGCCCAAAAGTTTACACCCCCCAGCAGAATTTCGGATTATTTGGCCTTTTCTCAGAAAATATGAATGATAACACAAAAACCTTTCTGTCACTCATGGTTAGTGGTTGGGTGAAGACATTTATTGAAAAAAAGATTAGTTTACTCTTTTTAAATCATAATGACAACAGAAACTTCAATATTGACCCTGTTCAAAAGTTTACACCCCCTGTTTTTAATACCTTGTATTTCCCCCTTTAACATCAATAACAGCTTGAAGTCTTTTGTGGTATTTGTGGATGAGGGTCTTTATTTTCTCAGATGGTAAAACTGCCCATTCCTCTTGGCAAAAAGTAAATTCTTGGGCTGTCTTGCATGAACTGCACATTTGAGATCTCCCCAGAGTGGCTCAATGACATTGAGGTCAGAAGACTGAGATGGCCACATTAAAACCTTCACTTTATTCTGCTGTAGCCAATGGCAGGTTGATTTGGCCTTGTGTTTTGGATCATTGTCATGTTGGAACGTCCACGAACGTTCCATGCGCATCTTCTTGGTCGATGAGTGTAAATTTTACTCCAGTATTTTCTGATAACATGCTGCATTCATCCTTCCATCAATTTTGACCAATTTGCCTGTGCCTTTGTAGCTCACGCATCCCCAAAACATCAGTGATCCACCTCTGTGTTTCACAGTAGGATTGGTGTACCTTTCATCGTGGGCCTTGTTGACTCCTCTCCAAATGTAACGTTTATGGTTGTGGCCAAAAAGTTCAATTTTGGTCTCATCACTCCAAATATCTTTGTTCCAGAAGTTTTGAGGCTTGTCTCTGTGCTGTTTGGCATATTGTAAACGGGATATTTTGTGGCATTTGCGTAGAAATGTCTTTCTTCTGGTGACTCGACCATGCAGCCCATGTTTCTTCAAGAGTCTCCTTATTGTGGATCTTGAAATATCCATCCCCAATTTTTTTCAGAGAGTCCTGTATTTCAGCTGAAGTTATTTGAGGGTTTTTCTTTGCATCTCTAACAATTGTCCTTGCAGTTGGAGCTGAAATTTTTGTTGGTCTGCCTGACCGTGGTTTCATTTCAACAGAATCCCTCTCTCCCCTTCTTAATTAGAGTTTTAACAGTGCTTCTTGGCATCCTCAGTTCCTTAGATATCTTGTAAAATCCTTTTCCTGTTTTATACAGTTGAAATATCTTTTATTGCAGATCTTTTGACAATTCGTTTGCTTTAACCATGACGCAGAAACCAGAAACTTCAACGTAGCACTGAGTGAAAGATGCACGTGTCTGTCAGGAGCTCAGAAACTCACTGAGCTTTCATACACACATACAGTTTACAAGCTAATAGATCACAGAGAGGATGGTTACCTTTAGTAGACATTCAAACCCATTTGTGTCAAATTTTGTGCATGTTATCAGGCCAAAACTGCCAGGGGGTGTAAACTTTTGAACAGGGTAATTTTTGAAGTTTCTGTTGTCATTATGATTTTTTTTTTTTTTGCTTGTATTTCACGTTTTATTTATTTGAAAGAATGAAATGGAGTACTAAACTAACTAAACCAACTGACTAGTTGGCTTAATGTCTTCATTAAAAAAATACTAATTTATGGAGAATTTAATGTTCTCACATCTGTTTGCAGGACAGGTTCATTTCTGTTAAGTGAAGACTGAGTACTTTAAACCCAAAAACATCAGCAGCACTAACGGCATCAGTGATTAGCATTTGCACTTCATTGCTTTTTTTTTTTTTTTTTTTTTTGTAAATATAGTGAGCCTTTACTCTTTACCGATTTTGAAGCAAAACATTTTTAAACTGAGGTGCAATGACATTAAGGTTTTTCTGTTCTTCTATTCTGAGAATTTTGGAAACATCAGGAAATAAGATGTCAGCAAAGGTCTAATATCATTCATCCTCAGTTCTGACTGATGTTAAGAGAGCATTACGAGAATTTAATTAAGAATATATTTTTTTGAATAATCATAACAATTAAATAAAGGGAAATATAAATATAGAAAAGTAGAATATATTATAATATAGTTAGAATATATTATTACAAACCGGGTGTAATTTAGTACGAACAGCTTTCAGTGTTTTTCTCAAACATACAGAGACTGTTGTTGTGGTTGGACTAACATTTTGAAAGAAATATAGTATTTAAACTTGAATTCCCCTCGTATATATAAAAAAACTGCTTACCAGGCTTCTCTGAGAAGTCAGAAATTAATAAAACACAACATTCAACTACTTAGACTTTTTTGTTGTGGAATGCAAGTACATACCTTCAATGTGACCTTATCAAGAAATAATAACAAACTTTATATTTTTTTTGTTTATTTGTAAAAACAGCAAATTTGAAAATCATGGTTGACAAAATTTTAGGATAAAAATAACATTTTAGTTAAACAGCTTTAACACTGGTGTGCTAACTATCACAGAAACATAAAAGATGATTTTGGTGATAACCAATCATTTTTATTTAGGGCAGCTGTAACATAGACCTCACATTGTTTGTTCGCCTAATAAATGTATTAGGCACTGTTAACTAAACTAACTTGAATAATGGTGTCTAATGTTTTATGGCCCTTTTAAGATAACAGACATAGAAAAAGAATTATTATTGCTAGATTTAAATATTAGTTACATATGATTAAGCCTAAAGAAACTGTATTTGAACTCACTTTCTTCTCTCCTTGTATTTTGTTGACTCTTGACAGCCAATACTGAATGTGAAACACAAAATTATTTGCCCGTCCATTTTTTTTATCTGTATTTAAAATCAGAATTTAAAATTATTTTAAGTGAGTTGGGGGACCATGTGGTGCACAACATTACACTATTTTGAGAAATCTGATGAATCTATCATATTCTCAGCTTACAGCAAAGATAAAGATATTTGTTCTCTGATTAAACTGGACTTCATTATCATTGTTTTGAAAATGCTGCTGCACATACCATATTTTCTCATGCTGTATAGGCCTTTACAGAAACAAGACATCTTAGCATAAAGAAACTATATTTGAACTCACCTACTGTGTGTAAAATTAGAGCCAGATGATTTTCCCTTTCCCTTATTTGTTGATAATTAAAAAATAATTTGCCACTTTAAGGAAAGCTGGAGACCACATACGGCCCCAACGCTCTTGGGTACAGACCCCAGTTTCACACCCGTACATAAAGTCATATAATATGCTGAAACTGTTAGGGCAGTATATCATTTTAATAGACAGTACTGTTTATTGAATATTTGTTTACAGATTAAACTGTACTTCATATAATTGTTTTGAAAAATACTGTTGCACATCACATATTTTCTCAAGTTCAACAGTCCTTTTTTAAAAAGGGTATTGAAAAATAATTAATATATTAGATTTAAATGTTAATTCCCCACATTTAAGCCTAAACGATTTATATCTAAACACACTCCCTGCCTTTTTTAGTTTGTGATTTATTTTGTGGAATGACAACAAACAGCAGTGACACTTCTCACTTCCTTCAGCTTTTCATAACTGCACACAGAAACTCAAAAGGCACAAAGCGATGAAGGCTGCAAAACATTTAACCTTGTGAGCACAAAAGCTAACGCCTTTACTCAAATGACTGAAGTTTGTTAGAGTTGGAGTCTTACCTTGAGTGTGAGCTGTTTGTGAGTGTGTGCTGCCTCTGAGTGCAGCCACACTTTGTACAAATGAACTACTTTACAACCCGCCCAGCACGAGCCGCTGTGTGCACGCGTGTGGTCAACTGACTGAAGTTGTTTTTTTGTCAACATAATCAAGACAGCCAGCTGAAGCTCAAACTGAGCAGACTGAGCAAAAAAAGTGGTTTAAGTCACTCTGAACGCGTTATGGCCGTTGGAGTGTTACAGAAACTGGTGAATACACAATCTCGGACTAGTTTCTTGAAAATGACAATGAGTTTACTGAACCCCAGTGGCCTTCACTATCACCAATCAAAAATCAATCAAAAAAAGCTCCTTTGGGTTGTGGTGGAGAGGTAGGTTTACATGAATGAGCAGCAACTGCATGATGCCAGCATGTCAATATAATATGGCCAAAACCTCAAAGGAGTCTTTGCCACAAAGAATTTAGGTGGTTATGAGGCCAAAAGGGTAAGAACTATGCTAACAAATTGTCCCTAATAAAGTGGCCAGCATATCATATAAGTTATAACTTAGTGTCCAGCTTATGTTATTCCTTCAGTTTTAGAAAACAGCACTCACAGCAATAACATGATCTTCTCTGAATGTAACAGAATGTGATGACGTGTCACACAAATATATCAGAAGGGAGCTCAGAGGCAGCTTTGGCCTCATCTGACTGTCATTATACAAAGAAATTTAGCCTGACCACATTAAATAAGTTGTTATAGCTACAGACTGATGGGTGTGTGTATTACAAAAGTGTATATTACTTAAACTTTATACCAGAGGTATTCAATTAAAGTCACTGAGGTCCAGTTAATAAAATTTCCTCCACTAAAAGGTCTGAACCAAAGTCCAGTTGTGTCCCCATATGCCCACATTTTCATGGTTTCAGCAATATTTATTGTCAGTTTTTAATGCAGGATATGTTTTATTTAGTGTACAGCTAGCTCTTTTACCATAAATAAAAAAAGTCCTATGTGAATTAATTTAAGGCCTTTATTTTAGATTTTAAAAAGAAAAACCTAAAATTATTATTTTTTAAGTGCAAACAGCCAAATAACCCTTTTTCTCTTAAATCAAAGAGGTCCCAGCCAAGAATTTAATGCCTATACACCAAGTAAAAAGTCAACATCTTTAGAAAACAATAAATTAAAGGTGGCTCTTGTTAGGAAAACATAAGTGCATACTGACCAAATATTTTGCCTCTTCATTTTTCTTGAATAAGAGTGGTCACAGCCTTAAAAAAATGAAGACCTACACTTCCAGTAAAAAAGTGAACATCTTTATGATTCAAGAAATTAGTTCTTAAAGTACAATCATCTGTAACTGCTGTGTTGCTTCAATATAATCTATCAAGAAAGTGAAAGGGAGATAAATATTTTATTTGTGCAGGTTCACTCATGGCATGACGGGCGTGTGATCAGACCACAGTCGCCATTCTAGTGTTAACTAAGGTGGCAGCGCCCGCTATATATCTGTGACTGTTGGAAAAATGCTCAAATCAAATCTATCCTTGTTAATTTATCAGAGATAGGTCACCTGGTCTATACAGAACCATCACTCAGTCCACCATTTGGTGATGCCTGCTATATTCTATACTGTACTTTTGTATGTGTACTAAGGTTAGACTGAAGTATTTGGCTACTGAAAAGCTTCTAATGATCTAAGAATTTGTTTGTCCATCAGCAGTAAAAACATTTATTTGGCTGTCATGGTAACACAAGTTTTTGATCCTGATTCTGACAGCAAAAAACAAAAACTTTTGTATGGAGACATTGTTTGGTGCTGTGAAAATAGCTCTGTTTGACTGTTAAAATGTTTAATTACAAACAAAAACTGTCCAAAATAAAAAAAAATAAAAGCATACAAGTTCATGAAATGGATGAGTAAAGGAGCAAGACTCTGACTTCTATGTTGCTGTGGTGTCACACAAATGTTTGTTTCATTTTACTTCAATCAGATCAAATTTAAATATTTCTGTATTTTATATTGTCAGATCAATAATCACATTTAGATATGATTTTCAGTTCATAAAGAAATGATTCCCCTTGGGAAAGGATGCTGCCTCTACCATACACTGCAGTCATTAAAGTTTGTTTGTGTATGATTAAGATCCAGAGCACGTCATGTTCGTGGTAAGAAACTCGACAGACTGCTGATGCAAAAAAGACTGATAGACAGTATTGATATCACGCTCTTATCGAGGATGTAGTGAAGAATTAACCAGAATAATCTCTCTTTAAACTCTGTCACCAACCACTGAACAGAGTAGGAACAACTGAACCACCTTTTATAATATCTAAAACCTTTTATAATACTATCAATGTATTACTCACACCAGAAAAACACTCAAGAAAAGCTCAAAACCGTAACATGGCTGTAAAGTAATGCTAAATATAGACAGTCTGAGAATATGCATATTTCGGAAATGAGAAAAGGCCTTGAGAACAAAATACAGAAATAAACTAATGATGAAAAAAACAAATAAAATACTTTTAAAGTAACACACACACAATTAGGAATTACTGAAAAAGTCAGGTATCACTACTTTTACCATCAAATTCAAGGAAAAGACTTTCAAGGACATATTAAAAAGCATGTAGCATATCCTTATGCATTTGATCTCAATACCCATGCCAAGGAGGTTATGTTTTTACAGCCTTGTGTGTTTTTTAGTAAAATAACTCAAAAAGTTCTCAACAAACCTTGACAATGTATATATACTCGACAATAAATTTATCCTCACCATATTTTTTTCTGCTGAGTATAGATTTATCCAAGACTAGCCCTTGAGATGTGGCGTCTCATTTATAAGAGGGTCCTCATATCTAAATGGTTGAAAAGATTTTTATTATGGAAGTATAATGAATAACAACCACGAATAGAGAGGTCATTCTATATTAACATTAAGAAATGATGTCAATTCCTGGGGGGGTTGTACATTCTCAACTGCAATTGGTTTTCAATTCAGATCCCAGTGTTTGACAAATTTAGCTCATCTTTATGCATCTTTAAATAAAATAAAGTGCTAAGTTCAGCAAAAGATTTTTTTTTTGTTTTAAAAAGATGTTTTGCTTTTCTGAAGTGACACTGAGTGCAGTATCAGTCACTGTCAGAAGTCAATATGCTAAGAGTGCTTGTTTATACTCTTATTTTTTTTCTTTCTTCATTTTAGAAAACGTTCACAGGCAAACACTGTTGGATGTCAGAATCTTCTCAAAAACTGCAGGACAAAATGTTCCTCAAGAACGATGGATGAATGAAGCTTGAGATGTTTCTATGAAAGGTTCTTTGGTGGGATTTGAACAGCCTGTGCACATAAAGAGTGTGGATGCTGGACACTTTTATTCACAGACCAAACGTCTTAATAAAGCAGTCATCTGTCAGCGTATTAATCCCTCAGTCATCCTGCAGACTGTTTTACATCTCACACTTTTTTAGTTCTTCCAAGCGAGACAATGAAGCCAGAGGGGTTTTATTTAAGGAGATCATTCGGCTTCCCTGAACCCTGTATTGTTCTCTGTGATTGGCTCGACCCCACACTGCGCTCAAGCAGACAGTGAGATGAACAAACACACATGTGCGTACACACACACCGACACACCATTCTTCTCCATTGTGGTGTTTCCCTGTGGACTCCTGCTTCGATAGGATTCAGGAAAACAATGTCCAGAGGATATAGGGGGTCAGGAGGAGAGGGAGGAGGGGGAACCTTTGTCTGCTCTGTCGCCTTATTGAGACATCCGATGTATAGGACATTGTACACGCACACAATCTTACTTTAAGACTCAAAAAGACTGAACATGCCAAACAGGATACAAACTTTAAAAAAAAATTGTATCATGACTGTCAAATGTTCCAAATGATGCAGCTGAGAACAGGTTCATTAGGAAAGGATGATTAGGATTCAGAAAAGGAGTGTGACCACATCTCTGTAAACTCATATCAGTCAAAAAGGACATTTGAACAAAACAGGAAGACAGAAGAAGACTTTTTTCATTACCAATGACAGCTGCACTATGACAGTCAAAGAAAGCAAAAAGTTTCAAGCTGATGCAGCTCTATCAGTGTTCGAAGAAAGGGGGGGCTGTTTATTCTGAGATGATTTTACAAAGATCATACCACAAGACTACAATTTACCAAAGATCACACTACAGGTCTTTATGCTCAATTCTGACACTTTGTTGAGACCAGATATTTTTGTCAAAGGTGAGAATAAACTGTCTGTGGCTATCAGACTGTATAACTCCACCCTATAATATCACTGCTTTGTCTGGTCCTTGAGTATACTGTAATTTCTAGATCATAACACGCACTCCATTATAAAACACACCCCATATTTTAACATTTATTGCCTAAAGAACACTATTCTCGATTATAACATGCATCCAAATTTTGATCAACCTTATTCCCTCAGACAGCTCAAATTATGATTATTTAAAGTTTCAATCAATGACATTTCAGTATTTTCAAACAGATGCATAAACACCTTTTGCATGTGCAATTGTTCAATTTCTGCCAAGCATGTTCAGTCCTAGAGTACCGACCAATCAGAGAGCAGCTACCAACATGCCAATGTCTTTGACCAATCACTACACAGCTATTTTGCATCCCTTTGCTCACAAGATGGCAGCACTCTGTGTTTGCCAGTGAGTGGTAGCACTTGAGAATTAAACGATGATTACGCAGTTAAACTAATTGAAGGGAAAGTTCAGTATTTTTGAAGTGGGGTTGTATGAGCTCCATATGGCCTCTTCCTACATAGATGCAGTAGAAAGTTCTCTCCTCTCCCTCAGTAAGACAGTCTGTAAGAGTCTGTTATTTAGAAACTGCCTCAAACTGGGATGAATCGTACCAAGAACAAAGGATATTTTTCACCTAAGAACTCCCATCAAAAAATAATACCACAGTTTAAGAGTATGCTACATATGCATGTTTTTAAGTGCATAAACTTTTCGAAAATATAAAGTTTATCTGGACTTTACCAACTCACGTCACGCACTCCTTCGCACAGTGGAGTTTGTTGAATGAGAGATTTTGTTTTTTTTATATTCTAAGTGCTAGCTCACTTTAGCTAAAACACATTTTAAGTTTTGGGTCTTACCCTGTCAAAGAGTTAATGTTTTGACTCAAGGGGCTATTCATCAGTAACTTCAGTGGAATAACTTTAAGTGTCCTGCTGTTCTACAGTAGCATGGAGAAGAAAAAATTACAGAATATCTGCAAATTGTCATTGAGAATGCTACAACTGTCTAGTTCAGGAGTCCAGTTTAAATGTGTAAACCCCTTCATTGAACAAATGACAAACAAAACAAACAAAAGACACCAAGCATTACTGTGAAACAGACCTAATCATAAAACGGTGCTAGTTTAATTTCCATTCCAAGGATTCTCAGCTTTTATATAAACTTTTTATTAAACATCTCTACAACCTGAAGGTCATTCAACAATGATCAATGTTCTTTTTAAGGTATTAAAAAAAATCCACAAAGACTTCTACAGCCACCTGGGCGATTTTGGTTTGAACACTCGTGGTGAAGAGGTACAGTATTTCTGTCATACATCCACATTTGAAAGGTGAAAAAGAAACTGCACCTTGTGAAACTGCAAGTTTCATTTTTATTGATTATGCAACAGATGGTATATTCTGTTCACCCAGATGGATAGGGGAGTCCTTAACAATTTGGAAAAATCTTTGAAACGGCAGTCAATGTAGTTAAAAAACAGTAAATTAATGCTGATTTTTGGAATATCAGATCTCACACAGTGAGAGTGTTTACAGTTCTTTTAATGGTACAGGATTACACACATGGCAAAATTTGTTGGTACCCTTCAGTTAAAGGAGACATATCATGCTGATGCATGATTTAATACTTACATATAATATAATAAATTTTAAAATTAATGCTGATTTTTGGAATATCAGATCTCACACAGTGAGAGTGTTTACAGTTCTTTTAATGGTACAGGATTACACACATGGCAAAATTTGTTGGTACCCTTCAGTTAAAGGAGACATATCATGCTGATGCATGATTTAATACTTACATATAATATAATAAATTTTAAAACAAGAGCTTACACCCCCTTAATTTTCCAAAAATTAGATATTGTATTTTTTCTGATATCCTAGGACGAGATTTGATGCCTCTGAAAATAGGTCATTGCAAGATGTCCACGAGATTTCAAACGTCATGACGACACGAGGTACCTTTCTTTTTATTGGAGTAATCTGATAAAACACTTCCTCCTCTGTGATGTCCGTCAGCCCCAAACCGTCACCGAGGAACACATCCAGCAGCAGGGGTATAAAGCTCCCTCGCTCACATTCCTTCATTACCAGCTCTGGCCTGCAGGGAGACTCAATATGCCATCGCTGCTTTGAGCCTGCCAGAAAATACAGTAGAAGAAGAAGGACAAGCTGGCTCTACCCCCGATAGAACTGACCAATCAGAGCACAAAGGGCTGTGACGTTGCGAGGTAACTTTAGGTCATCCTTGAGACCAAGCATTTCAACAAGCGCTTCATAATGGCCTAAAATGAGGATATTGAGAACGCTATTGTGGGGCAATGAAGGAACTAAATGACTTGTACTGAGGGCAGAAATGCTTTACAGGCATCCTAGTCTGGCATAGTGAAAAGGAGAAACAAGCATGATATGTCCTCTTTAAAGAAACAAAAACCTACATGGTCACTGAAATAATTTGAAAATGACAAAATTAATAATAGATTTTAAAAAATTACTAAAAACTAACTAATAAAAATTCAGACATTGTTTTTAAATGGGGTTCAAAGAACTATTAAAAAATAAACTAATAAAACACCCCCCCCCCCCCCCCCCCAAAAAAAAATGATGGTATCCTTAACTCAATGCTTTGTTGCACAACCTTTTAAGGCAGTCACTGCAACAAGGCGATTTCTGTAACTCTCAATGAGACTTCCCCAGGTATTTTGGCCCACTCCTCATGAGAAACTGGTCCAGCTGTCTCAGGTTTCAAGGGTGTCTTCTCCAGACTGCATGTTTCAGCTCCTTCCACAAATGTTCAACAGGATTTAGATCAGTGCTTATAGAAAGCCACTTCAGAATGGTCCAATGTTTTGTTCTGAGCCATTCTTTTAGCCGTGTGTTTTGGGTCATTATCTTGTTGGAGGGCCTATGGCCTGCAGCTGAGACCAATCTTTCTGACACTGGGCGGCACATTTTGTTTCAGGATGCTTTGATAGTCTTGAGATTTCAGTGTACCCTGCAGATTCAAGAGACCCTGTGCCAGATGCAATTTTTTTTAAATAGTTCTGTTGAACCACAATTAAAAAGCAATGTCGGATTTTCATGAGTTGATTTTCAGTAATTTCTATTTTCAGTAATATCTATTATTACTTTTTTTAGTTTCAAGTTATTTCAGTGACCATGTGGGTTTTTGTTTCTTTCACGCAAAGGTACCAACGATTTTTGCCACATATGTGTGTGTGGCTGCTCAGAAATAAAGAAGCATGTTAAAGCTCTTCCTCCCCCAAATTGTTCTTCATTTGGTGTCAATTCTTTGTTTAAAAGATGCGACATTAAGGAATTTCAGAGACATTAAAAAGAAAGTAAGTAGTTAATTTAATGACAAAGTGGGCCACTTTGTGTCATCAGCTTTTAATTAGGCACTTCAGGTACCTCAGATGTTTCCTAAAGTTAGCACAGCAAGAGGAATCTATCATACAGCAGAAATCTGACGTGCCTTGTGGTGGGCCTCATGACAAAGCTGCCATAACATGACATGAAGTTGCCATGAAAACCAAACTGTATCGCCTGAGCAAGTGTGAACCGTTAGTGAAAGTTTTCTTCCTGATTCTGTATTTTATTCATGTTTTGAACTTCTGGTAATGGAGCCAAACTCCCTTACCTTCGTGACAGTGTGACCCGAACTAGACATTTCCGAGTCAGTAAAGATGACCTGCTAGACTCCACCCACCTCCCCTGAAAACCTTCTTCTAAGATCTCTATTTAGTACTTAACATACAGCTGTGCTCATTAAAGTATATCTTCTAAATAGTAAAAAAAAGTTTCTGTTTTGTTGATCAATTTCACAAACAGAAAAGTTGTTTAAAAATAGATCCTGATAATTCCACAGGAAATAGCAAAATGTTTCGTAAGCAGCTCACAGCTTGTGGATCTGAGTTTTGTCTGATTTGATTGAGAGACCCCTGGCAGCAGAATTTACAGCGCATGTGGCTTTGTGACTCTCTTGTGGCTTTCCGCAGGCCTCAGAGTGGTCTAGTTTGGCTCAGTACAGTTCAGTACAGCTTAGAGTCGTGAACTCTGATCTTGTTTGAGTTTCCACTTCTTTCACTTCAGGTGGAGATGTGAGCCGGAAAGTGAGAGTTGGGCCAGCTACATATAAGCATTGCACCAGCTATGAATAAGCGTGACACCACAGCAGTGCAACACAGCGTAGTAACCATCAGAGGACAATTGTACACAAAGAGCAACAATGGAGGACTTTCAGAACTCCAGTTTTCTGTGGAGCACTGTCTCATGTAAACAAGTTTTACAGCAACGGCAGTGGGCACGTCATTCTAAATCCAGAGTTAATTTGAACACATTAATGTAGGTGATTTAATTTTAGCTGTTGTTACAAAAGAATTGAGGAATTTTGCTCCACCTTACTCTTTAAACTAACACAATGAACACTAAAGAGCAAGCAATTAATGAAAATATGAGAAGAAAAATACAAAACCCGGTAAACAAGAAGAAAGATATGACTCTGATCACCTGCAAAATCAAACTAATTATTCTTTGTGCCATGACCAACATTCCCTCAAGATTTCATTAAAATTTGAACATCATGTTTTAGGTTAACCTGTTAACAATCTAACAATCTGTGATGGAAGTAATGCATCACAAAAATAATGTGATTACCGTAATGCATTTCTTTTCATTGAATGTCAGGCATTACAAAAAAAAGGTAATATTTACTCAGTACAAGTGTCAGTAATGCAAGTTACAATGCATTTTTTAATTTAACCCGAAATGAAGAGGTTTTTTTTGTTTTGTTTTTGTTTTAATACAAATTCACCAAATACTCTGTGAGATCAGCAGAGGAGAAAAGTCCTCCATTAGACCTAAAGTTACAGTATCTCTAACACAATTTATCAGAATTTTACCTTTTGTCTGTTTTTGCTATGATTGTTTCTTGTACTGTGCCATGCGCATCAATGTGGTTTTTATATTCTACTGTTTTTAGCCTTAAGCTGAACTCAGTCATACAGCCACCACATCACCTTCCACTGGATGTGTAATGAGATTTTGAGCGTAATGAGCTACATTTATATTTCCTGTTATTTTGAAGAGAGTAACTTAAAAGTAATGTGATAATAGTGTAATGCCTTACATTTCAAATACACTAATATTATAATGTAACTAATTACTTTGAAATGACAGTAACAAGTAATAAATAATGCATTACTGTTTTGAAGTAACTTGCCCAACACTGGTCAGGAGCATGAACTTAACCAGAGACAACACATCTTGCTGTTACACCTATAAAGCATAATTTCCATGATGAAGCAACCCTCACCATATAACTTCTGGACCCTGATGACCCACGCCTAGCCCTTAGAATAATGTTGGTGTCATTATTACTTAGACAGATATTGAGTGACAAACTAGGTATCACTGATGGAGATTATTCAGAACACCACCAATAATCAAATAATTTGAAGTTGGGACATTACCAACATCTCATGAAAATTTCAGCATAATCGGTCCAGTAGTTGTTGCGTAACCTAACAAACAAACAAACACACACACACAGGCAAACACAACCTCCCTGCCGAAGGTACAGTATCAAGTTCAAAATGTCATGCTGCCACATAACCATTTAATCTTGATTATTCTGCTTTCTTAAATTTGGTAGGCAGTCATTTTTATTAAAACTGAATTAATTTCCATGCTCTGGTGTGGAGCATCTCTTTATTCTGGTCTATAAAATGTCAAACATTTCAAAAACAAGTAAAATAGCTTTCTGTCATTCACATAAGGCTTATTCAATGATGACACATCTCTATCTTATAAAAAGGTTAATTAATTTGATTTGATAAAAACTTTCTCTAAATTCAAAATAATGCTTTAACAGACAGAGGTTAACAAATGTACAAATGTTTAAGAAATATGAGCTTATTTATCTTGTCAATAAGACATGCGATCATTCAACCTACAGAGAAAGAAAAGAGTGAACACCCGGGTCATCTTCCGCCTTCTTGAACCTGTTCACCTGTGAAGACAAAGCTCCAAACAGGGGGGGGGGTTAAAGGTGAAATGCCAAACCACTCCTTGAGACTATCCTGTTTGTGTGTGTGTGTTTGTGTGTATGTTATTGTGTATGGTACACACTACACTGCAGCAAAGACAGACTCACTCATGGCTTTGCATCAAACAGCATGGTCAGTGTGCTGTGTGTAAGCTGCAGGCTACATGGCGTTACAGTCCGGACTGTATCACAAATGAAAGAAAAAGACAGAAACACTGAAAACAAAAGGAGAGGTGGCAGCAGCAGGGGTGTGAAGATGGGAGCGGAGGACAGATGAAGAAAGAGAAGAGATTGACAGAGGGAAAGGTCAGGGACTCCCCACTGACGGACAGCTTTGTACGCAGTCAGTCACTGTAAAGACACACACTCACATAAACAAACATCAAATCCACGTCCTCTCTGTTCAGTCAGATCCCCGCTGTGGCGGAGTCCGTGCTTTCTGCATACTTTGAAGACAGTGATGAGTGGGAGTCATCACTTCTGGACTGATCTCAGACCTTCTGTTGGTCTGTCTTCAACCCCGTTTACAGCGAACGCCTGTTAAAATGTTCACAAACTCCACCTTAAGGATTCCCAGATTCTGGAGGCACCATTACAGACAGAGAAGCAGTTTAATGATTATGGATGGGAATTGTAAACCAATCACGGCTGAGAATCCATAACAACTCCCTCAAGGAACTGATATCATTAGTGTACAGCAAAAACAGCAAAAATTGGTCAAAAATACTAGCAGAGGGCAGAACTGCTCAAAAATGTGTCTTCATATTCAACACTACAGGCACACCTTCAGTAAGTGGAAAGAGCAGCAACTTTCAGATGCATCAGCACTGAATATCAGGAGTGCCATATTTCTGACAGTGTTGGCACTGAAAACCTGTGGAGGACATATTTTGCCCACACAGAAAAGCAGCGAGAATTGTTAAAAGAATCATTAAAGAATCATGTGTGGATCGGCAGAGGATTGTTACATCGCTGAGTCATTTTGGACATTAACTTTAGCACACTTCTGAATGAACAGCAGGATCAAATAGTTTATTTAACTGAATATGCTCTCTGAAGCTTCCTCCTCCCACTTAGTCAATTTTTCAGATTATATTTATGCATCATTAAAGTAACAATTTACATGTAAAAATCTAAATTAAACAACATTAAATACATTTGTTTGAATTCACCTAATTTGTGCATCAATAAACTGGTTAGAATTGCTGATTTTATTCAATATTCCCTCAATCATTATAAAACAAACCTTTTTATAAGAACAGATATTCTAAATGTGTAACTAAATGTGATTAGTTTTCTGTTCTGTCCTTAATCCCCATTCCACTATAGCTGTGTTTCCATTACAGTTTTTCGCAAAATAAAAACGATATTCCTAAAATTTCGACATAGTATATTTGCGCTTTGAACGTGTTTCCATTGAAGGCTGTTCTCAGCAGTACCGTCGGAACTCTCGTCAAATATCATCCCGCGAGATTTCACTGCAGGTAGATCGATACGAACCCTTTCTCCTTTATTTCCATTTCTATCTCCTTAAAACACTCTGTGTTCCTCTGTTGTTTGATGATTATTATGGCACGTGTGTTTTTCTCGAGAATTATGGCAAGAAAAGTTTCATTCTCCCCCTCTGTCCAAACTTCCCAGGCCATGTTTACTCCGAGAAGTGATCATGTGACCAGGTACGTCACGTCCTTTTCCGTATAATTGCGGAAAAAGTGGTTCCATAGCGCTTTTGCGATATTTCTCTTTATCGACACGTCTGAAAAACCTCTTCTTGAGAGCGTAAAAACCTTTTTGCGATATCCGAGGGTTTTTTCGAAATTTAGGTGTTTCCATTACCAGTATTGTGTTGCGATATTCAGGTTTTGCGCAATTCGAGGGGTAATGGAAACGCAGCTAATCACTATAGTTCCCGTTATGTTATATGTTACCTTTACAGAGATCAACAAAAATTAAATACATGATAGTTCCTGCAAACTGCACACATATATGAGTATGAACTTGGAAAACAATCATGGATGACCAGCGGCTGTGGACCTGCATCATCAACAGAAATGACTTCATTTCATATAAATTCATATTTTTAGACCATTTTAACTCATTTTAATGGCAGATCAACTAAATGCTGCTACAATAATTAGCATAATTCCAGTTTATATTCATTTTAGATATGGATGTTTATTTTAGATTGATCTGACTGTCCATGGTTGTTATTGATTATATCTCCATAATAATGATCCTTACAGCCATACAGACATTAGGACCCTCTAGAAAAAAAGAGGTGCCACATCTCAAGAGGCTTACCTTTAATAAATCCTTTATCACCATTGGCAAATATGATGAGGACAGGTCTATGGTCTGGGCGTCCATGAGTTTGTCACTATCATAAATTTGTAATTTTAGTCCTTTTGTCTCTGCCTGGATTGATATTTATCTGGATGTTTGTGTATGTATATGTGTGAATATGCATATTCTAAATGGATACATGTAGATATACATATATGTGTATCTAAAAAGTGAAGACTGTGACTCCAGCCTGCTCTACTGCAAAGTGCCTTGAGATAACACTTGCTATGAACTGGCTCTTTACAAAGGAAAATACTGATTAATTGATATTGTTAACGATCAAAAGTTTGAGATTATTAGTGATTGAAACATTTAACCTGTTGGCAGTCCTGCAATGAAAAAAACATTCAACTGTAACAGTAAAAAACAAGGACTAGCAAAAACAATAATGGACAAGCTATTACTTTTTTATTTGATATTTAATATTGGCATACTCAAACAGAAATATAATCTCATGTTGTGTTTTTCATGTTTGCACAAGGATTACAAAAAGTTTGTTTGAAATAATAATCTGTCTTTTTTATTTCTATCAAAGTCATGTAAGGTCACTTCTTCAGTGACCTGAAGAGCAGATCATTATCCCCCTTTTTCTCTCTTTTGGACTTCTTTGTGGAAAAGTTGTGAACCATAATATGTCAAACATTTGCACTCCGCCACACAAGTCACAGCAGTCTGAACTTTGATGACACACTCCTGCCCTCTAACATGCTTTTGAGTGCTTTGTGTAAAGATGCTACACGACAAACCTGACCAAACTAGTATGGACCAAAAGTTTTAATTTCTTATCTGTGTGAAAAGAACCATGTGATCATTTTTTTTGCTTGACGACCTGATTGTGAACTTGATTTAATGGTTGGCCATCAAAACTAGATGTCATTTTCTTCTGATGTTGACTCGATGCTGCTCTTTCCAATCATGAGTGCGCTGCATCTCATGTCTGCACTCTTGATTCTGGTTATTAGATAGTTAACAGCAAGTATATCAAGACCTTCCACTCATCGCTCTCAAAACTCTTTAAAGTGTGTGACTTGAGGAGCGAATTATCCCACTGCACTCTTAAACTCACAGCCGAAGTTCAAAAGAGTAGAAAAAGGAGGTGTTGAAGTCTTTGGGAAAATGATTTACGCCTGAACCTATTCTGGGTGAACCTGCTGATATCTACTCATTTGCATCTGCCAAAAGGAGTGACACAATCATCACCACCATCCTGCTCCTCCTCCTCATCATCATCATCATCCGGCGTCACTGGATAATGAGTTAGCTGCCAATCCATTGCAGGCGTCAGGCTTTCACTTCTGCCACATTTAGAGGAGAAAATGGAGATGTCAGAGGGGGAGAAAGAGCTGATGGAGTTGTGAGAAAGTGATAGTTTGGTAAAGTTGGGTGTAGAAAAGAAAAACAAGATTAAAACTTTGAGTAAAATCAGATCACTGTCCTTCTCAAGTGGAAGCTGAACACTTTCATACAGTTCTGCCATGAGGAAAAGGTATGCTGTTGTCTGGGATCTGTGCATCAAAGGGCCTTAAAGCAACAATATGGAACTGTTTAATTGTAAAGTAGGAGCTTAAAGGTTGATCTAACAGCAGGAAGTAGATATATGAACCTTGCCCTTTGTCACAAGTTGATTAGCTTATGAATCTGAAGGTAACTATAGCAGCAATTTGGTCTTAATTACTGTACAACAATGAAACTGACCTCTACGTTGGGGGTGTGTGGATCATATGCAGGATCAGAAATGGCAAAGTCCAAGTCACTCAGTTTCTTTTGTGATTATTCTAGTAATACACAATGTTATCAGACCAATATCAATATCTGCAGATATCTGTGTGAAAAAGGTTTATCTTTGCATCAGCAGATATGAAAAAGCTTGCCAATATTTACAGCCGGATTTGAACCACATGAATTGACAATGGAGATCATGATATTGGCTGTAATATTGGCAAAATGTACTAAGTTCTATAATTGTTTACCTTTTGTATTGGTGATAATAAGTTTAGAAATATTAGTATCTCGTATATCAGCTTGCTTCCAGAGGCCTCTTGGCAAAGAAACATTCATCCCCGGTGCCCGTCCATCCTATCTTTGCTGCTCATCTATATTCATATCACCCTGTGCCAAAACTACCAATACTATCAAAATAAAAGCCTAAATCAATTGTCTAGGACACCAGATGATAACATTAGATATAATAAACTTAACATTTTATCACCCTTAAACAAGCAGGGATGATCTACAATTTAATATATAACAGAAATTTAATTATCAGATAATGTAAAATGCAGTGTATACCTCTGACTATTTGTGATTTAAGTGATTCTCAATCAAAGTCCTTTTGGTTGCAGACGGTGCCAAAATCGAGACTTACTACTGTCTCTCGTGTGTTTGACATTGATAACCAGCACAGAAAATGCTTTTAAGACTTCAATTAAGTAAAATATTCAGTGAGTGAAAAAAGACTATCACTCAGCTTTTTATTTTAAAATGGGTTGCATATGCTGTTTTCTGAACTTGAAGCCTTCGTTTTCACAATGCCGTAGTGGCGTACGTCTTAAGAGATGAAGCAGGTGATGAATTCCATCTTCTTAGTACATCATATCAAATCTATGTCTATCTATCAGTCTTCCTTTGTACATTGTAGAGTCCAAAATGCATCAACAAACTTGCCACAGCTGTGGCCCATGAAGGCCTGTGCAGACAATTAGACAACAAACGTCTAATTTTATTTGAACATCTTTAGTTAATTTTTACATCAATTTATAAAGTGAGAGTCAGTCAAATCAACTTTACCCAACAACTCTAGTAGGAGGATTCCCATTAAAGAGAATTCGACCAGCCCACAACCTCAGAGTTTCCTGGTTTTCTTCATTTTGTTTCTGTCAGGCACAGACCTCGTATCTCCAAAGCTGCTACTTCTCAGATAATGAAAAACACTCTACTGAATGAATGATAATTTATTGCTTTGTCCTGATTAAATTTTTTGGCACTTAAATTAGGTTAAAAGTTTATAAAACCCACTCATCAGCATGGAAAGGGAAAAATAGAGTGTGTTGTAGAAAACCTTAAATTTGAGATAGGAGGTTTGTGCCAGAGAGCAACAATGCAGCACTATGCAAGTTTGGCAGCAGCATGTTTTAAGTCAGCCTCCAGAACAACAATGGGCGGTTTTTGCAGGAGAGAGGAACTTTTGGACACATAAGTATGAAAATAATGCTGATCCTTATTTGGTGATGTAGTAAACTGGTTTCTCACAACACCTTGACAGGTTGGCTTCACCCTCAAAGTGTAAACAAATGCTGTTGTTAAGCAACAGTGAATTTACACTCAGAGACCATTAGAGCATGACAGACTGGACTTTCACATTTCTGCTTGATGATTTAAGTCATAGGTGAAGATCATCCACGTTGTGCATGTGGTGAATCATTTTTAGTCATTAACTTATGTGCAGTGGCCCTGTGATTGGCTGGATACTGGTTCAGGGTGTATCCTGCCTCTCGCCCAATGTCAGCTGGGATAGGCTTCAGCCCTTCTCAAAAGGGATAAGCAGTAAAGAAAATGAATGAATGTGCATTGTGCATATTAACTGTGCAACACACTGTCTGGAGAGTAAGGTAAGAGGCCTTAAGGCGCAGACGCACAAAAAAAAAACACCCCCAGGGGAATAAAGAAAACGTAGAGAGGGATCTGCATCCATGCAGCCGAAAAAAATAACTGGAAAATGTCCATTGAATTTAAAACTTCACACCATTGCTTCAAAACACATAGTGCCTTTAGTTCGCTGTCATTTAGCAGTTTGAGTTGACCCTTTTCTGCCCTCGGTTCATAATGTTGCCAAAAACCCTACAGGGTATGACAGAGGGCATACATGTCCCTCAGCCTTTATGTATTTGCCTGTTTTCACCTCATTTGTGTCTGTTTTGGCTGAAAGTGACATAAACCTGTGCTGCACCTCCAAGTCTTCCACTGAAAAGTTGAGAATGTTTCAACTTGAATGCGTGTTCAAAAACATAGGAAGGCCTAATGATGCAGAAGCAGACAGAGACACCTGGTAAATGTGCTGCTACAAAGATGTTTTTAAACTGGCAACAATTTTCTGTGTGGTTGGTCTCCTTGGCTGGAAATGCGCTGCAATGCTTGGTAAAGTGGGTGGGACTGGGGGTCCCAGACCCCATGTTCAGAACCACTCCAACATCCAATACTGGCTTGGTTGTTGGATCTAAATCATTGCAGTCAAAGTCATTACAAGGATTAAATTCTGCAAAATTTCGTGCAATGGTCAAATTGGGGAAACCAGTCCAAAGCTCTGGACCAGTTTCATCAACTTTGCCAAACACTGGAAACATGAATGTTCATTTGTTTGAATATGACTGAGGTTCATTCAGTTTCTGTACTTTAAATGCCAACCAAACGCCTCAAAATGCTTTGGTTTGCCTGGAGCCTCAATATCACAACAACCGCACACACATCACACACAACATCACACACTCACACCTGCGGAGTTCGGAAACAACATTTGCATGACAGAGTTCACTTCTTCTCTTAAGACATCCTGGCATTTAAATGGATAAGTCCATAACTGAGCATTGCTTTAAGGCTCAGGTCAGTCTCAACTCACCAGTCCCGGTGCGTCCTGAGCTCCCCACGAGGAAAAAAAAACTTCCGTCCTCCTCCTCTTCTTCACTCCTTCCCGCTTTAATTCCTCTCCGCATTCAGAGCGCGATGGTTTGGATCCGAGCCTGCTCCCGTACTCCTCCTCTCCGCCCCCTCGGAGCGCAGGGACTCGGCGGTTGGAGTTGGTAGTATCGTGGGATGTCGGTGAAGATGACGGAGACGGGGTTTTCTGGTGCCGCGCGTAAATGTGTTGGAGTCAGAGAGCGCAGCCCTGCTCACTCCGTGACTCCCAGTGACTTTGTGTGCCGCTCTGCTTCCAAACACTCTGTGCGCCCTGCGGCTCACCTCCCACTTAAAGGGAGAGGACTCATTTCAGGTAGCTACTGACTGGAGGAGACAGGGAGAGAGTGGGGGCCAAAACACAGAAGTGATTAGCTGTCACGCACAGCGCGTCACGTTAACGCATATTGATCAGAGTATTGATCATTAGTGAAAGGTACATCGACTGTTTGTCTCTGTTTAAGACGTTATTCCCAACCCTATTTCCTGTAGCTTCCACCACTTTTATCCTTAAAACAAAGGCAAAAAAGCAAAAGAAACTCTGTTTCCCCCAGGGCTCAAGCTGGGTAAAAAGTACCAAATTTAAATCTTGTTTTTATTTAGCCTGATAGTGAAAATTATAGGGATCACTTTACTTTAGAAATAACAAAAAAAATCTCAGGTGTAAATTAAATCCACAGTCACATCCCTTCTGCAACATACCCTCTCCAACCACTTTTTAAGTACACCCATTTAGCTGCATTTTTACATTCATGGATAATCAGGCTATCACAGGGCAGCAATTCAGTGCATTTAGACATGCAGGCAAGGTCATAAGACCTGCTGAACTAGAAACTGAGCATCAGAACAGAGTAGAAAGGAGATTTGATGCAGTGATTTCTGACCTTTCTTCCTCTGAGACCCAGTAGTTGTACTGAAGAAAAGCGGAGCTCCCCCCCCCCCCCCCCCTAACTCAAACAAAACGTGGCTACCTGAATGCAAAATAAGCTCAAAAATACCTTTTTTGTGTCTCTGCATCCAGTGGCTGGCTCCCAGCTGTTAGCTTCGTAGGTAGCTTAGCTCAATGGCTGGAGGTCAATAGGAGTAGCAGCCGGACTGACGAAAGTGGACAATATACTCCTTACAGTGGTCCAGGGGATGGCGTATTAGCACGTGAAGTAAATCCGAATGGTTATAAAACATTTTAAAAGACGTGTTTTCCTTTCAATCTGTTAAAATAACGTTTTGATACACACAGACCTGCGCATGTGCAGTGCTCCGCGGAACAGCAGTAGCAGCCGGACTGACGAAAGTGGACAAAATACTCCTTACAATGGTCCAGGGGATGGCGTATTAGCATGTGAAGTAAATCCGAATGGTTATAAAACATTTTAAAAGACGTGTTTTCTTTTCAATCCGTTAAAATAACGTTTTGATACACACAGACCTGCGCATGCGCAGTGCTCCGCGGAAGGATTTCCGGTGCACAGCAGTAGCACCCGGAAGAAGTAGCAGGAGCATATAAAAGTTTTGTAAACCAGTGACTTTTTTGGTGAAAGGAAAACATCATGCCTGTGTCAGTAAACTCTCGTTCAACTTCCTCATCCATCGTGGCTCTTGCAGCTGTTGTGAGGCTACATAAACATGGTTACGTCCGAGGGTCGCCTTCTTCCGGCTGATACTGCTGTTCCGCAGAGCACTGCGCATGCGCAGGTCTGTGTGTATCAAAACGTTATTTTAACGGATTGAAAGGAAAACCCGTCTTTTAAAATGTTTTATAACCATTCAGATTTACTTCACGTGCTAATACGCCATCCCCTAGACCACCGTAAGGAGTATTTTGTCCACTTTCGTCAGTCCGGCTCTGACTCCTATTGACCTCCAGCCATTGAGCTAAGCTACCTACGAAGCTAACAGCTGGGAGCCAGCCACTGGACGCAGAGACACAAAAAAGGTATTTTTGAGCTTATCTTACTTTGTCAATGATAGGGAAAGAGCGTGGGTCCGAAATCGTCTGAGTATTCCTTTAATGGATCAAAGAAAGTTTTTTTTTTTAATTGTTTTAGATGATTATATGTATGAAACTCTTCTGGTGCCCAGACCAAAGGTCACTTTAAAATGACTATAGACAGGCTATTAGGAAGGGGATTTTGATGTTCAACCATCTTTAAGGTTTAGAATGGAAAAATATCCATTCACATAACTTATCCAGGCCAAAATGATGTTTATGTCAAAGGTCAGAGGACAATGGCTAGCTTGGTTCAAGGTGCTGGGAAGTTGAGAGTATCTCAGCAAAGGCAAATCTGACATGAGTTATAACTGAAAATAAATTGTCCAATTGCATAATGCAAACAAACACTTTAGAAAATTGACTGGATCTGCAGTTGTGTTCACTTCATCACCAAATTCAGTCACTTCTTCCTTGTGCCAAGAAACATTCCCTGAAAACTTTATCAGAATCCATGTGGATGTTTTTAGTTGTTGCTCCCAGAAAAACAAACCAATGAACAAATTCTGGGGAAAACTTCACCTCCACTTCTGAATGCTCATCACATCTAATCTTGCAGAACATAGACTACAGCAGCAGAAGACCACCGCGGGTGCCAATCCTGTCATTTAAGAACAGGAAACTTAGGATGAAATGAAATATGTATTTTAATGTCTTATTAATTTTGAAAAATGAAAAATGAATTAAGGGGTTTGAGCTTGTTTGTTTATTTATTTGTTTTCATTTCTTTTTTTGGTGCAAGTGGTATGTGGATATGGGTGCAGGGTCAAAGTTGTCCTTGTTGATTTGTGTTCATTGTCTTATTGTCTCATTGGGAGCACAGTATGTGTGACACAATTGTCATTGTTTACTTGATGTACCTTAGTATTTCAGAAAACAGAAATAAAAAATATGACCAAAATAGTTGTCTGGTCTGACAAGAATCTATTATTAAAAGGTTTTATTTTATTTCCTGGTTTTCCTGGAGCTGCAGCGTCCTTCATCCTCTTTGTCTCCCAACTATGTTTATGAGCTTACTGCCTCCTTTTTGGTGCTTTAATACAAACTTAAATTAATTTTTTTTGAGATGTTGCAGCCCAACTCTTACCCAATTTTCCACATAATGTGAAATCTCCGGGGTAGAGTGCTGTGGCACTTTACTTCTCTCAGGTCCCTTTACTGGTCCCAATCATACAGCTTTATGATCTCCTGTATTTAACTTCTTTCTGCCTATATCATTGTAGAAAGGATGTTTGGTGTCATATACACAATGTTATATATTTCTGTATCTCTACAATTCACTTTTGGTAAATGGACTTGAGCCTTTATAGCGCCTTTTTAGTCTTAGTATTGACAACTCAAAGCTGCTTTACACTGCAGGTCACACCTACCCATTCACACACGTTCACACTCACATTCACTCACTGATGGTTCAGAGTTTCTATGTTAGTTATCCAATAGTATGTCTAACACATTCACGCCCTTTCGTGCCCATTTACACGCCACTGACACAGCAGTGGGAGCAACTTGGGGATAAGTGTCTTGCCCGGGCACAAGCTGGGCTTGAACCTGCAACCTCCCGATCACTGACCAAGCAGACTATCCAACTGCGCCACCGACGCCCCTAATTATCTTCATCCATGGTGTTGTGTTGCCTTGAGAAGCCTCTGACCAACTGTTGACCTGATGCTTGTTGTGTCATAATGACAACCTACTGAGGAAATGTTGGAGAGTCTGTGTGTTGTGTTTAATTTTGAAAGTTCTACATGTACTCTACATGTTGACGTCCTGTCTGGTGCTTTCTCAACGACAGTGAATGTACGAGGTTTGGAAGCTGCCGCGCAGAAAATAGACCTGAAGCAAATCTTCAGTGCTGTGGTGTGCGCCGGTACTTCAGCAACGCGGCAGGCTGTAGTGAGGAATGTGGAATTTGGGGGTTAGGCTACAACTTTGTATGAAAACAAAACAGCTTTTGGATAGAAATTGCATAAAAAGATTCACATAATGTATGTAGTTCCAAGGTGATGCAGAGTGTTTCTTGCATTTTTGCATTTTTATGTGGATGGGGATTTTTTTGAAAATGAAGGAAGATCCTAAACCGAAGACATGCAGGTGATAAAGCGTCACCTAGATGTTCTCATTTGCTGGACAACAGTTTTTATGAGCCATGAAGAAAGTTTTGCATAAACAGAAAGAACGTTTCACAGCAAATTTTCTTTCTGTTAGTGGTATCAAAATTTGAACAAGAGCAGAGTTGATTTTACTTTGGATTGAGTCAAATCCCTAAAAAATGTATTCTTAGTAGAAAAGGTATTGGTGTCAAAACAGGTGGAAAAATGTATCACTTAATTAAATCCATGGGTGTCACTGTAGGGTCTTCCTTTTTGAACTTTTCCCTCAAACTCTGAACCTGTAAGTGACACTTGTAGAGTCAAAAATCCTTATTGCACCAATCAAGTACCAACAGAAGCCACAAACCCACATCATTATAGTAAGTGCTGGAACTAAACATGGTATCTCTATTCCATGTTCACTCGTTGCTGTGTTAACAATAGAGTTAACACTTTGGTACTTCAATACACTGTTAAGAGTAATAAAGCTTCAAATGTTACCTTTGTCATGATCCAGCTGCTACTCAAGTTACCTGATCATGTCTTGTCTTTGTGTTTCCTGTTTTATTTTGAAAGTTCACACATCTTTTCTTGTTTCCATAGGTTTTACTTCCTGTCTGGCGTTGTCACACCTGATCCCTGATTGTGCTTCCTCAGCTGTGTCTCATCACCCCCAATCACCTCATGTATTTAAAGCTGTGGTCTACGATTTCAAACCGCAGCCTGCCCCCCCTTCCCTCACCTCTCCCCCCCCGTGTTCCAAGATCCCGCCCCCAGCTCGTGTCGCCTCATAAAGCCCCCCTCGGACTGCGCTACGAGCGACTAGCACAATATATCAGCAGCAAACTCAATCAAAAACAGCTCAGCTCAACTGAAAGTATCAAACACGACAGACATCCCCCTTGTTACACACAGCAGTAGCCATTTCAATTGGACCGGCGGCAATGCGGGTCTGGCGCCGCCAGAGCGGAGCCGAGTGTGGGGGAGGATTTATCTTTCTCAGCCTGTCCTCCCCAGCTCAGCTTACACTGCAAACGATTAGCGGCTAACAGGCTAACCCGCTCCCCTGCAAGTTATTAGCCCGTGCAGGCACAAACTAACCAGAGTTATTCAGCAGACATCTCCCACTGTAGTAAACAAAGCCATTACCTGATCAACCAGGGGCGAAACGGTCGATGCTGAAGGTCTGACGGCCGGCTGAGGCTATTCGTTAGCTGTTAGCCGTTAGCCGTTAGCCGTTAGCCCGCTAACAGGCCTCAACCCGCGGGCAGAGCTCCGTTGGCCCCGCGGGAGAGGGAGGCGGCTTCGGTCTCGGCGCTAGGCTTTTCCGGCTCCATGATAGTTCAGTAGCTAACGCTGCTAGCTGCTCACCGGAGGTAGAGGGGAGGAGACGGGACCATGACGCACTACGCATGACGATGCGTAGTGAGAGAGACAGGGGATTGGATGGACTCACGGACCAACTCACGGACCAATTAATAGTCGCAGGTTCTTAGGTTTGATTGGTCAGCTAGTATGCAGCTTTTCAGCGGTTATACTGAATGGATTTTTTTCATTCTTTTTGGTCTTTATACTGTGTAGATAGGACCATAGGACCATAACAGCCTTATAAACGGTGTTATTAATATGTACAAAGCTTCCAAATCGTAGACCATAGCTTTAACCCTTGTGTTTTCCCTGGTCTTGTTGCCAGATTGTTTGTACTTTTAACATCTCTTTCCAGCACTTTCTCATAGTCTAGTTTTCTCTTTGACCTTGTTTGCCTAGACCAAGTCTTTTTCCCTTCTGTCTGTCTGCCTGTTACCTTTGCCTAGAGTGTTTGCCTGCCTGTGTACCAAACCTGGGGCCTATAGCATGAAGCAGGATTAATGTCTTAGCGAGGTAACCTCAGGGTTAACCCTGATTTATCGATAGCACATAGCCGGTTCATTTCTTATCAGGGTAGATCACCATGGTGACTTACTCTGGACGACTAACCTGCTCCAGAACAGGATAAGTTGGAGGTTGAATCTGATCCTGTAAAATGACCCTCGCACTAGCCAATTAGCTTCTCCGAATCAATGGCTTCCCCTTTTCACAACTCTTGAGATGAGCATGGAGATGAGAAAGGGCATCCCGATACTGATTTGACCCACGAGATCAACCTGACGACATGCTATGAGAGGTACCTGTTCTCGGGGCTCGGAATCATCTACCTGTGTGATATATTGGAGCCGCCCCGCAGGAGTGGTGCACTGACTGTCCCACTGTTATTGTGCATGGCCCTGCGATATAAACCTCACTTCTATAGCCCCTTTCATACCTTTAAATGCACCATAAAGTGCTTGACAAATAAAAGGGTGTAATTCTTATGTGAAACAGCACATTATTCCATCATATCCATCATGTCGTTCCTGCACTTTAATCATGTGTTTGAGAGCTTTTTTTCTTGCTGATTTTTAAATTGTTAATTTGGGTCAAACATCAGCTCGGTATGGTTTCATTGTGGCGATGGCTTAAATCTTAGATGTAGCATGATATGACATGAAACAGACCAACCTACCAGACGCAGTTATGTTTTTGTACTTATTTTTTACCTACTCCCACAACCTCCTCACTCCAGAGGGATTACATCTGGGGGAATGAGATGATAATTGTCAGACATGCAATAAATTTGCACAGTATATTGCTTCATGAGATTCATGAGTGTGATCAGTGTGAGATTTAGCCAATGATGAGTAATTTGCACATTTTCACAGTCCACTATGCTTTGCCATGCATTTTGCCTATGATTGACAGCTGCTACAGTGCTTCCTTTCTCCATTATCCTGGATTTTTCATCCCCATATTTTAACATTTTCAGACGGTGCTCTTCACATGTGAAATATGGAGCTCCGTCAGTGTGTTCCTGATGCTTCTCAACGTGTTTTCCACTCATGATTGCAATTGGTCAGCTGCCTGTGAGCCCTCCCCTTAATACCTGCGCTTTCACAATCCTGGGTTGAGTTACCTTGTTGATAATCCGCGTCGTGCTATCGATTATTCTGATTGCCGTTGTTGGGGTTACTTGACCCTGGACAGGTGTGTTACCCAGGGTAAGCTGACAGCGCTTCGTGCTTTTGGCCCCTAGACTGTCAAAGAACTGTTTTTTTAATCACTGCCTGACTGCCTGCAATTGAGTTATTTTTGTGCCACAAGGGTTCAAACCATGACAAAAAGTCCATAATTACACTTGATGAGAGTTGAAGTACCAGCTCTGCTAAAAGAGTGACAACAATATTTTGTGGTGTGGACTGATGTAGGCACTTTAGAAGTGATAATACTGACTCTGATAGTGTTAATTAGTCAGTGCAGATTTTGCTTTGCCTTTTTAATTTGAAAACCCCAAATATTGACACACTCCAGTCTTCAAGTCACCAAACAGTCTCTGCGAGGTCTTCGTATGTATGTTCAGATAATGGTTTTGGATGTTTATGCCTGAAAAAGTAGAAATTATGACTAAGAGCTAGAAACAACCTTCACACCCTCTCCTGATCCACCATGATGTCAGCACCAAGGCTGAATCAGTTTCAAAGAAAGCAGCAATTTTCCAGGAAAATCAAGCCTACATGATGAGATCTCTAAAACTCGTCTTAAGCCTCCTCCTCTAATGGCTGTTACTGGAAACAGCACAATGGTCCATACATCATCATGTACTCAGATTTGTTTTGTCTCCACTGATCACTCACTCCGGCTTTCTATGGACCTGATCATTGCTGCTGTCCCTGATGATTGTCCTTTCTGTCCCTGATGCTGCCGAGTCTTTCTTTTCATACACAGAGACCTTCTTAGCTCAGAAATGGAACGATCCAGCATGTCAATAAAATCTCCTATTTTTTAACACTTTGCAATTTTTTTGGCCATTAACGAGTATTTTTAGAAGCAGTTAGGACCAATCCACACGAAGCCAAACCGAGGTCTAAATGCATAAGTTTAGACCTCTGCATATCATCCATACGAAGACGGCGTTTTGGGGGTCTGTAAACGATCATTCTTAAAACCAGGTTCCAGAGTGAAAAGATTTTGAAATGCCGTATACACAGCTCCGTGATTACTGGCTCTCTGCAAGTTTTCAGATACGCTTATGTCGTAGTTTCATATCTTCATTGACACACATGCGCCACACGCAGCGTACGTGAAGCATATGTGCTGATGAAGCTAGTGACCCTACTATCCCTGTTGCAGCAAAATCTCCTTCTTCTCAATCACCACCGAGTTAACAAACAATTATCAAGGACACATTACGGCACTTTATGATCACTTTATCACAATCTCTATTTACAACTTTTGCCTTAAGTGCGCATGCCCACTGTTTTTTCGTCTGTTTCCGCTTGTTTCCGTCATATCGTTACAGTGCCCCTAGAGGTCTGGCATGTGTTTTACAGCGTTTTGATGCGTATCGAGTGCATTCATGTAGATTCACACATTTTCTGAGACACCTTCGTCTTTATGAAGATCGTTTTGGAAACTTAGGAGCGTTTTGTCTTCGTGTGGATGGGGCCTTAGAGTGGTACCAATTATTGTGTTAAAGCACATTCACACTATGCAATCTGCTCTGAGCTCAAACCTTGACCCTGAAAAATCCAATTTGTTTATCAACCTGGGATTCTGCATGAGGACATCACATTTTGTCTTTCCGTCACCATGGAAGCCCCTGCATTGTCCCACCATAGTCTACCAATTCTAGGAAAAACCAAGACCTACTCTGTACATCAGAATGATGCATCATTCTAACTTCTGTTTGCTTCTGTTTTCATGCTGAGGAGGGGATCACACTAGACCTGATGAACAGATGGTTTCCTTGACAGCATGTCCATGTAAATCCTTGTAATTCCAAGCTATGTTTTGCTTTGTTCTGAACTTGATTTTTTTTTTTGTTTTGGCAATTACGCATATAAAACCTTAACCCTGTCAAACAGAATCAAGTTTAAAGACATTCTTTAGTCAAGACAACCATGTTAATCCTGTCATGTTGCCAGTTTGGTGTATTTAAAATCTTATGAAAACAGAGACAAAACAGGAAATCTGATCAGAATTTAAACTCAACAGCTTTTTTCACAAAACTGTCCTTCAAGCTTTCACTAAAAATACAACAACAACTATTTGGGTCCATTTGTGCCATTCTTGGAAGCATTTTCTGTCTCAAATGTCAGAAAGGACCACATCATGTTTCCTTTTTAATGCTCTAAAGAGAAAAGGTAGCTAACGCGCCTCATGTTGACCTTCGGCTGCTCCTGATAGGATGCTATTGTCACGTAAACAAGGGAAGTAGAAGTTTGGAGCATCTGAAAGAAGATCTGATTCTCTGACTAAAAGGAAGTTCTTTCTTTCCTTAGAAGGTAAAAATGAAAGTCTGCAAATATGACTGTTACATCTTTCTTTAACTATATGTGCCAAAAATGGTATAGGTGGACTATTATACTATTATTGATAACTCAATGATATCATAAGTGTGTGAGCATGTGTGCCTGGCACGTGTGTGTATGTCGTATGCACTTATGCAGCTACATACTGATTCATATTTTGTCTGCCAATCAAAAATCATTTTTTATGTTCTCATCTAGGGTATCATGACTGCTAGGATGTAATGGCAAATGGACTTGAGCTTATATAGCGCTTTTCTACTCTTGGACTACTCAAAGCTGCTTTAGACCACAGGTCACACCTACCCATTCACACCCATTCGCTCTCACATTCACTCACTGATGGTTCAGAGTTTCTATGTTAGTTATCCATCAGTATTTCTAACACATTCACGCCCATTTACACTCCACTGACGCAGCAGTGGGAGCAATTTGGGGTTAAGTGTCTTGCCCAAGGACACATCGCCATGTGTCACCCAGAGCTGGGCTCTGCAACCTCCTGATCACTGACCAAGCGCACTATCCCACTGCGCCAAGGACACCCCACCGACGTAATGATCAGCTTTTCTTGATCTTTCTTTCTTTTTTCCCCAAAAATCGTTGGAAAAAGAAAAAAATGAAAACAAATCACGTTGAAAAGAAATCTGACTTGCCATTGGTCAGATTCTCCTGAAATAATTTTCAGCAGTGACCTAATACTTTCCCACAATCCTTTGTGATCAACAGCATTTTACTGTATGTACCACTTACAGAAAGGAACTGATGTTATTTATGTAAATACTGTAAAATTTACATAAAAGCCCTTAACAGTGTGAACATCCGAAGGTCAACAGAAAACTGGAGTTATTATCATTTCTCAAAAGACTTAAAAGAAATTTTGATTATGGTATGCTGTCATTTTCAACATCTGAGAAAAAAAAATCAGATCACAACATAAACCAAAAACAAAAGCAATATATAAACATGAAATCATTCTCAAGTTGAGATCATTTTGGGATGCTTTTACCTTTCTCAAATGTTACTATAAAGTCATATATGAACATGTTAAACATGAAAAAACTCTTTTTTTCATCAAAATCTAATCATCTTTAACCAAACTGAATGAAATATCTTAAGTTTAGGGCATAAAACAAACTCATTCCAATTGGGGTAATTTTTGACCCCACTCATGGAGGAGTATAGGTATTGGTAGGTCATGCATCTAAGGATCAAGAAAATTTTATTTTCAAACATTTTCAGATTTTGAAAGTGGATTTATTCTGGAAATTCTGAAGTTTTTTATTTTTTTATTTTTCAATGTTAACGCTAAGCCTTGAAGATGCCATATTTCCGTCAGAAGAAGAAGAAATCTGGGGTAACACTTCAAGCAAAACTGTTGCCTGTTTCCTGACAGCCACAGGGCCACCGGATCTGTTTGATACCAAAATCAATCTCTACTCATGCAGTGAGTCAAAGCTAATAACAATCTTACTCCTGTCTGTGCCTCATGACATCCTAAGAGAAAGCCTAGCATGTATGATTTTTTTCCTGCCTGTCTTAGTCTTTTCAGAGATATTGACCAGTGCTCTGCAGATGCACTGGATCACGTACCCAACTGGTACCTGTAAAAACAAGCAAGGAAAAAAATATTAAAGTCACAGATAACTGCGCAGGTGAAAATAAACTCAAAGGAGGCAGGCAGTGGGTAAGAGGGAGGAGGGGGTGCCACAGATGATGGTCAGATTAAAAAAGAAGAGTTGCCTGCAGTTCGTCCCCTTTCACATCTGGTGCACGAGTGACCGACCAGACTACAAACCAGTTTGGCACCCGCAGCTGCAGGATGCTCAGAACTATACTGGGCACTGGCTGAGGTGTTACATTGGAGAAGGTACTGCCTCAAACCTGACTTTACACTGTAAAGAAGGTGTTTGTACAGAATTATAGACAGTGGAGGATACTCCCTGTTCATTTCACATGGCGGTTACAGGTTGAAGCAATCTTTTAGATAACTGAGGATACGGAAGGTGTAGAAACAGGGAGGAAAGGCACCACGCATTAGCTTTTCAACTATAGCTAGCATGACGCATATTCCATACATCCACCTATACCACTTAAACTTTTTGGGGTCACAGGGGTACTGGAGCTTATCCTAGCTGACATTGGGAGGGAGGGTACACTCTGAACTGGATCGCAGGGCAACATGGAGGGACAGACAATCCTTCACTCTCATATTCATACTTAAGGGCAATTTGGAGTCATCAAGGAAACTGGAGTGCCCAGAGAGAACTCATGAATGCACAGAGGACAGCATTCTTGCTGTGAGGCACACGCGCTACCTGCTGTGCTACCATACCACCCATCACCAACTCATTATTTATATAATAAGTTTAATTCATCTTGGTTTGTAGCTATGATATTGTCTTTTTTAAAGGATATTCAAATAGGTGGAAATGTTTTCTTAAAGAAAACTTCTATGTGATGTTTTTGACAGATGGCAACGAGGATGACAATTTTATTCTAATATTTGTTCTAAAGGAACTCAGCACAAACAGATAAAAGAACCCCCCACCCCAAAACATACAATAAAATATGAACAAGATCAGCTCATTGTGAAAAAGAGGAAATGACAAGGGCCACAGTCATGATAATTAAATAAATAAACATTAATTTAAAAACAAAGAAATAAGCAATCTGTACAGTGTGAAAAAAAAAATCAATTAATGCAAAAAATAAACAGCAAGGTGTTTCACAGTGATCAACACATTAATCACTTCTTTGAAACAGTTGCAGTACATGGTCACACATTTTTAAACATGCCTCCATGTCTTCATGACGGAGTGAGTCTCAGGCTGTCCAAATGAAGCATATTTACCATTTCTCTCAACCACAGATCATATGTGCCTGCAGTGTCCAACCTCCATGCATGGAGGATTCATTTCTTTGCAATCACAGGTCCAAATAGGATAGCCTTTTTCTCACATAATTAGGCATGAGACAAAGGGGCAGTTGCCCCAAAAATGGCTGCAAGCGTAACAGGCCTTCAACATTTTCCATAAGCCATAGAGAAGCAAATAAATAAGAAATACTTTTCCAGTATGAGTACAGTTTAGGATGTGGTTTTTTGACAGCTTGTCAGCAGTAGTGTTTTGAAATCTGCACTTTCCTGATGTCAGGATGGGGAAAGGACTGTTTCTCTCACACTGATGCCCCGTCCCAGACTATGAGGCAGAGCTGACTGTATTGCAGCAGGAAGTCAGGGAATCCTCACCACCCCTGAGTTAACAATCAAAGATGGCTGCCCTGAGTGTAAACAGTTATTAAGCTCCTGTAATATTCCGTTTAAGTAGCACTTCTGACGAGTGTTTGTTGCACAAAATCAGTCGTATGCATAGTATTGGTTGATGTTTATATATAGGAATGACGCTTTCGTGTTATATACATTCTTCATAAGGTATGTGGAAACTACAACACAGGGTGTGCTAACAATGGCTAACAATAGCGTGCTAGTTTGACAACTTTTTTCCAACTTTGTGACTTTAATGCTGATATCTCAGATATTATGTCATTCCCACTCCCCTCATCTCAGTCCCAATGTAGATGGAACACAGCATACCTGAAATGGTTTGGCTCCACACACAAAATATGTTGACTATATAGCACTATATAACTTTTTAGTTTGGACTTTTGAAACTGAACAACTTAGAGTTTTGTCTTGATGAATGTACAGTCTTCTAGGGGATGCTGGTTTAGCGAAGCGGTAAGCAACCAGGTGCAACCAATATGCATGCTTTGGCCAGTTCAGGTTCAAATCCAGCCTCTGGACAGTTTGTAAAAAAGAGAGAGTAGAAAACAAAAGAACATACAACTATTTCTGAGTAGGCTATCATTTCTCATGAATTTACAATCTGAAATTATCTTGACTTTTTTTCTTTTCACACACTAACTTCTTCTCTTAGGGTGACCCTGATATGTCATCGTAGTGTGATGATAAAACAGTTTAAATTAGAAAGTCAACAGTTCAAGAGGGAACTTCTGTAGAGTGCACACACTTTTGTATTCATGTGAGTTATGCTGACAACAGATGCCAAGGAGAAAAACAAGAAATATTTGCTGGGAGACTTATGCAAAGAAAGAAAGAGAGAGAGAAAGACTTGGTGAGGTCATGGGAGTGCACACAGTGAGGAGTAGATAAAAGGAGGCGCGGCTCTACGGGGACATGGAGAGATAGAGAAAGAAAGAGAGGGACAAAGAGAGGAGGAGAGAGAGAGAGAGAGAAAGAAAGAGTGAAGGTAGAGCGAGCTTGGCGGTGTGTTGGGGGAGCTGATGTGCCATTTCTAATCCCTCCTGTTCGTGGCTTTGTGCTGTGGCCCAGCAGGAAGTGGGAGCTGGGCAGACAACAATTAACAAAAGAGCTGTGAAGAATACAATTAGCCATCAATGGCCAACCACGGGCCTTTGTGCATGTTGCCATGGAGACGGCACAACACCACTATACTGAGATTACAAAACCCTTTTCTGCACTTCTCCTTTTTCCTCTCCATCTCCTCTTTTCTCTTGTAGCCTTTCCCTTTTATTTCTTCCTCTTTCAAACTAATGTCCCTTTTTTTTCTCAGTTCATCATTCTAACTCTTTCTTTTTCTTTCTGATGAACGCACACACACTTCCATGAACTATTACACATGTGAACACTTGGTTCTTACTTTGTTGAAGGCTGTCAAGATCTGAGAAAAACAGATTCAAGCATGTAATGAAGATCTTTGCACCTCACATATTTGAAACTTTAAATGTGTAATTTTCAGTTCTACAAGGGAAGTGTTCTCATTTTTTTAAACTCTGTTCTCAATTTTTTTCATTATTGTTGTTTGGCCTCCAAGCCTGCAACAGCTGAGGGCAAAGGTGTCCTGTTTTCAGCTCACACATACTGTAGGTCTGAAAGTACATCCTGGCCTATTCTCATGAATGAGCTTTCACAAAAATACTATTTTCTTTATGTGCCCACAAAGACTCCAGAATGAGCTGCCTAGTTTTGGATGTCATGAGTCAAAGGTCAGAGAGCTTCAAGGGATATTTCAGTATTTTTAAAGATGCTTCAAACATCAAATACTTACAGTCTGTGAAATGGTTATACCTGTTGGAATATGAGCTCAGAAGTGCTGCTGTTGTTAGGGGTGTAAATCACCAGATTCATGACGATACAATAAGATATTCTTCCTTTGGACAATGACACCATATTTGCCAATATCACAAAGTTTGCCAGGATTCAATTTAGATTCAGTTCGATTCAGGGGCCTTTGATCGATTAAAGACGATATTATGTACTCATTGAATACAATCAGCTACATTTCACCTAAAGCAAGAAAGAAATACTAAACAGTTTTGATGTTTTGTCAATTTTTTACTGAAATGTGAAACAATGTGCTGACCTTTGGGTGTAATAGTTAAAAGAGAACTATAACCATCTTGTCAGGTGTAGTCACCAGAATTGTCCATTGGAGCCAAAGCTCAAGAAAGGAGTAAGCCAGAGAAGGTTTAACAGATTTAATAAGTATGAAAAAACACAAAAACACAGGAACATATGTGCAGGGTGGTGGAGGCTCGCAGTAGGCACCGAGGTCAGTAACTCAATACTTCCGCGCTGAATCCTCCACAGGAGCCATCTTAAATAGACCGGGCAATCAGGTGAACAGGTAGCAGGTGTGCCAGGAGCAGAGCAGGAAACTCCGCCCCCAAGACAGGAGCAAAAAGGGAAGGTGAGGGAGAAGGGAGAGAGGGCACCGTGAGGAATCGTAGACTCCTCAGACATCTGTATGATCTAATCGTGTTTCAAAATTAAAATTGTGTTAATTAGTTGTCAGGTGCTTTTTTTGTCCCCATGATTACCTTACATCGTAATGTTAGTATAGTATAGCAAGCAATAAAACAAATTATTGAATTATTATTTTATTTTCTATATTATTGACCCCCAACATTTGACCATGCTCTATCAAACTAAAAATGTACCATTTTGATTTTATTTAAATCAAAACATTTCTCATGTTCAAAGTAAAAGTAGGTATTAGCTTAACAAACTCAACATTGATGATTTTGTTTTACTGTGTTACCTGGTAACCACAGTTTGTATGTCAGTGTTACAGGGCTGCCAACTCTTAAAAAAATCTTGGAGTGAGATTTGGTGAAGCCAATCAAAATTTTGCCGCATACACAAAAGGGCGACATTCACACAAAACGCCTCATTTTGTGTAGGTTTAATCCGACTATATAACACCCAGAAGTAACAATACGGTGCAAGTGATAACTCAGATTAAAGGCAAAAAATAAAATTAAAATAAATGCTATATTTTTGCTTTGTTGTCTGATATTTCTTAAATGGTCTACGTAAGGGTTAATGTAGAGCGAGCCGGTCACAATAGAGAAATAAACCCAGACAGGGTGATGCAGGACCCCCGAAGCAGTTCTTTTTTTTTCAGAACTGTAGTTCTGTCATTGTTCCTCATAAGTCTATTTCCTACCTGTCTACAGGTTTGTGTTCATGCACAACCAGTAATTCCAAGACCAGTGTATTGCTCACCAAAAACACCAGTCTGATCACCATTACAGCAGCTTTACAAGAATTAAAATCTTAAAACAACATCTAATTCTAGATGACATTTTACAATGAATAACCAAACTAAATCAAAGTATTCTTCAAAGATATTTTTTAAATCAAACTGTCAACAAAACAATATCTGAATATATCAAAAAACTTAAAATTATAAAAACCTTTACATGATTACCCTATCAATGACACGTTTGCAGGTAGGACCCAGAAGCAAGCAGTTTGATTAGAACAGTCTTTATTAACCAAGTTCAGAAACAGTTCAGAGCGGGCTGCGAACCCGCGACCAGGGGATCTGTGGACGGGCGCTCTCCTGACTGAGCTAACCCGGAGCTGTACAGCTGTCGGTTCCCACAGCGTTTTCAGGGAAGAGGCTGAGGACGGAGAGGAGCTCAAACAGTCTTTACAGGGGAGTAGCTGATTCTTGAGCGGGGCTTCAACCCGCAACAGCAAACTTAAGAGGTGAACACTCCTCTGATTGCAGCACCTCAGAGGAGTCCAAAACTGACACCCACACCGTTGAAACAGAGAACAGGCTGTGGCTTGAGCGGAGGTCGAACCCGCGACAGCTCGGTCCACAGTCGGACGCCACCGACTGAGCCACCCAGGCGATGCAGTGACAGAAGCTCACACAGTCTTTATAGAAAGAGGTGAAGCAGGCTTGACTCACGCACAGACGCAGCTGAGGCGCCAGGAACACTTGGAGGAGGGATTCAGGCGAACTCGCTTGTCGAAGACAGGCAGGAAGTCAGACACCAGGCGATTGGCACAACGAGAGCAGACTGGGTTCGCAACTGGAGACGGAAGCAGGGTCAGGTACCAGACGGGGTCACAACGAGAGCGGGCTGGATTCGCAACAGGAGACGGAAGCAGGGTCAGATACCAGACTTGGGTCACAACGAGAGCGGGCTGGATTCGCAACAGGAGGCGGAAGCAGGGTCAGATACCAGACGGGGTCACAACGAGAGCGGGCTGGATTCGCAACAGGAGACTTCAGCAGGATCGAAAGCCGATTCAGACAGGCGGATGAATACAGGACAGAAGCTAGTCGATACCTTGGAGTCGAGCCGAGGGTCAGGCGATGAGGCAGAGTCTGGGACGAAACTGGTCGGCAACGGGTGATCAATCCGGGAAACAAGTCTGGACCTTTCAGCATGAGGCGACGACAGTCTGACGCTGGTTGAGTGTGGAGCTGGGGCTTTGTAGCTGGCTTGATTACGGGAGATGAGCTGAGCGGGCGGCACAGGTGAGGTGAGTCAGGACTGATTAAGGTGCAGCTGGGAGTGACAGGCTGTGGGAGAGGCTGAGGCTGCAGACTGAGATGTGACAGAACCCCTCAAGGGACGGCTCGACGCCCAACAACATCAAGAGGGGTGGGCGGGTGGGAAGAGTACCTCAGTACTCTTCTGAGGCGGAGTCCTCTCGGACGTCAGTTGGACGGGGAACCTCCTCCTCCTCTTCAGAGGCCTCCGCGGTGGGAGAGCCTACAGGACTGGCAAGCGAGGGTTGCCGAGCTGGACGACCCCGCCTTCTTAGGGACGGCTGTTCCGGATGGTCCACGTGAAACTGCCGGACCAAGGCTTTGTCAAGGACGTCCCGGGAAGGTACCCATGATCTCTCCTGACCATATCCTTCCCAGTCCACGAGGTACTGTAGGCCTCTTCTCGCCGGGAATGGAGCAGACGGCGGATGGTGAATGCCGGACCTCCGTCGATGATGCGTGGAGGAGGAGGAGGGGCCACGACTGGAGACAGGGGACTCTCATGGACCGGTTTAATCTTGGAGACATGATTAAACCGGGTAGGTCTTTGGTAGATAACCAAACTTTCTGACCTACCTGATAGGTTGGAGCAGGAGTTCGACGGCGGTTGGCAGAAGAGGAGTAACGATGGACGGCCCTCTGGAGTGCAGCCCTGGCTCGGGCCCATGTCCTTCTGCATCGACGGGCGAAGGCAAGGGCAGACGGGCAGGAGACCTCATTGTCCAAGGCCGGGAACAACGGGGGCTGGTAGCCGTAGACACACTGGAATGGGGACAAGCCAGTTGAGGAGGAGACCAGGGAGTTGTGGGCGTACTCCACCCATAGGAGCTGCTGAGACCATGTAGAAGGGTTCTGGGACACAGTGCAATCAAGAGCCGCTTCCATCTCTTGGTTCATCCGCTCCGATTGTCCGTTGGTTTGTGGATGGAAGCCAGAGGATAAGCTGGCGGTGGCTCCCAGGAGGTGGCAGAACTCCTTCCAAAAACTGACGAGAACTGGGGCCCACGATCCGACACCACGCCCACTGGAAGGCCATGGAGGCGAAAAGACGGATGGAGGACCAGTTGTGCGGTTTCTTTGGCCGACGGAGCTTCTGCAGGGGAATGAAGTGTGCTATCTTCGAGAATCGGTCAACCACGGTGAGGATGGTGGTGTGACCATCGGAGGGAGGTAGTCCGGTGACGAAGTCCAAGGATACATGGGACCAAGGACGATGTGGAATAGGCAGAGGTTGGAGGAGATCGCAGGAGCCTGGTGAGAGGGCTTGTGTTGGGAGCAAACCTGGCAGGCTTTAACGAAGTCCCGAGTGTCTTCCTCCAGATTGGGCCACCAGAACCTCTGCCAAGAACCTCCTGAGTGCGAAGGGATCCAGGGTGACAGGTCAGATTCGAGGAGTGGGCCCATTGCAGAACTTCAGACCGAAGGGTGTCAGGAACGAAGAGACAGTGAGGAGGACAAGAACTAGGACCAGCCTGATCCTGGGAGGCAGCCTTGACTCTTTCTCGATGTCCCAGGTGAGGGTAGCGACGACACAGGGGAAGCCAGAATGGGGGCAGGTTTCTCTGGGTTGTCCTCGCTTCTGAGGTACTGACGAGAGAGGGCGCCAGGTTTGGTGTTGCGGAGCCAGGTCTATAGGACAAGGTGAAGTTAAACCTTGAGAAAAACAGGGACCACCGGCTTGACGGGCATTCAGTCTCTTGGCCGCTTTTGATGTACTCCAAATTCTTATGATCGGTCCAAACCAGAACGGATCCTTGGCCCCTCCAGCCAGTGTCTCCACTCCTCCAGGGCTAACTTGACAGCCAGGAGCTCACGGTTGCCGATAAGTCGTAGTTTCTCTCTGCCGGGTCAATCGACGAGAGAAGAAGGCGAGGGATGGAGCTTGTGGTCTGACGGGATCGTTGGAACAGAACACCTACGCCTCCCACATCGGAGGCGCCTACCTCCACCAGGAACTGGAGATCAGGAGCGGGCATTTGGAGGATGGGAGCAGTGGTGAATCTTTCCTACAGGGTGCGAAAGGCAGTGTCTGCATCAGGAGACCAAAGGTAAGTTTTCTTGCTGCTGGTGAGTGCAGTGAGGGAGCAGCGACAGTGCTGTAGTTTCTGATGAACCTGCGGTAGAAGTTGGCAAAGCCCAGGAACCTTTGAAGTTGCTTATGGACTCAGGGACAGGCCAGGAGGTAACGGCAGAGACCTTAGCCGGGTCCATTTGGATGTGACCTTGTGAAATGATGAAGCCCAGGAAGGAGACTGTGGGGACGTGAATTCACATTTCTCCGCTTTAACAAAAAGTGAGTTTTCAAGAAGTCTCTGCAGCACGGACTGGACCTGATGCACATGGTCACTGAGGTTCTTCGAGAAGATGAGGATGTCGCCGAGGTAGATGAAGACGATTTGTTCAGCATGTCCCTGAGTACGCCATTCACCAAGGCCTGAAACACTGCAGGGGCATTGGTTAATCCAAAGGGCATCACCAAGTACTCATAATGTCCGATGGGGGTGTTGAAGGTCGCCTTCCACTGCCCCCTCCCTGATGCGGACGAGATGGTAGGCATTCCTGAGGTCGAAGTTTGGTGAATACAGTGGCTCCCTGAAGCAACTCGAATGCAGAGGAGATGAGAGGCAGGGGATAACGGTTTTAACCGTAATGTCGTAAGTCCTCTGTAGTCGGCGCAGGGCCTCAGGGAGTGGTCTTTCTTCTCGACGAAGAAGAACCCTGCACCAGCAGGGGACGAGGAGGGGCGGATGATGCCAGCGGCCAGAGAGTTCTCAATGTACTCCTCCATCGCCTTTTCTGGAGCCGAAAGGGAAAACAGCCTTCCCTTTGGAGGTGAGTGGAAGGAGGTCAATGGCACAATCATACGGACGATGAGGAGGCAGAGAAGTGGCATTGACCTTGCTAAACACAGCGCTGAAGTCGTGATACTGGGGCACACTGGAGAGTTCAGGCTGGACCTTGGAACAGACAGATGGGTGTGGGGACAAGGCATCCTTCAGGCAGGTGAGATGACAGGAGGACCCCCACCCACGGATGGAGCCAGTTGACCAGTCCAAGACAGGGTTGTGTCGCCGGGCCAGGATAGCCGAGACCAGCGGCACCTCAGGATGATCAAGCACGTGAACTGGATGGTCTCTTTGTGATTTCCTGAGATGAGCATGGTGACAGGGAAGTTTGGTGACTGATTACCCCCATCTCGTGGCCATCCAAGGCTCTGGCAGGAATGGAGTGATTGAGGGAACCAGACTTAATCCGAGTTGTTCAGCAACCCTTTTGCTGATTAAGCAGGAATCGGACCCAGAGTCAATGAGGGTAGCCAGGGTCTGAGGTCCGGCCAGGCAGGAGCAGGCGAGCAGGAAGGGAAGGACGAAGGACTTGAGGAGTCTGGGAGGATGAGCTCACTGCATTCTCCTCCCTTACGAGTGAGCTCTCTCTTTACCGGGCAGTCTTTGACAAAATGTCCTTGTCCTCCACAGTAAAGGCAGAGTTGAGAGGAGACTCCGCCGCTTCCTCTCGGCTGGGGTGAGGGAGGCACGGCCCAGCTGCATGGGTTCGGGTCCCTCACCAAGGAGCAGAAGCCTGTTGGGGTGCACTCCTGTGTGGTGGGCAGGTGATGGACAGATGAGTCGAACGAGCTCCTAACTCCTCTTCTGGCCCTGATGCGGAGATCGATCCGGTGGCGAGGTCGATGATGCCATCCAGGGTCAAGGGAGTTCATGGGAAACCAGAGCGCCTTTAATGTAATCTGCCAGTCCATGAACAAAGGCATCAATTTGTCAAGAGTTCCACCCACTGCTGGCTTGAGTGCGGAAGTCTATGGAGAAGTCAGCCACCGACCGTCCGACCTTGTTGAAGCTTCAGAAGGCCCGCTGCAACTCCTGCCCTATCAGGATTCAGTCCAAACACTTTTGGGTTCAGAGGTGAATGTGAGGAAACTGAACAGGCAGGAGATTGACGATCCCACTCAGCGGTTCCCCAGAGTCTCGCACGCCCAGTCAGGTGATTGATGGTGTAGGCAACCTTGCAGCTTCAGAGGAGAAGGTGCGGGCTGTAGAGCCAAGAGCAGGGTGCAGTTGGTGATGAAGGCAGAACAGGTCTCAGGTTCACCATCATATCGCTCAGGAGAGCCCACTCGTGGTTCTGGAGAAGCAGGCGATACAGCAGGCTGAGGAACAGGTGCAGGGGTTGGAGTTGGTGGTGACTCTCAAGCCTGGAGGCGAGATCAGTGACAGTCCGGGTGAGAGTATCCACAGCACTCTGAAGGTGGCTAGTTGACGGGCAATTAGCCCCTCATGATGAGCCAGCAACCCTTCAACTCTTTCCAGTCTGTCCATTGCTGATGGTGAACTGCTCGCTGGATCCATCTTCTGGTCAGACTGTACTGACACGCTTGCAGGTAGGACCCAGAAGCAAGCAGTTTGATTAGAACAGTCTTTATTAACCAAGTTCAGAACAGTTCAGAGCGGGCTGCGAACCCGCGACCAGGAGATCTGTGGACAGGCGCCTCCTGACTGAGCTAACCCGGAGCTGTACAGCTGTCGGTTCCCACAGCCTTTTCAGGGAAGAGGCTGAGGACGGAGAGGAGCTCAAACAGTCTTTACAGGGGAGTAGCTGATTCTGAGCGGGCTTCAACCCGCAACAGCTTAACTTAAGAGGTGAACACTCCTCTGATTGCAGCACCTCAGAGGAGTCCAAAACTGACACCCACACCGCTGAAACAGAGAACAGGCTGTGGCTTGAGCGGGGTCGAACCCGCGACAGCTCGGGTCCACAGTCGGGCGCCTTACCGACTGAGCCACCCAGGCGATGCAGTGACAGAAGCTCACACAGTCTTTATAGAAAGAGGTGAAGCAGGCTTGACTCACGCACAGACGAGCTGAGGCGCCAGGAACACTTGGAGGAGGGATTCAGGCGAACTCGCTTGTCGAAGACAGGCAGGAAGTCAGACACCAGGCGATTGGCACAACGAGAGCAGACTGGGTTCGCAACTGGAGACGGAAGCAGGGTCAGGTACCAGACGTGGGTCACAACGAGAGCGGCTGGATTCGCAACAGGAGACGGAAGCAGGGTCAGATACCAGACTTGGGTCACAACGAGAGCGGCTGGATTCGCAACAGGAGGCGGAAGCAGGGTCAGATACCAGACGGGGTCACAACGTAGAGCGGCTGGATTCGCAACAGGAGACTTCAGCAGGATCGAAAGCCGGGATTCAGACAGGCGGATGAATACAGGACAGAAGCTAGTCGATACCTTGGAGTCGAGCCGAGGGTCAGGCGATGAGGCAGAGTCTGGGACTCTAAACTGGTCGGCAACGGGTGATCAATCCGGGAAACAAGTCTGGACCTTTCAGCATGAGTGCGACGACAGTCTGACGCTGGTTGAGTGTGGAGCTGGGGCTTTTGTAGCTGGCTTGATTACGGGAGATGAGCTGCAGGTGTGAGCGGCGGCACAGGTGAGGTGAGTCAGGACTGATTAAGGTGCAGCTGGGAGTGACAGGCTGTGGGAGAGGCTGAGGCTGCAGACTGAGATGTGACAATCAAAGCCTTTGTATCATATTTGGTACATACTATTGCGATACCTTTACCATATCAATATGACCAATAATTACTCAAAAAAAAAAAAAAAAAAAAAAACCATCTGAATAATTCAGATAAATGGTAAAAAATAATATTAAGGTGGATAATCAGTTGACAGTTCTATCAAATGAGATACAAAAATATATATGTTAAGTTTTATTTAGATTTTTTCATTTTGTTTGTTTTTAGCAGAAAGTGAAATGAACATTTCAGAAAAAAAAATATAATATAATTTGTGCTTTCATGCTTTAAAGGGTTAAATTATGAAATGCAACTGGATATACAATTAGCCTAGATTTAATTTTCCTTCAGTAAATGAAACACATTGGCATCAATGTGTAGGCTACAAATCCACACCACTATGAACTATCCAGTATAAATATTGAATATATTTGTGTTTTTAAATGGAGTGACAACAAGGAGTGAAAATTAACCATCAGAATGTAATTAGAAACTTGATGTGTCCAAGTTGACATGTAAGTCAGTTATCACTACTTTAAAAAAAAAAAAAAAAAAAAAAATCAGTACATCTATAATAGAACATCAAACTCAAAGTAGCAATAGCCTACATAAATGAATTTATAAATCTTGAGAAATCTAAGATAGTGTAATATTTATGTCATTAATAAGATGATGAGGATGTCAGACCCTCTGACTGTCACAGCCAGGCAGAGGAGAGGCTGTTTGGAGCAGAAGAGAAAACCTCTGGACAACTCACGGATTCATTGCAAACCAAGATGAACAGATGTGCTATATACAGTGGAGTTAAATACCATGCTGTGTTAATGTGAAATGTTCTGAGTGAGCTTGTTTAACAAGTCAAGTGATAAAGAACTTATTAACTGAGGATGGCAGGAAGTGGGGTTGAAATCTTTCAATCGTTAAAATTGTCAAATAAAGTATTTATAAGAACTGACTTGTCCCACAGTCAGAAAACATAACCATACCATTGGAAAACTTTTATTTATGTTTACAATGTGGGTTTTTGGTGGACAACTTTATTGAATGTGGGGACACGGCCAGTGGTGTAATTTTTGTTTTATCCTAGTGAGTAAACTCTTAAACATAGATCCTTCCATCATGGCGGCAAGAAAAAAACCTGTTTAGCAGCAGGAAATCTTCAAAGTGGACCCCAGTCTTATGATGAACAGCAAATCTACACAATGCTGTGTTGGGTGTGGGTGAAGAAAGGGCGGTAAGTGGAGAAAAGTGAACTAAGTAAGAACTAAAGTTAGTAACAGATTCATGGACAATAAACCTGTCGTCATCAAGTTTATTTCTTGATGAAAACAAATTTAGTATAGGTTAGCCTCTTGAGATGCTTTATCTCCTTTTTTAGGAGGGTCCTCATGTCTGAATGGTTGTGGTGATAATTTTATGGAAGTATAATCAATGATACTTTTGTAAAATTATCCTGTCGGCCTCACTCAGTTCACACCCTCTCATTCATCCTGTTGTAACATAGTTTACTGGACCCCCCCGAAGCCAGGCCTGGGGATGGGGCTTGTCGGCAAGTGCCAGGTGGCTGGGCCTACACCCAGCAGGGCCCAGCCCGAAGAGGAGACGTGGGCCCTCCCTCCAATAGACCCACCACCCATGGGAGGGACCTAAGTGGTCAGGTGTAATGTGAGCTGGGTGGCAGCCGAAGGAGGGGACCTTGGTGTTCTGATCCCCGGCTGCAACAGCTAGTTCTAGGGATCAGGAACATCACCTCTCTGGTGGGGAAGGAAGAGGGGTTGGACTCTCTTACACTCCGGAGTTGCAGTTGGTGAGAGATGTTGGGCAGGGGTGACAGTACTTGTCTCCCCAAGGCTCAAGGCCTGTCTATATGTGCACTTGGCACCAGGACACCCTCGTTCAAGTTCGATAATCGACTTTGTAGTCGTATCATTGGACCTGCGGCCGCATGTTTTAGACACCCAGGTGATGAGAGGGGCGGAGCTGTCGACTGATCACCACCTTGAGGTGAGCTGGCTCCGATGGTGGGGGAGGATGCCCATCAGACCTGGCAGGACCCAGTGTGTTGTGCGGGTGTGCTGGGAACGTCTGGCAGAGTCTCCCATCCGAAAAAGTTTCAACTCCCACCTTCCTTCAGGCATTCGACCATGTGGCAGGGAAGGCAGGGGAGGCAGGGGACACTGAGTCCAAGTAGGCCTTGTTCGGGACCTCTATTGTTGAGGCGGCTGAGCTGCAGCCGTAAAGTGGTCGGTGCCTGTCGTGGCGGTTTAACCCTAACCCACTGGTGGACACCAGAGGCGAGGGATGCCGTAAAGCTGAAGAAGAAGTCCTATCGGGCCTTTTTGGCCAGTGGGACTCTGGAGATAGTTGACAGGTACTGGCTGGCCAAGCGGAATGCAGCTGCAGTGGTTGCCAAAGTGAAAGGAAAGTGGGAGGAATTCGGAGAGGACATGGAGAACAAAATCCAGAAGCCTACGAAGAGATTCTGGACTAACATTCGGCATCTCAAGAGGGGAAAGCAGTGTGCTGTATCCACCATCTATGGTGGGGATGGCAAGCTGCTGACCTCAACTCAGGATGTTGTGGATCGGCGGAAAGACTACTTCAAAGACCTCCTCAATCCCACCAGCTCATCCTCCAGTGTGGAAGCAGACCTGGGGGACTGTGCAGTGGGCTCCTCTATCTCTGGAGCCGCGGTCACCGAGTTGGTTAAGAAGCTCCTTGGTGGCAGGGCTCCGGGGGTGGATGAGATCGGCCCAGAGTTCCTCAAGGCCGCTTCTCGAACTATTGAGGGATCAGACACCTTAGCCTACCCAGTAAGGTCTATTCAGGGGTACTGGAGAGGAGGGTCCATTGGATTGTTGAACCTCGGATTTAGGAGGAGCAATGTGGTTTTCATCCAGGTTGTGCAACTGTGGACCAGCTGGGTACTCGAGGGTGCATTGGAGTTTGCCCAACCAGTCGAGATGTGTTTTGTGGATTTGGAGAAGGCATTTGCCCGTGTCTCTTGTGGGGTCCTGTGGGGGGTGCTCCGGGAGTGTGGGGTAATGGACACTCTGATACGGGCCATCCGTTCTCTGTATGACCAGTGTCAGAGCCTGGTTCACATTGCCGGCAGTACATTTGAGTCATTTCCAGTGAGGGTTGGACTCGGCCAGGGCTGCTTTTTGTCATCAACTCTGTTCATTACTTTAATGGACAGAATTTCTAGGCACAGCCAGGGTGTTGAGGGATTCTGGTTAGGTGACCTCAGGATTGAGTCACTGCTTTTTACAGACGATGTGGTCCTGCTGGCTTCATTGGACCTCGACCTGCAGCTCTCAGTGGATCGGTTTTCAGCTGAGTGTGATGTGTCTGGGATGAGAATTAGTACCTTCGAATCTGAGTCCATGGTCCTCGCTCGGGAGAGGGTGGAGTGTCCTCTTCGGGTCAGGAATGAGATTCTGCCTCAAGTGGAGGAGTTTAAAGGAATGTTTCACCCAAAGAATGATATGCCTTAATTTTCTACTCACCCTCATGCTGAGCAACACTCTGGAGCACTTTTTTGACGTCTCAAATGCAGCCGGAGGTCCGGGGGGATTTTCGCTGTCAACAAACATCCATCTAACAGGGGACAACGGAGTCCGAAGAAAAAGGTCCATAAAAGTCCACAAAAACGTGCCTATTTTCCTTCATACTGCTCGTCCGCTGTAATCCAAGTGTCCTGAGCGGGTAACGTCTATAATTAATTCGAAATGAGGTCATTTAGTACATTTTTCGAGCCTAAACAGTGACAAGACGCTCCCTGCACTACGTAAGCCGCGGCAGACCAATCCAGACGGCTTACGTAGTGCAGGGAGCGTGCGTAGACGTTTTTTTAATGAAAATGCTGAAGAATACTGGAATTGATTTCCTGGAAAACTTTGATCAAAGGTTTTTTCAAACTCAAGGACAACCTGATTCAATTTCAAGGATATGGAATTTCATGACCATTCTTTGCTTGTGATTTTGCTTTTTTGTGATTGTCACAAGAATGCACAAAATATTAATTTCATATTTATTTCTCTTGGTCATCCTTGACTCATGAATGCAATAACTTCAGAGAGTTTTCTGATATCAGTCAATATGTGCGTATTTGTCATCTGACTGAAAGATGATCATATTTTATGAAAACTATATGAAATGCAAACAAATAATATTTGAGTTGCAATAAATAAATATAGAAGGGAGAAGTGCAGTAACAAAACAAGTCTATAAACATTTTTCCACATAATCCATGTCCCTCAAATTAGTCTGTTAAACAAACATTCAAAAAGCCTCAACATCTTAATTAAATATTCTTGCATAGGAAAAAGCATAAAATATTTACAAATCTTTAAATATTTCTTTATTCATGAAAACTTGTAACATAATGGAAAAACTTGATTGCACAACAGCAATAGCTTAAGAATGAATGAATTACCTTTAAAGGATGCAGCAGGTAGTGCACGTGCCTCACAGCAAGAGGGTCAATGAGTCTGTGTAGAGTGTGCATGTTCTCCCTTTGCATGTGTGGGTTTCCTCAGAGCACTCCAGCTTCCTCACACAGACCAAAAAACATGCTTTTAGGCTGATTGGTGACTCTAAATTGCCCTTAGGTTCCTTGTGTGGCTCTGTGATTGACAGCGACAAGTTCAGAGTGTACCCCAACTATCATGACCCCAGAAGGGATAAGTGATATAGATAATGGATGGATTGATGAATCGATGAACAGCCTTAACCTTTTCAGGACACAAAGACTAAAACTGTATCATTAACTGCTGTAAGTTGTTTTGACGTGTTTTTATTCTGTAAGATGACCTTGAGTGTCTTGAACAGCACCCTTCACTGGAATAAATTCTTATCATAATTATCACAATAGACTTACTCCATGCAGAATGATGCAGATAAAAGAAGTTATTTTCAACGTTGTATAACATTTTCTGTTTAGTTTTTCATTTCTTTCAAGAGACATTGAGTAGTTTGCTTGTTAAGACCACAGTTCTTGGTATTCAATCGTTGTTTTGGAACCTGGAGGAAGTTTATCCAAACCGATCATTTAAAAAGTTCCCTAATCCAGTCGTTGTGAGATTATGCATCTAGTTGGATTCAGTTTTTAGATTTTACCTTTTAGTAATTATACATATGGCGCATAAAGTATGGGGTGAACTTTTTTTATTAAATTTCTAATAACAAATTTGAGTGAAATGTATTCACTCAAATTATTTTTGAGGTTGATGTGAAAGACCAATTGGCTTCGTGGAATTTTCTTCAATTTCTCAGAGTTATCCACTTTGACTCCAGGATCAACTAAAAATATTTTTGAACAAGGTAAAAAATTCCTGGGTTCAAGTTCATCCAGTCCATGTGGATGTAAAAAAAATACAATCTGTGGTATTTTGGCTATTCTCTATTTAGTTGTTAAGATGATTGCATTTCTTCTGATTGCATATATTTGTACATGCACAAATATATGTATCTATAAAATGAAGAGTGTGACTTGTAAAGTGACTTGAGATGACACTTGTTATGAACTTGAACTGTGCAAGGAAAGATTGATTGATTGATTAATTGATTGATTAATTGGGTCTCCTTATCCCTCACAATCTGTATTTCAAAAATTCACATCACCACAATAACCACATCTGCTCTTTCAAATGACCAACCAATAAACTTTCACTGTTTTGCACTTCATGGAGGCATAAAACCAGCAGCATTGCTTTTAGTTAAAAGCTATATTTTTCCAACGTTAGACTGAGATTGGTGTTACAAGTTTCAGAATATATCTTGGGCACAGGGATTCACTATTTTACTAATGGTGGTTGTATTTCTGTGCTACCTCTTCTCAAAAGCCTTCATCCATTGTTCCTGACAATACATCTGAACAATGGCCACAGAGAGTATTTATTGAATGGCTGCCTGCAGCTCTCCAGTGGCAACACAATGTTTTGATTATTATCTTTTATTTTGTGTTTGAATCAGACAGACCTAAGTTCCATCTGCCATTTTTATGGTACAAACATTGTGTTTGGTTTTGTATTAAAATAAGATGCTTCCTCTTTATCTGGGATTACTTTCTCGTCAGAAGCTGAACTCTGTAGCTTACATAGTCTTCAAAGCACTTTGTAAAGTACATTGGCCAATAACTTAATCATTCAAGATCATTTCTATCTGCACCTTGGGCAACTTCTTTGTCCAAAAGGGATGAGTGACAAAGATGCAATATGGCTCCTGAACATGCACACAAAAACATGCACGATTGCAATAAATGGAGGCTCATAAATAGTCAACGCTGATTTATTATACATAAACGTGACACTGTCTCTTTTTTCTGAGAACCTTTGGCACTTGATCTGTTGCAGGGAAACGATGATTAAAGGGTGACTGGGTTGTCCCAATGTCAGACCAAGATATTGTCTGAGGCTGTTGGGGTGAGCAGGTGATGAATCTTTGGGCTCTAATTTCGTGGCGCAGCGCATTTAAAGGCGAGGAGAGGCGCTCATTTGATTGGTGAAGACGGCGATCGGCTGTGTTAATCCCACTCACGTCTATTCTCCTCCCTCTCTGGATAAGCGTGGAGAGGCAGAGACGTGGGCGTGGACGCGCAACCTCTGCGCCCCTGTGCGCCCCCGTGCGCCATGAGTGCGCCTCTCTTGGCACTGCAGGAAACTTGCAAAGTGCGCTGGTCACACCCAGTCCGCGCGGCGAAGGCCGGCGCAGGCAGGTGCGCCTGCGCTTGCGCCTGGTCTACGAAATTAGAGCCCTTTTTTTGTGTGGCTGAGTCAAGATGGCCGATGAAGTCTTCTGAGGCTAACGGGATGAGGAGAGTGACCACACTGTGGAGACTGGGTTGGACAGTGAGGCTGATTTGTTGTCTTCAGCTGCTGAGTTGAAGATGGTAATTAAACTGCAAAGACTGCAAAGCAATAGCAAAAGTAGACATGAATTTTACATTCTTCTACTCTGTCACAGCTTTGCAAAATGTCTGTCTATAAAGGCACCTTTTGCCATAATGTGGCTCTGAGGATGACTAATTTTGTGACACAATTCCAAGATTTGAGCCCAGTTACATGAGAACAAGTGGATCAGTGCGGCATAGACTGTGACTCTGCATCGGTCTGTCTTGGTGAAAGGGAGCTGAGCCAAAAGGTGAAAAGGTGAAGCTCTCGATTATATATAATTATATATATATATATATATATATATATATATATATATATATATATATATATATATATATATATATATATATATATATATGTATGTATATGTAAACATTAGGGCTGGGTTTCGATTCAGATTTTCTGGATCGATTCGATTCGATATTACCAGGTCTCAAACCAATTCGATTCACGATACAATAACATATTTATTTCATCTGGGATATCCTAGTTAAAATAATACGGTGAACTTAAAAAGTGACTTTTGACCTGGTGCATTATTATAATTGTTTTTAAATTAAGAAATGAACCCAAAGCAGTTACATTAATCTTATATTAATTATATACATTAATGCATATTCTGCATATTACTTGTTTTCTGTCCAACTCCTCTTTTCCTTCATGCCTGTAAATTCCTAAATACGTCCATACATCAGCCTTTAAACTCGCCGGTGGTGCCCATAGTGCTATTTGCTTCTGCCGTTTCTTTGATTACTTGCAGTAACATTTCACGACATTTTGTTCAGTGGAAAGCAGCACTAAACGCAGATCACGCAATACTAGCAGGGTTGATACCACAGGCTGCTTCTCTGTATGTCGAATGAAGAAAAAACTACCCAAGTTAAAAGATCGATCTTTGATTTATTGATCGATTATGAACCATTTAAAGGGAAATCAATTACATTCGATTAAATTGATTTTTTAAACCCAGCCCTAATACATACACATGCATATATATATATATGTATATATATATATATATATATATATATATATATATGTATATATATGTATCTATATCTATATCTATATATAATATATATGTATATATCTATATCTATATCTATATATATATATGTATATATATATACATATACATCCATATATATATATATATATATACATATATATATGTATATGTATATCTATATCTAAATATATATATATGTATATATATATGTGTATATATATATATATATATATATATAAAAATATAAATATAAATAAATATATGTTATATATTTAGAGAGAGAGAGAGATATTTATATAAAATGACTTGTATTCTCTAATAGTGGCCTAATCTTGAAACATGGCAAGGTACTTTTTAAACCAACACCCACTGATCTCTCAGAGACAACACACAATAACAAGCATGGTCAATGAAACAAACTTCATACAGACAAACCTTATAAGAGCCACTTTCTTGAACTTACAGTGCCTCAGGACCAGCAGTTTCCTTCTGGTTTCTTGTGTGCTTGCATTGGATTGTTCTCCTCCCTCATGGAGTTATTAAGGGCTTCTGTGGCACACAGTTCAGTGGGAAAAAGGGAATTTCGTCAGCCACAACTGAAACCAAATTTGCCTCAGCAACTGGCAATGCATTCCTCCTCATTGCATGTGCAAGTTTGCCTCTGGCACTGAAATGGCCAGGAGTCAGCTACGGGTTCCTGTTCACCAAAACCAAACTCAGTTTTACATGCATTTATTTCTGCCATTGCTTTAGAGGCTCAGTCACACCAGAATTTCAAACAGGCACATTTCAGACCAAAAAGGTTTGTTTTGAAAGACCAACTGTAAATTTAGGACTTTTGTATATCAAGATTCCCCTCAAAGAGATATACATATGTTAACCAAGGAGTCTTGTTGAGATGATGAATAAAACAGCACAGAGAATTTGACAATGAATCAGAGGCTGATGATGGTGATAATAATCTCAGTGATGACTACAAGAAAATAAAATAATTAAGGAAAATGACCCTTTTTAGTATTAGGGGAGAGTGGGGTAAGATGAGACATTTTTTAAACTTTAGTTGTCACTGAGGCAAGGAAAACGCTAAATTGAAAAGAGAAAAATTAAAAACGTATACTCTTATTTAAGAATGTTTGCTATCCATGGAAATTGTAAGGATGCATCTATGACAAAGATCCTGGAAACTGTGTCCTTTCAAAATAAAGTGCTCCTCTGGCACAACTTGCCCCAGGTTAGGGGTAAGTTAAGCCAAGTCTGTGGGTAAGCTGACCATGTGACATGTGATAACTTTAAATCAGGGATTTGTTTAAAGATAATTATTGCTATTTTATTGTTGTATTGCTGTCAAAAGAGTAATTTCACAAGAGATCGTTCACTTCACAAACAGTCACATTTATTTTCTTAAACCTAATTTAAACAACCTAGAGAAAAAAATAGATTAAAATTAGGTTAAACAAGCAAGTTTAAATCCCTCTTCTTCATACACCTCTGAAGGGTTGACCTGCCAATATTTTACTTCTGTGCAACAGATCAGATCGACTTTTTACCCATGACGTCCTTCATTGCTTTCTCCATCTCAGCAAGGGGTGTTGAGCCCAAGTTGGTTTTCCTTTTTGTACTCTACTGTTTAACAGGTGGTTAACATAACACTATAATTTTATGACTCAATACATTAATTATAACTTTTCAAACTTTTGGGGCTATTAAAGGAACCAATGGTTCAATTTACCCCGCTACATATGGCTCACTTTGCCCCATAGCCAACATTTTTGAAAAATGTTACTAGCTTTCCTATTCAGACTAATCTTTAGCCGAATGAGTCACATAGTTTTATACATTGGTAGATTACATATGCATATAATACACCATTTTAAAACTGGATATGTTAGATTTGATACAAAGCTCAATACACCAGACTGAAAATTTACTTTGACATATGAAAAAGAGTTTTTTTGTGTTGAAAAGTACCAACCATGTATGCCAGATGCTCCTGCGCAACAGAGGCAGGCAGGCTTTCTAAGTGTAGGGCCAAAATGACAAGAGTTGTCTGTTGTTTCCCAGACACAGGCGGTGGGTCAACTTACCCCATGACTCAGTTTACCCCACTCTCCCCTATGACTTTTCTACTTGAATGATACCTTCGCACTCAAGGTCACTTTCACATATAAATGGACAATTTGTGTATGAAGTTACAGTGTTACTACATATGTTATTTGGTTTGGTTAGCTTTGACACTTTATATTGTCAGGTGAACTAAAATCTGCCACATGCTATGTAATGTAGCTCCCTCACTGCCACCAGATGGGCCTGAAGCAGCAGTAAGTGCTCCTGCTTCAGGCCTATTGTTGTACTATGACCCAGAGATACACAACTAGGTCAGAAGTGGTGCAGGTGTGAAGAATTTCTGTAGGCTAACGTGAAGTTAGCATGGCATTAAAATGTTTAAGTTCAAATGTGATCTGCAAAAGTAGAAAGGCATTAGTAAGCTACAATGAAACTACAACATGCTGGTTCAACTCAGAAACAAAACATTTCCAATGTATGTAGATAGATAGATAGATAGATAGATGGATAGATAGATAGATAGATAGATAGATAGATAGATAGATAGATAGATAGATAGATAGATAGATAGATAGATAGATAGACAGACAGACAGACAGACAGACAGACAGACAGACAGACAGATAGATAGATAGATAGATAGATAGATAGATAGATAGATAGATAGATAGATAGATAGATAGATAGATAGATAGATAGATAGATAGATAGATAGCTTAATTGTCCCATTGGGAAATTCGTTTTCACAGCCTGCCAAACAAGAAGGACATATACAACAACAAAAACACACAGTTAGGGAAACAGATACTACATGTAAAACCATGTAAAAACCAAAGAAAACCATAGAGCACGCATTTCCCATTACAACCCATTGGTCAGTGGGTTGTCTTGTTCAGGATGGAGATGGCAGATGGTACAAAGCTCTTGTTAAAGCAAGCCCTTCTCTATTCCAGTGCGGCCAGAGGGCAGAAGTTGAAAGTGGATGTGAAAGGGTGCTCTACGTCCATGGCTATTGTTTTACCGAGGCGTACTAATGCTCTTTCATTAAGTTCTGAGATACTGGGTGTGGGGGTGTGAATTTTTTTTGAGGCTATGTGTGTGATTTTATTGAGCTTACTTTTGTTGGAGACAGACAGCATGTTATAGAAAGCAGGAGTAAAGTACATCAGGATGGGCTGGATGATGCTCTTGTACAGTAATAACAGAAGATGAGGGGCAACGGAGAGTGCACTGAGTGTGCGAATAGCATGTAGCCTCTGCTGTGGGAGTTTATGGATGTCAGTGATGTGGTGGTCAAAGGATAAGTTATTGTCCAGGGTGAGTCCAAGATATTTGAATTTGCTGAACTGTTCTATTGTGTTACCATTAACGGAGATGGGATTGAGACTGGAGGTGGGTGTGTTGAAAACCAGTTCTTTTGTTTTTCCTACGTTGATGTCGAGGTAATTGTTCGTGCACCATTGCGTGAAATGCAGAACTGTGTTATGATAGGCAGTGATGGAGTGGCTGTCATTGAGGAGGGCCAGGATTGCAGTGTCATCTGAATATTTATAGGATGAGGTGATGGGTGAAGGACTGATGCAGTCATTTGTGTACAGTGTGAAGAGGAAGGGACTGAGGACGCAGCCCTGGGGGGCTCCAGTGTTGGTAATGGCAGTGACAGATGTAGCAGCCCCTATCCTTACAGTCTGTGGTCTATTGCTCAAGAAGCCGTGAATGAGATGGATGGTATGAGGGGCGGTGTTGAGATGCTGTAGCTTCCTGATCATCTCATGACGCTGAATTGTGTTGAATGCTGAACAAAGGTCAATGAAAAGAACTGCTGCTGAGTTTCCAGGAGTCTCCAGATGTTCAAGGAGGGAGTGGATGAGACATACCACAGCATCGTACTCGTTTGTTTTTATAAGCGAATTGAAAACTGTCCAGATGTGGGATGACAGCTGGAAGGATGGTACGCAGGATCAGTTTCTCAAAGCATTTGCTAACAATAGGTGTGAGTGCGACTGGTCTGTAGTGGTTGGGTTCTGAGGGACGGTGTTTCCTGGGGAGGGGAATGATGGTTGATGTTTTCCAGAGAGTGGGCCACCATGCAATGCTGTAGGAATCTTGCATGATGGAAAAAAAGATATGGGACAGTTCCATTGAGCAGATTTTGAGCACCCTTGCAGGGATGCTGTCTGGCCCCGTGGCCTTGCCTGTCTTGCACCTACTCAGCTCCTGTCGGACATCTTCCTCTGTAAAGGGAGGCGATGATGGTGGATCATATGGCAGAGCACTGAGTAGCTGATCACACTGGACTGAGTGGTCAGCTGTGTCAAACATCTCCCTGTCCTTGGTTGCAGTAATAGTGAATGAATAATTGATTATTAAAAAAACAACCATAAATGTTTGCCGTTGGGTCCCCAGCCATTTATTGTAGTAGTTGTTATCAGATAGTAACTGCTAAACTTAATCCCATTTAGTTTCAAGCTTTAGAACCAGGATGTGCTAACTTCTAACTCCTGCGTTTTTTACTCATTCTTGCAGCCCTATATTGAGAGATAACATTGTTTGGCTAGAATCAATTTGGCAGTATTTTGAGCAGTCAGATAAGGATACATTTTTATTTAGGCTGCATCAGACAGCAGATACATATGAACTGAAGGGAACCAAAAGCTGGCAGTTCTAGCCGTGCAAACATTAGCCACTCTCTGCTTAATAATGTATGTTAACACTACATTAACTTGTTTACCTTTGTTATATTCAGCCACAATTAAATCTGCAATGTACTGCTACATGGTTTGCTTCTCTTTTGTAGTTTTGGACCACTATACCACCCATAGTGAACCAATAGCTGGTTCACTGGAGGCAAATTGGTATTGTGTTTTTAAGCAGACCTAAGGTCAGAAATTGTTTTCTCCTTACTAAACATGCCACTTGTAAAAGCTACCTTGAAAGCAGTGATGAGTACCCAGAGCTAAGATAGGGGGTCCTTCCAGTGCTTACAAGGACTTTTAAACAGTATTTGCTCTGCCAAGAGGGTTTGTTATTGCTGGCATTTGTATATTTAACAAGATAACCAAATACGTTTTTGGTTGAATTTGATGAAAATTTCAGGGAATACTGCTCCTGGCACAATTTTGGTGGTGATTTAAATCTGGACATGGATCCAGGAAATTTTGAAAGAGTTTGTCAACATTGGGAGACCAGAAGCATTTTTTCACAATTTTTGCTGACCACTAAATAACTTCTGAAATGATTTTGGTGATATTTTTTGGGGATATCTTGTCCATGATACAAGGGCGAGAGTTGTAAAATTTTGGTGGTGGTCCAAATATGAATGTGGGTCAAGGATTAATTTATGAGAGATAGATTTTAGACCAGAACTCACTAGACAATCTTAGAAATGCCTTGGCAGAGGACTTGCTCCTTTAGTACTTCTTGTTTTGTTACTTTAACAGGGTTACATGTGTGCTTGAGTGTTCGTGAGAGTGACTTAAGATATCCACATCATAATCTAGAAGATGTTGCAAGTTTATGCAGTTTGATAAATAAGCTGACTACCAAGCCTAACATCAACTTGATTTATTTAAAATAAAATACAGGAGAGTAAAACTTACATTGCTCTATTTATCACCTTTGTGAAAGAGGTTAAGTTTGAATCATTTTGTCCATTTAAGTGTTACTAGGCTATGGCACAAGGAAGAAGTGGTTAAGTTTTTGTGGTGTTACTATATCTAGAACTTTTTCAATTGTTTGTTAACGGTGAACGAGTTGCAGTTTCCCACAAATTTTGACAATAACTCTCCTGGAAATGTTGGAGATGTCTCGGTGGAGGTTTGTGCTCTGACAGCACTTTTAGTTATCAACATTTCTTTCTCCTTTGAGCCCCTCCTCTGCTTTTCAGATGTGGTTCTTCGCCCAGGCCATCCTGATCACTGCCAGCTTGCTGTTTAGTCTACCTGGCTCTGACAGCCACTGTTAGCTTCAGTTTCTCGTGTAGCCTTATACTGCCATTCTTTGTGTTATACACCTCCAACCTCTATTTGTACTCCTGCTGCCACAGAGTTTCCATAACTGTGTGCCAAGTTGTTTAGAAGATAAAACTTTAATGATTCCCAAGAGGATATTGAGCCGTTGCGACAGTAAATAATCGGATACAGCAGGACAAGGAGAATACAAATAGGTGTAGAGTCAATGAGCACTCAACACAATAACAGCAGCTTGTTACAGTAGTCTGTCATGACTGCACTTTGTTAAAATATATCAGTGACAATGATGTGAACATGGAAAGACAGAGAAAACAATACACCATCGTTGATTAAAGTTTTAATGTCTTGGTTGATCACAAGCACACAAATCTAAATACATATTTATTAACATAAATAAGACCAAAACACATTTCCATCTAAATAAAAGGATCTCAAATTTTTTGCTCAGGTAAATCATGAAACATTTTAAATTTTAACAACTTTTTTCTGCCAATATGAAACACATTTCAGGCCTTATCTAAAGAAAAGCGTTGTGTGAGGCACATGTTTTTCCTAATTTCGGTAAGATAAGGCACTGCACTTTAATCCTCCTCATACCTGGTCTAAATTTCACTCACATGGGATGGACAGCAACACTTTTCTACAGTTAAATATGCAAGTGTCCATTCAGAAATCAGTTTAAAGCTCATAATAGAGTGGACAGCTGTTTGAGTAATCTTTGAGCTTGAACATCCAGAAACAAAGAAACAAACAAAAAAAACATGCACAGGATGAAAGACTTTCTTGACACACAAAGCTACATTTTTATTATTTGTATACATAATAATCTCACTGATAAATACGCTCACAGATAATAAAACAGGATGTTCAGTTTGTTAACAATGGAGAGTAAAGCCACAAAAGTCTTCAGGGAAATGGGGAAACAAATTGCTTAAACAGTTATTAAATAGGTCTATCAGAAACATTCACCTGCCTGCTGATTATATGAAAGTGTCTGACTAAAAAAAAGGAACTTGAATTGAGCATCAGCATCTATCATCAGTGTTCTCTGTGTGTTCTTGAGCGTTGTGGCACAATGGGAGAGGAATAAAATAATCCATCTGAAAATCAGGCCAAATAACCAAACCCGCTGTGTAAATAGTGACACACCACCTGAGCTGACACTCTGATTGGTTTGATTTATGTTGTGCCCAAAACACGCACAAGTATAATGAATTCACATAGTCTGTCCTCTTTGTGCCCTGCACATGGCTTTGCATCAAGAATATTGTTAAAGAGACTGTGAGGAGTTTTTAAGTAATTACAAAAAAGTCTCACTTTTAGGTATATGCCTGATCAAAATACGCACTTATCGATGAGTTTTATAGCATCTAAATAGGTTATCTATAAATGCTATTCCTTAGCCTCCTGGTCGGGTCGGACAGGGCTGGACTGGCCTGGATACTCAACTTCGGGAACCAGACAATTAAAACTAGAGCAAATTTATATTGTTTTATTATTTATATTACACGTCTGACAGCGCCGGGCTGTAAGTAGCGATATATAGCCATCTACAACTATGATAATAGCTTTTCTCTGCTTTGCTTGTCGTCACACATCAAAAACTACCGCAGCATAACTAGAAAGAGATACATTACCTAGTGGCTTTGCATCCTGTAAGTTGTTGAAAAAGAAGTTGTAAAGCAATGCAGAGTTCTGAGAAAGGTCCATGCTGCATTTACCATTACAAACAAACACTCTTTGGCTTCACGTCTCCGGTGCGTTCAAGTTGTGGTCAGAAGTAGGAATTTCTGGGTTCCGAGTGGGAAACTAAAACTAGAACGTCCCCCGAAGTCAGAATTTCCTACTGGGAACTCAGTGAAACCTCGCCACCCCGAGGTGTCAATTGAAGATGGATGCCCCCAGTGTGAACGGTTATTTAGCTCCTGTAATAATCAATTTATTTGCAGTTCTGACTGGGTGTGTTGCTCTAGATCAGCTGTATACATAGTATTGCTAGATTTATATTTACAAAAATGCTGCCATAGTGATAATCACATTCTTCATACAACACAGGGCATGCTAACAACAGCTAACAATAGCCTGGTAGATCGGCATGTTTTTTTCTGACTTCAACTTGAATGCCGATAAGTCGGAGATGATGTCACTCCCATTTCCGAGGTTACAGGAACGCAGCATTACGCCGGAGATAAATTATCCTCATAGCAGCTTTAAAATACAAAATGTAGCCTGACCAAGGTGTCTAAACTAAAATTACTACATGAATAGTTTTATTTGTCATAAAATCAGATCATGATTGAATTATTGCAATTACTGGTACATTTTTGTTAAATTTTTGTAAATCAACAGTGATGACCTGGTGGCAAGGAAACCAGCCTTAAACTGTAATAGTTATGGTGTTCTGTTAACAGTAACACCTGGTATAATTTTATAATTCAACAATTTATGGCAGTTTTGTGTACTCTAATTACAACATATTTCTGTACTTCTCTTATCAACCAAAAAAAAAACATTTTTTGATTCAACAGTCTTATACCATCATATACAGTTGTGCCCAAAAGTTTACATCCCCCAGCAGAATTTCAGATTTTTTGGCCTTCTCTCAGAAAATATGAATGGTAACACAAAAACCTTTCTGTCACTCATGGTTAGTGGTTGAGTGAAGACATTTATTGAAAAAAAAGATTAGTTTACTCTTTTTAAATCATAATGACAACAGAAACTTCCAAATTGACCCTGTTCAAAAGTTTAAACCCCCCAGTTTTTAATACCTTGTGTTTCCCCCTTTAACATCAATAACAGCTTGATGTCTTTTGTGGTAGTTGTGGATGAGGGTCTTTATTTTCTCAGATGGTAAAACTGCCCATTCCTCTTGGCAAAAAGTAAATTCTTGGGCTGTCTTGCATGAACTGCACATTTGAGATCTCCCCAGAGTGGCTCAATGACATTGAGGTCAGGAGACTGAGATGGCCACTTTAAAACCTTCACTTTATTCTGCTGTAGCCAATGGCAGGTTGATTTGGCCTTGTGTTTTGGATCATTGTCGTGTCGGAATGTCCAAGAACGTCCCATGCGCAGCTTCTGGACCGATGAGTGTAAATTTTACTCCAGTATTTTTTGATAACATGCTGCATTCAACCTTCCATCAATTTTGACCAATTTGCCTGTGCCTTTGTAGCTCACGCATCCCCAAAACATCAGTGATCCACCTCAGTGTTTCACAGTAGGAATGGTGTACCTTTCATTATGGGCCTTGTTGATTCCTCTCCAAATGTAACGTTTATGGTTGTGGCCAAAAAGTTCAATTTTGGTCTCATCACTCCAAATATCTTTGTTCCAGAAGTTTTAGGCTTGTCTCTGTGCTGTTTGGCATATTGTAAACGGCAGTGGCGGCTGGTGAAAAATATTCTTGGTGGGGCAGTACTGTGCAACACTCAGTTTTTAACAACCATCCCACTACGATTCGACGCAAACTACAGGTTCATCTGTAGCAAAATTAGTCATATAGTTTGACACATTGGTAAATAACAAATATGTATATTACACCATTTTAGACCTGGATAAATTGGAACTGATAAAAAAAGCTCAAAGACATGCTGTAAATTTACTCTGGCACACCAAAAGAGTTTTTTGTGTTAAAAGTACCAACTGTTTGTACCAGGTGCTTCTCTTCAACAGAGGCAGGGTGAAATGATCAGGGCTTTCTGAATTTAGGGCCTCATGACAAGAATTATTTACTGTTTCCCAGAAACAGGGGATGGGTCAACTTACCCACTGGCTCAGTTTACCCCACCTCCCCTACTCTGACATTAATTCTGACATTCACTCAGTGAACAATCCTACCTGCCCACTCTGCACCTGTGCTGGGCTCATGGCTGCTGCTTGGTGCTGCTGCATCTCTTCTGAGGGGCTACAAGACAAAGTTTACCCAGTTATGTGGCGTCATCATCACACGGTGCAAGTGTCATTTTATTCAACATCTTACTTTACCAGTTTAATCGTCATCCTCTGTCGTTTCAGACCGCGAGCTCGTTTTGTTAAAAAAGTCGCTATTTTGCACATTTTGCTGCATCATTTTCAAGCGCTTTCCTCTTTTTAATTCTTCTCTTTTCCACGCCACCCTTGCGCTTTTAGTCCATCTTTTCGGCAGTCCAGCACCGCGGCTACTATCTGGCTCATCTCACAGACTCCGACTGGCGGAGCGAACTGTTTTTAGCCTGCGCGGACGTGTTGTTACGTCAGGATGCCTCTGAAAAAAAAAAGGCTGCCGAGGGAAACGGCCCACAGGGACAGCGGTAACAACATGGAAGTAATACTGACTCAGTGCCATGAATGAACACCAAACTAAAAAATTATAATAATATTAAAAAATGTATATTAACACTGGTCCTCACGGCCCAAGCGTCAGGCCGGCCCACCGGAAATTGTCCCGGTCCTCCCGATCAGTCACTCCGGGCATGGCCGACACAAGCCGAATAAACCCGAGAGGCGATATAAGAATCGCCCTTCGGAGATTATATTCAACCACGCTGATTGGCCAAATTCACGTTGATAGGCGCTTATCTTGCCCAAGTAACAGTCCCTTATTGGCTAGTCGTCACTGTCTCAGGGGCGATATTTCCAGCGCCCCTGAGACACGGAGACAGAGACAGAGACGAGAAGGCTTACTTTTGTTCTACATTAATGAAAATTAATTACCTTATATCTTAATGGATATATATTTATGTTATATTTATGTTATATTACATATTTAGATAAGTAATTTTTGGTAATATTCATTTTTTCAAAATAAAGTAAATACATTTAATATCACACTCTCCACTGGGGGGGTGGCGCCCTAGCGCCCTCTATTGGCCAGCCACCACTGGAAAACGGGATATTTTGTGGCATTTGCGTAGAAATGTCTTTCTTCTGGCGACTCGACCATGTAGCCCATGTTTCTTCAAGAGTCTCCTTATTGTGGATCTTGAAACATCCACTCCAATTTTTTTCAGAGAGTCCTGTATTTCAGCAGAAGTTATTTGAGGGTTTTTCTTTGCATCTCTAACAATTGTTCTTGCAGTTGGAGCTGAAATTTTTGTTGGTCTGCCTGACCGTGGTTTGATTTCAATAGAATCCCTCTCTCTCCTCTTCTTAATTAGAGTTTTAACAGTGCTTCTTGGCATCCTCAGTTCCTTAGATATCTTTTAAAATCCTTTTCCTGTTTTATACAGTTGAAATACCTTTTCTCGCAGTTCTTTTGACAATTCTTTTGCTTTACCCATGACGCAGAAACGAGAAACTTCAACGTAGCACTGAGTGAAAGATGCACGTGTCTGTCAGGAGCTCAGAAACTCACTGAGCTTTCATACACACACACAGTTTACAAGCTAATAGATCACAGGTGAGGATGGTTACCTTTAGTAGACATTCAAACCCATTTTGTGTCAAATTTTGTGCATGTTATCAGGCCAAAACTGCCAGGGGGTGTAAACTTTTGAACAGGGTCATTTTTTAAGTTTCTGTTGTCATTATGATTTAAAAAGAGTAAACTATTATTTTTTTCAATAAATGTCTTCACCCAACCACTAACCATGAGTGACAGAAAGGTTTTTGTGTTACCATTCATATTTTCTGAGAAAAGGCCAAAAAAATCTGAAATTCTGCTGGGGGGTGTAAACTTTTGGGCACAACTGTAGCTGTACAGAAGTGTGCTGTAAATGAGAATAATCCTGAAAAAAGAAAATAAAACCCACAATTATGTTGAAAAAAAAAAAGAGTTGCTGTGTGAAAACTTGTATTTATTGTTCGTGGATTCAAAAGCTGAGGTGCAAATTAGTCACATGAGAAAAGGCCTAAAATGGATAGTCCAGGACATTTGTAGTGGGTTTTATGAGACTGAAGCCACAGTCAGAGCTGGCCCTACTCAATGTGTCGCCTCAGGTGAGATATAATATGGCGCCTCCCTCCATCAGCGATTTTCATATGCTTAAAAATAAATCAAACAGCATTGTTTGAGAACAGATAACACAGCACCTAATTTATGCTTAACAAATTACAAATAAATACAAAAAACTGATATACAATATAAATACCCTTAACACAAAGTACAAATCCAGTCAATAAGTGAATAAATAATAATAATAATGGTAATTAATTATAAATATAACAATCAGCATAAAAAAAATGAATAACCACACAGTTTGCACACAATAATTTTATACATAAGCTACATTTACAATATGCAAAGATTTAATACAAAAACTAAATAAAATAACTACGTTGATGTATTTATTATTATCATTTGTTAAATTAGTTGGGCATTGCTTTACATTTGAAAAATGTAAGATTTTCCATTTTAAGTTAATAGTGATATATAGTTTTCATATAAATATATTTAACGTGATTTTCTTCCAGATTTTGTGGTGCCCCTGGAGGCCATGGCACCCTTAGCCTTTGCTTATATTGCCTAATGGGCCAGCCATCTAGACCACAGTCACAAAGCTCAGGTCTCTATCTGAGCAGAGAATGCCAGCACAAAAGCCAATACAATACCCTGCAGCAGATGGTGCCACAATCGTAGAGTAATTATTAATAAACTGAGAATACGAACAAGTCTAGTTCATTTACAACAATGTACTTTTCCACGACCATCAGCTTTGCGTGGACACTTCTTTCCAACACAGCCTATAGCCTACGTGTCCTGTTAGCACAGATGGGTCAAACTACGGTCTTACTTGAATTTTGCCAAATACAATAATAATAGTACATCCCAAATGAAGATTTGTCAAATATCAGATGTTTTCTACGTAATCCTGTTGGTTAAGCAGTTATTTTAATACAGTGGGTTATTCTAGCTCATTTATCCCCAATGATGATACCATGTGCTTTCATGAATTCAACTGGGGTTGATAAAGGACCCCATTAGAATGAGTACGTTTTATGCTCTAAAACTAAATTCATTCATAATGGTTAAAGATTATTTTATTTTGATCAACAAAAGAATTATTTAATGTTTGACATGTTCATATATCACTTTATAAACATTTTTTCTTATCAAAAACAGCTTTGAGAAAGGTAAAAATACCCAAAACAATCTCAACATGAGAATGATTTACATGTTGAGATTTTTTGGTTTAGTTTTGGTTTTTTGGTTCATCCTGTAATTTATGTCAATTTTGGGAAGCAAATTTTTTCTTAAATGTTGAAAAAGACAACATACTATAGTCAAAATTGTGATTGTGAGAAAGTATTAGGTCACTGCTGTAAATTATTTTCAGGAGAATCTGACCAATGGCAAGCCACATTTCTTCTCAAAGGGATTTGTTTTCATTCTTTTCTTTTCCAACATTTTTGGAAAAAAAAGAGAGAGAAAAGCTGATTATTACACCCTGGCAGCCATGACACTTTAGATGAGAGCATAAATAAATGTTTTTTTGATTGGCAGACAAAATATGAATCAGTATGTAGCTGCATAATGCACAGACATACACATAAACACGTGCCAGACACATGTGCGCACACACACACTTATGATATCGCCGAGTTATCAATAATAGTATGATAGTCCACCTGATGGGTTAAATTTTATTGCAGGAAGCTATAAACAGTGGCAGTTTTAGGAAAGGCTAAGTGTGGGTAATGTGGAAACAAGTTCCTATTTAATAAGAGCACATGTGTTATGAGCACATGTGTTCACCCCTACACTCCTGCTCGGTGCCTCAGGTCAGCTGATCAGCTGCTCCTGGAGGTACCGAGGTCCAAACGGAAGCTCAGGGGGGATAGAGCTTTTTCTGTGGCGGCCCCCAAATTATGGAACGAGCTTCCCATCCACATCAGGCAAAGCTCCTCACTGTCCATTTTTAAAACTCGTCTTAAAATTCATTTTTATTCCTTGGCTTTTGACCCTGCTTGAGACTCTGCTGCTGTTTTGGTGTTTTATGGTTTTATGGTCTGCTTTTATTTATTGTTTCTACTGTTTTTAAATTAGTTTTTAAAAACATTGAAACAATTGTTTTAGTATTTATATAGGCTTTATTTTATACATTGTTTTTAATTAATTTTTGTCTGTTTTCTTTTGTCTATTTGTGTACAGCACTTTGTTTCAACTGTGGTTGTTTTTAAAGTGCTTTATAAATAAAGTTGAGTTGAGTTGAGGTATAAAAATGATGATAAAACTTACATGAATGTTGCTTGATAAAAAGTAATCTTCAGGGTGTTGAGACTGCTACCATTTATTCTGTGTATGGACATTAAAACAGTCACAGATGATAGAAATCAAAGGTTCTTGGGGTTAACCTTTGAATTCCATAAAAATGCTAGGGGTCATTTTTGACCCTACGTATTGGAAAGTAGAAAAAATTGCAATAACTTAAAAAATGGAACAATGAGAAACAAATCCAAATGGCCTTGTGTCAAAGACAACTCATTTGAGAAATACATGCAGGATTGAGCAATAAACTTTTAAAATTACAAAGCTGTTGAAAAAAAACGCCGGGGTGATTTTTGATCCCACTTATGCATCTAAGGTTTATAAAACATACCGTCTATGTGGTGGTGACAGTTACTGAAGGCTCGTTTTAGCACGAGCAGCCAAGCGTAATCTTCACACTAAATGTCATAACAACCCAACCTCAGGTGAAGAAAATTACCCACGCTGCCTTCCTGTGTCCCACTTTGGCCACCTTTTCAGGGGGTTGCCAGATCCTGATGCTAGAGATTGGAATCAGGTCAGTCAGCCGCCATCTCCACCTCACCATTTGATGAGTATCTACACTCTCTGCTTTCTCTGAGGACTGCTGAGTGCACAGTTTACCTGCTGCTTAACACACAAACACAGACAAACAGCTCAGCTCATGCATGTCCGGAGTGATTTTCACAAAATTTAAAATATTAACTGGACTATGAGAGAGTAAAATGCTACAAGTTACGTTTAGCAATAATAATAATGATAATAATAATAATAATAATGATATTAATAATAATAATAATAATAATAATAAATTTACTTTTTCACAATCTCAAAGTGCTACGATATAATATTGAAACAATTAAAAAAAATAAAAAACAATTTAAAACAGCAATTATTTCAAAGAATCAAAATCAGACCAGCATTTAACCTCTAACTTTGTATCATTTGAGAACTCATATGATTGCCTGTGATTGGATAATTTTAATTAATATTAAATACGCATTTTATTAGAATGTAATCACTTACTATAAACAAAATTGAATATTTAATGAACAGTTTGGTACATTTTGTTAACAATGAATTATTTTGAGAATGTATTCCTTTCTGTATTGTGTTTACAATTTATTAATTGGAACAAGAAAAAAAACACGCTTCAGTAAAAGGTCCATGAATCATGAATTTTATGAATATTTCTGATAAGATGGTTAAGGGGGGGGGGGGCATAAAACTAAAAGCTATTTTGTTTCTGTGTTGTTTGACAGGATTGAGTTTCTGGAGATGCTGAACTGGAGATTTTCTTATGGTAGAGTTAATAATAATGTAAAAAGTGTTTTAATTGGAGGAATATAAGGTGTGGAAATTAACAGTCAGAACATAATCGAAAACTGGATGTGTTCAAGTGAACATCTAAGTCCGACTTATAACTACTTTCTTTTTAAATAAATAAATCTGGAATAGAAATGAAGTAAATAAATGTTTAAAGATAATTCTAATGTGATGTGATATTTTTGTCAGATATGAGGGGATGAGGATGTCAGCATGTCACCTGTCCGTTATCTCTGACTGTCACAGTCTGTTACATCAGGCAGAGAGGAGAGAAAAACTCTGGACAATTCACAGATTCATATCAAACTAAGATGAAAAGATGGGCTACATACAGTGCAAATTTCATTTTAGCTTAAAAATGAACACCCTATTGGCTGCGTACTGTTAATTTAAAACATGCTGGCAGACTTCGAACACATGAACTGAAATTTTGCTTTTCATGTTGAGTTTGTTGAACAAGTGGAGTGATAAACAACTTATCAACTATTCTGTGTTTTAATACACTTACTTTGTCCAATCACCATTGCTTTGTCCGTCTGCCTCTGTGTGAACATGGCCTAAGCAGGTTGCCAGGAGAAACAGTTTGAACCAAACCAATTTGAGTGGAGGGTGGTTGTAATTAACCTGACGCGCCAGATGGACAGTTCCAGATTTGGAAATATTTCACTGATCCATCTTGGAAAGTAGCTGTGCTGAAATGTTTTCAGGAGTAAAAACCTTCAAAAACAACAGCAGCTTGTGATTGGACAATTGTTCGGCTTGTCACGCTCATCACAGACCAATCCATATCAAGCAACGCTGCTACATATGATGCTAACTGTTGTTAACCGTTACGGCTAACAGCCGTTGGTCATTAGCTTGAACTACCTTGAGACAGTCGTTTCACATTAAATTATACCACACAGATGTATCATAAACACATACTTGTGACATGAACCTCGTCAAAGACAATCCCTACGAAGTAAACTTCTGAGGAAAGCAGATTCACCAAGTATCACTGAGTCACCATGATGACCACAGACTAACCGCCATTAGCTGCCATTATTTTCAAACATGCCGTCACTTCCTGTTGTCGTCATGTCCACTGCTCCTGTTGCTCCCACCTCTCTTCGCTGATTGGGCCGTTGAGCATTTGGTTGAGTGAAACCGTTGGACAATGAAGGCTGGTAGGACGGAGATACATGGTTTCAGAATCAGGCACGTCCGTCTGCTTGGCTCGGCTAGGTTGCAGTCTTTAAGTGTCAAAATTTTAATGGTTAAAATTTTCTGACAATGTGTTTTTAAGTAGTGTTACTTATTTGAACAGGATTTTTTGGGGGGACAACTTTGTGAAAGGGGGGGACACGTCCCCTGTGTTTGCACCTGTAAGTCACATTCACACACCAACACTATACAAATTCTTTCCCCTGTAACTTTTCAATACTGATAATTAAACAAATTACAAAACTAAAAATGGAGTCGTGGTTTTTATGAACTTGCTATTTTCAATTACCAAAGCACAAGAGAAAAGATATTGTTTCAACCTATAGGTTTTAAAAGTATGTTTAATAAAAAGTTTTTGTCCAAAGAAAGAACATTTAAGATATATTCTTCCTTTACACAGTGAATTTATAAACATGTTTTTTAATGAATAGATAGTCGTTCCATAACTACAAATACATATAAAATGAAACAAGCATAAAACTCTAAACAAAAATGCTGTGCTAATTAATTAATCTTTAAAACAAATTTTGCTTGTAGATATCATATTTGTCACCTTTCTCTTTATTGAAAAGTTTAATTCCTATTTCTCTCTTCTTGTTTGTCTTATTTTCTCTTGACTGTACTTACAGAGTAAAGTTTACCAGATTCAGATTCCCTCTATGTCTAATACACCTGACCAAAAGAGCTGACTGATTCTGAAACAAACTACACAACAAAACAAATATAAGTCACTTTAAAATATATTTAGAGAGCTTTAATGTTTATGCTTTGTTTTCTGTCTATATTTTAAGCTCTAGTTGTTTAGAATACTCTGTTATGTGTCTGTTTAAAACTTGCAGTTTCAGAGGTTTCAAGGTGGTTTTCAAGGTAATATGGTCTCTGAGAAATAAAAAATAATACTTACAGCAATCTTTCAAAGAACAGATATGTAAGATATAAGTATCCTATTCCTTTCTTTACACGTTATCTCAGTGGTTTCTGTTTTTTTCCACCTAATAGCCTGCCACAATCTTGAGGTACACCATGGTCATAACAATCAAAAACAGCTACTTTAATATGTATCAGCCAATCCATTAACCTTATTTACATACAATATTTCATTCAAATGTATGTGCTTTACAGGGAGCAGAAAAAAAGTACTTTGGATAAAAAGTTATTAAAATCATTGTGAAAATAATGTGAATATGCAGGAATTTAAGGTAGAAACTAATGTGCACCATGATGGCAAAAGCACAAGAAACAGTAGATAAACAAAAACAAGAGAAAAGATAAAGTATTAAAACCAAGAATGGACAGACAACTAAGAAAAAGCAAAAATAACTAAAAATCACGTTTTTAAATATTCATTAAGAGAAAAAATAAATGTAATAAGTGTAAAAAACAGAAAAAGCTATATGGTCATGATAAGAAATACTAATGTGAAAAATATAATTAAACAAAAAAACTTAAATTAAACAATAAGACAAGGTCAAACAAGGCCATTATTTATATAACTCTTATATAGATAGAGAGAGACTTTATAATATCCCACACCTTCTAGGTTTATCAAATGTAAAACAGAGTGTTCCTTCAAGGTTTAGGTTGTGAAAAGTTAGAGAATCTGCAGCTTAATGCAAAAGTTTAGGTATCTATAACAGGGGTCTGCAACCTTTCCAATCAAAAGAGCCATTTTGCATGAAAAATATTTGTCCGGAGCCACAAACACATTTAAACCTTAAGATGACAACAGTAGCAGACATACTCTCTATCATAATTATGACATCAGATCTATAAGCAGTCTGCATTACCACCTGACACGACTGCTCTTAAGTCTTTTTCTTTTCTTTTTTCTTTTTTTGGTTTCTTTATCTTGGCATTATTGTGATACCATATTATATTTCAATAACTAATTTAGAGTTAAAATGATAACAATGGTGTGCTTACTTTGATTTTGTCAACAAAAGTAACAGTCAGTTAATATGTCAGTTATTACTTTTTTGTCATTGTTGTCACTCATTTTTTTCCCCACAGGATCAGGTTTTACTTGCAGTGGGGAAATCATAAATATTTATTTGACATCATCAGGTGAGATGGGGATCACAGGGTCTTCCTCTTACATTTTTAAAACTTGGATCGTTTCTTTCCAGCATTCTAAAAAAAATTCTGCACAATTTTAAAATTAGCATAAGGTAGTCTTATGATCTAAATTAATGATTTTTTTGTTTCATTTCAATCCTGATGACTGATAAAATAAATATGCCACATGAAAAAATTACACAATAACTCACACACACCAAGTTTGTTGGTACTGAATGATAGAGGGAGGGAGAGAGTGAGGGAGAACGCCTGACAGCTCTCACGTCACAGCAGACATGGTAATAAAAAAACATTTTCCTCATATCTTTGTGTAAAAACCCCCAAGTTTATCGATAACATGTCTCCATTTTAGAAGTTTGAATTACTTCACAGGAGCAGCCTATTTTTCAGTACAGAGGTCATGAAAACATCTGCATAAAAACTTTAAAACATCACAGGTGAGCTCACAGCTAAAGATGCAGCAGCTTCCCGCCTGACCTCTGCTGCAAGTCACACAGAGGTCACTGGAGGCGCACACATGAAGCAAAGTTTACAAAGTAAAAAACGAAGAAATAATAGTTAAAATAAAAAATTATTTGCAGAAAATAATTAAAATAAAACAGGTGTTCTTCGTGCAAGATGAAAAACACCTTCTTTTTGCTTTTCTGTTTTCTAAGTCCAGAGAGCTACTGGTGAGGGGCAGAAGAGCCACATGCAGCTCTGGAGCCATGAGCTGCTAACCGCTGGTCTAAAAAGTGTTATTGGTAATAACTTTTGGTTGCACAAATTGCTACAGCACACCTAAACTGTGCCTCTGCATGTATCAAAGTGTTCAGTCATCATGATCATGAGTTGTAAAGAACGTTCAAGATGTTCGGTAAGGTGGCTGAGACCCGCCACCTCTGCAAATAAAAGAGTACCTGCAAACAATAAAGAAACGCTGCAAACAAAAAAAATACGCTGCAAACAATAAAGAAACGTTGCAAACAAAAAAAATACGCTGCGAACAATAAAGAAACGCTGCAAACAAAAGAAAATGCTGCAGTCAACAAAGAAACGCTGCAAACAATAAAGAAACGCAAACAAAAAAAAACGCTGCAAACAATAAAGAAACGCTGCAAAAAAAAAAAAAACGCTGCAAACAATAAAGAAACCCTGCAAACAAAAAAAAACGCTGCAAACAATAAAGAAACGCTGCAAACAAAAAAAAATGCTGAAAACAATAAAGACCCAGTTTATATTGCACAAATCCCTTTTGCACTGAATATTATTGCAGGAGTTTATATTGCACAAATCCCTGCTGTACCAGCATGAGCAGCTTATAGGTCACACATGCTCACATAGCTGTGGTTCAATCAGCCACAGTGTGTGTTACTGTGAAGCAGATGAACAATTAAATTTCCTTCAGGGTCAGTAAAATATTGACCTACCCATAAGAATACACATCCAGTCTCCAGTTTTACATTGACATATTAAACAGTTTTAATTACGTAAAAAATGAAATATTGTCGTGCTCTAAAATTTGTGAGCTTGAATGCACTTGAAAGTATTTTTAGCATTTTGATTATAAAAATTAAAATTCTTTGTCTCCTCTCACAAAACGTCGGTGTGTCGGCAAAAATAATCGCAGGTAATCCACTTCTGTTTCAGTGTGGCTTTTTTGTTTGCAGCATGGCTTTATTGTTTGCAGTGTTTCTTTTTTGTTTGCAGCGTTTCTTTTTTGTTTGCAGCATTTTTTTTGTTTGCAGCGGGGTTTTTTTGTTTACAGTGTTTCTTTTTTGTTTGCAGCGTTTCTTTATTGTTTGCAGCATATTTTTTGTTTGCAGCTTCTTTTTTGTTTGCAGCATTATTTCTTTGTTTGCAGCGTTTCTTTATTGTTTGCAGGTACTCTTCTATTTGCAGAGGTGGCGGGTCTCGGCCACTGTAGTTTGGTCTTCATTCGATGGTCTACAGTTAAGTGGGCAAAACAAACAAATTACCTGCTGAATTCTAGGAGTCATAATCATAACTTCTTCATGACTTCATCATTTTTGTGGATCCTCAGAATAAAGTAAGTCTTAAGTCTGTTTTTAACTCTGTTCAACATCATAAACATCTTTACCAACTCATGGTTCCTGAATACTGAAACTTCTTATCTTTATTTGCGAAAAAATACATTCCTGACATTCATGGTAAATTCGAGCTACCTCTAATCTATCATCTGCCTGTTTTTCATTCAGATTGTAACCCTTTATGGTAGAAGGAGGTAGGAGGCTGTCACAGGATACATGGGTCAAAAGACAGGGTCCCTCTCTGCCATCCAATCACAGTAAAGCTTTACCAGAATATGAAGCCTTTCAAAAAATCTGCAGGTCTGCTGAAACTCTAAATCAATGCTCTGAATAAATCTAAAAATGCCACCATTGCATTCGCTTGAGTACAAGAATACACACATTTTTCGGACTTATAGCCCAACTTTCCCTTAAATTACATGCGCTAACTCTGACACAAAGAGAGACAATGGCAAAGGACAGTGTTGCTTTCGCTTGTTTTGGCTTCGACAACAAAGTATTCTGCTCTATGATCACCGTGAGCAACAAATGGGCATAGAGAACCGCGTATTGAAACAGGCGCTTGTTTGCACTGGACATGTTTTATGTGGGTGCTCCATGTCTTCTCTGGTTTTGGTCTATGTATGTGTCAGCGTTACACACAGGCCTTGCATATTTACTACAATGTTTTCAGTGTTTTCCTGTGAAAGGACACATTAACTAAAATCACGGCATCCTTACAGAGAATGTTTTGAAAACAAAACACTTTTGTCTCCATGTGGACAGGGCCTCAGTGATTTTAAGCTCAGGCTGAAGACTCACCTGGTTGCATCTGCCCTCATATCTGTAACTTTAGTATTAGACCTGAATCATGTGGGCATCTCAGCTTATGTGCTATCACGAGAGATGTGAGGTAGTACGGGGCAGTATGGTGACAAGCAACACAAACTGATGAAATTATCCTTTAGATTAAACAAGGAAAAAAATTCAGCTTCTGATTTCAAGTCAGAAGTACGAATACAGCTCAAGTGAAATGCAGATGAATTCACTTCATTTCTGTGCGCCACAGCATAACACAGATGATAAATTAAAGTGATTTGTGGAATACTTATATTTAATGCTGAAACTGAGCATGCCTTAAGCCTTTTGGCCCTTGGGACTGCCTGCAGCATGACTGTAGTTCAAAGTATCTATAATTCTGGACTTCTACCCCTGAAATGTTTTAGCTTTGAAAATCTAATTCATCCCCATAATTCATTTCCAAAAGCAAAGATCTACTATAATTTGAGTAATAAAATTCAAGCTGAAACATGATGATGATGATGTAGATCAACATTTTCTACAAAGTGTCTGAGAACAGAATACAATAATTAAAATGGCAAATGGCTCCATTTGAATTCACTTTTTACAGGAAACACTTTGTTTTGTATCATGTTGTTATCCTTGATTAAAGTTTGTGGCTATATATTCAGAAAGACAGAAATAATTTGGTTGATTCTGACTAAACCTAGATTCATTTATCGTTGATTGAGCTTTAGATATTAATATTTAACCAACAGATTGATAAATAATTAATGCATTAGTTTAGTGGATCAGTCTTTTTTCTGATTATAAGATGCTTTTATCATCGAAGTTAAATTAAAGCTTCATAACAGCCCTCTTCACCTGCAGCAGAGTGACCCATGCCATCCAACCCATCACACAAACCAGACAGAGGAGGGGCCCCTGACAGACTGGTCGTTTGAGGTTTTTCCACCTTTGGTGTTTTTATCTCACAGGGTTGTCATTCTGCTTAACTGACACATCATGCCGATAGCGCAGATCTGCTTATGTGTGCATTTAGCGAGAGCGAGGTCTCTTCACCAACACGCAAAGTGACAGGGTGTCTAAGTAAAACACACACATGACCAACACACAGCAAACCGCACAGGGGCGGCCTTAATGCGGCCTGTCGGAACAACCGTTTTTTTATTTGTGTCAAAATGGTAACAGATGTTCTGGTCCGATAAGCTAAGTTCGCATTATTTCTGAGAAACAAGCACACCACAACACCCACTTTCCGAGCCCTCATCCGCTGAATGCAGCAAAATAACAACGGAAGCTTGTAGAGCAAAAGGCGAGAGATGCTTTTTCGCAAACATTACCCTATAGAGATATAGAGACCACAATATGACCTGATTGGGCCGATATCTGCGCACACAGTATTCGACAGAAAGTCTCCGGATAATGGAGGTGCCGCAGCTCTGGTTTATTTCAGCAAACAAGACTCAACCGCTGTCCCTGTTGCAGCTTGATAAAAAAACAAACATTTTTTTTATTTGATCGGTTATGTAAGTAATTTACATAATTACACAATTTTGATATTTAATCACCAGAGGCAAACCTATTAACAGCTGAAACAGCTTTCCCATCAACCATCTCCACTGACCAACACTGTTTTTAAATCTCGTTTTAACCCCATTAAGATCAAGATCCTGTTCACACGGAATGAGAGTTCAGCAGCACACAACATGAAAAAACATCATGGAAAGATAACAATATAAGTTAAATAGGCTACTATATTTTGAAGGTGCAAGGTGTCTTTCAAGTAAAGCGCAGAAGCATAAACTTAAATAATAATTCAGAAACACAGGAACTGTTCAGTGGTCTCATGCTGTCAATTCACTGGAATAGAGCATATCACTTCATGCTCAGGATGTCCAGGCAGTACTATTTGAGTAATTCACTAACATTGTTGTTCACACTTGACCTGCCACAAACAGAAAATAACTTGGGACTTGTGTCTGGGCCCAAATGACTTAACACTCACTATAGAGACTCAGATCAGAGGGACTTGGGCTATTGTCTACTCCATGACTCCTTGTTTTCAAGCCAACCAGACTTTGGTTCTTTGGCTGGTACCAGTGTTCATGTGAGCTCTCACACACCAAATCATCATGAGGCTGGAGTGTTTATAAGGATTTACTAGCTAACTGTGCTGATGATGCCTTGTGTGTGAATGTGTGGGTGTGTGTTGTATGTGTATTAAGTCCATATATGAGTCTGAGTTTATATTTGTGCAAAGTTAAGGGAAAAACCCTCAGAGTTTGTATGCTGTGAAGAAGAGGTTATAAATTCCTCCACTATTTGATGATCGGGTTTTCGGAGAGAACAACACACACACTTTAATCGAACTGAACTCGAAATTAGTAATTTTGACTCCACTGACAACCTGGCATTAGCCATACACAAAAAATCTTCATACATAGAGGAAGAACTTTCACAGATACGGTCACAGGTAGAAAGAGAGATGGAATACTGTTGGGGAAACTGATGAGCAGGACAGATCACAAGTTATCTGGTGGGGCAGTTGTATGAACTATGAGCCCATGAACCCATAGGCCTGTTGCTGTCACAAATGGGACTTCTCAGCAGATCTCTTTCATTTTGGTAAGCCTTTACAACCACTGTTGTGTGTCATAGTCCCAAAATGGGCATTGATAACATGATAATCAGTCGCCTCAGATGGGTAAATCCTGATGTCCATATTTAAAACAGCAAGCCAAAGCTTGGGAAGGGCACACCATGAGGCACAATGTGGTGAAATAGGAGTTTTGGCCATTTTCTTTTGCCTGTTTTTACATTCAAGGTAAATATAGAGTGACTCATCATTGCTCTATATTATATACTATGCTCATCTTCGTTATTTCCAGGTAGCTTGACTTGATACGTTTTTGTTTGATAATAAAAGTCCACAGATAGAAAGGTACTAAACCAAGAAGAGCTTCTTAAATTGGTATCAGCAAGTGTGTATACCTGTGTACATAAACCTTAATTTTTTTGACCAATTATTTTCATCAATTCATCGTAGTTTTCATGAACAACCTTTTTCTCCTGACAAGAACTAGACAGTAGCTAAAGAAACCATTGTACATGGACAAAAACTGAAGCTAAATTAACTGACATTTACTTCAACAAATGTTTGACAGCGGCTGAATCTAATCAGACCTTAATTTTTTCGTGTAGAAAGTAGGGACAAGTTAGGAATATATCCAATCACAGCTACTTTGGTTGTGTGGAAAGGCTGGATGAGTTAACATCCAATCACAACTGCCTTGGCTTGGTGGTGTAGTAATAAGTTGTGGAGTGATCCAATCAGAGCTAATCTCTTTATAAACATATATATTCATGGAGAACAGGTTCACTGTTTGTTGTCAATTCTGGTATTGTAACTGAGATGCTCTGCCAGGTAGCCTAAATATAGGTGATTGCATTTGTTTATGCTAATTTGTACATTCAGACTTTATTAGAGTTCATGAACAGGTTATTAGATGTTTCATTTTATCCAAGAGTAAAACATGATTTCAGAAATTCAAGCAAACATGAGAAACACCTTACACTTTACACGTCATATTTTCTTTGACTAAGTTTACTTAAGCTATGTTGGCAAAAATGTTGTGAAATGTTATCAACTAAAGATAAACTGAAATGAAAACATATTTTTACTTAAGTTCATGTACTTGAGTTCCTGCTTTTGCAAGTAATTACTTAAATTAAAAAGTACATTTTAATTTTAATGTTAAGATGCTATTGCATTGTTGCCACAGTTAATTTTCAGAACCCAACGACTGAAACAACCCACTGAATGCATTAACTTGCTTATAGAGCAAGCAGAATAAGAAGCTTCTTTAATTTTTAAAGGAGCCAACTAAAGCACAGACTGAATTGACAAAAGGACAACAATTGCCATTTTAATTTTTTATTTAGCTTTTTGGTCAACCGTCACATAAAATGTCCTTTCGAGAATAAATAAAGGTTTGAAATGAAATGAAATAAAACTACTGAAGCCACAGACGACTTCGTCATAGGTATTTATCGGGAATTATACACATTTTTGCAATGCTATCTTCCTCGACATGCTTTCTTAGGTTAGATGGTGAGGTTTTGTAGGCTGTGGCAAACAGAGCAAACATTTAAAACGATATGAATCATTCTTCATTTGACAATCTTAAACATGGTCTTCAGATATGGCCATGGGTGCTCTGGTGTGGAATTGGTACGGTATCTGCTGTAGCCGTCACTACTGCTAAGATGAACTATTATCTGAGCAAGGATAGCTCCACGTTTACCTGCCCAATCTGAGAATGGCACAAGTACAGCATCACCACTTGAACAAATTACATGCAGATCTCATTTTAGAAGAGAAAAGGAA